>CM028346.1:16395903-16762698 GCA_016618105.1 Dendrobium huoshanense | reverse complement strand
CAAATTGGACAATAATGCAATATGCCAAAGGATTTGAATTGTTTTCATGATAGCTAATAAAGTTTCGCAAAATTCCTTGTATGTTGGTGTGTGTTAGGCCAAAAGAAGAGAGGATTGAGTGAGAATTTTAGAACTTTGAGCAAAATAGATTCCCTGATTTAACCTTTAAGGGCTTCTCCTACTTATGATCTTCTCTTCTTGTCAAATTTGTCATACCTTGATTCTCCTCAAAGCACTAACCTCTTTAACCTATTAGGTTGAGAGAGATATTGAGAGAGATAGAAAGAGTAGAGAGAGCTTCAACAAGATAGTGGTCATTTGGCTATAGAGTTGGGAGAGAGAGTTCAACTTTCATCCTTCCCTTATTGTGACTTTTTTACATGGGCATCACTTTTTAGTATGTGTTGGGTGAAGATCAATAAAGAATATTAGAGGTTAGATGATATTAGGTTCTCTTACTTGGTCAATTTTCTTTTAAGAGAGAAGGTTGGTATGCTGGGGGAATTTATGCTAATGTTTATGATTGAAAGACTTCGTATCTTATTTTTTGATATGTATTGAAAAATTGTTGAATACAACGTCAAAAGTTAGTCGACATTGGTTGCCTGACTCAATTATTCTCCTGTAAGAGGGGAGATCAGCTAACCATGTAGGCTTATTCTCATGTAGGCTTGCATCAGATATTCTAGGGAGGCTTGTATTAGATATTGGTTGTGAAAAAACATAAGGGTATGACAACAACGAGTATTAATGGCGGTCAATGGATGGTTGTGTCAACGAGTATTAATGGCGGTCAATGGATGGTTGTTGATTATGTTGCCGTCGATATTGGTTGATGATCAACATCTTGTAATGACAATAACACATGTCAATGTATTTATAATTAAAAAGATTTTTTGCGAGTTTTAGTTAATTTGGTCATCACTCCTTCAAATTGTAAGTAAAAGTCCATTTAAATAATTTACAATGAACTTTAAACACATATTTTAAATTAAGATGTTATTCGATAGATATTGATCTTCAAGTTATCAAAGTTTCATATTAGTCTGATAGACATAATCATCCTCATCATTTTTATAATTTTGCAACTATATTGAACCACCTATAAAAATATTCATCAAATCAGTAGGTGAAATTAGGAGTGCACGAGTCGAGTTAGGTCTAACTCAAGCTCAACTCATGAGTTAAATCTCGAGCTTGAACTCGAGTCGAGCTCAAAAGGCAAGCTTGAGCTCAGTTTGTGCCACTAGTAGCTCTTCGAGTGACTCGATTCCACAGTTTGAGCACACAAATTAGTTCGCAGACGCCATTCAAACGCGCATAGGCCAGTTCTCCTTCAATAGTTCGCATGCGCTTCACCTTACGTAGCTTGCACGTGTAGAAGCCGACAGCCTTCTGTGCTTCGCTACTTTGCTTTCCGCCTTCCAAGCCACTCAACAAGTAATTGAGCTGGTCATCATCTGGATCGAGTTGAGCTCGATAATCCAACAAGCTCGAAACTCGATAAGCTCGACTCGTGAGCTCATTAACAAGTTGAGCTCAAGTCGGCTCGCAAGTTGACTTGACTCAATTGCACCCCTAGATGAAATCATATAAATTTTGTTATCATCAAATTCATAATGATCCACACATAAATCATCAAAGCTCTTGAAATCAACATGATATATAATTTATTTGGAGGAGAGATAAACATAAATCGTTATCAACAAAGAATCAAAATAAAAAATGTCTTTGTTCTTTATCCTTCAAAAGAACCCTTCAAAGGAATAAAGAGAGGAGAGATTTGGTGGAGAGGTGATGAGGATACATGTCAAAAGTGGGCTAAAAAGAGAGGAGAAATTTTTTTTTTTAATGTATTTCATATAATTCATATTTTATTCTTATTTTCAAATACAATATTATAAACTATTACATTTTTATTAAATATCATTAAATTAATCAAATACACTTAACACTCAAAATATATTTTAAATAAATATTTTATTTAATTTTTTAAAAATTTTTGGGGGCTGCGGTGTTGCCGGCCATATAATCCAAGCGTATGGGGGCGGCGGTGTTGCCAGCGGTTTGGTTATTTGACTATAATTTTCTTTTAAGTAATCTCTAAAAACATGCTAATTAACTAACTAATTAGTTGTCCATTCTATTTGAATCCGGCATGGAAAGAACAAATTGTTTCTCACCATAGCTTTTGATATGATTTATTAATGGCCGAAAGGTGTTGATGGATCTCTCTTAATCTTATTCATTCTGCCATTTGTTTATTTCATGAAATTTGAATGTGAAAACAAAGAATTTTTTTTTCAAACTTTATGGGTCATTTCATGGTCAAAATTATGACTGTTGTGATAGAGACTACTTGGCCTATGTTTTATTTTTTATTTTTATTTTTTATTTTTGGAAAATTTGGGGCCAAAGCTTATTTCATTTCAGCTAATAAATCAGCAAAACGAATACGAAGAGAGAGTTAACAACTGCCACAATCAACCAGTAGTGTTAACCCGACCAAAAACTATCAGCAATCAAAGAGCTGCTTAACAAAGTAAAAAACAACTAAATACCCTATCAGCTTTGCTGCAGAAGAACAAAAAGGAAGCAGAAAAACTAAAACTTATCATAGCCTAGCAAAAATTAGTAGAAAAAACTGAAATTCCTGCAAACACAAACAGGAGTAACAAAATTGGCTAATGATATACAACAATTGATCTTCAAATTTGGAGAGCTCCCAAGCCAGCAATACCCTGGACTCAGAATAAATTTTCTAGAAAAGCAGCAAATAGATTTCCCTGGTTGCCCGGAGACCCTCCAAGGGAAATACACAAAATTTGGGAGCTTCATCATCGTCCAGGAAGCTATTAGAAACAATTTGGGACGGAAGCAGCAAAGAGACCATGATAACAGAGAGAGTCGGGCACACATAAACCCAACTGAGCTATAGTAATTCCAATAAATCCATAGAATTCCCCCATTTGTTGTGTTGCAATTTAAGGAGTTACCAAATCTCCTACCATTCCTCTCTTTCCATATATAATAAATAGCACAACATACAGTAACATAGCTGAAATTTTTAACTCTATAATTCGCTTTATGTTTTACTTTCACCCAATTAAATACCTGCATGATAGATGGCCTGAAGACGAAAATTTTCATACCAGGAAATAAAGCATTAAGAATGAAAAAAGTATAAGAGCACTCAAAGAACAGATGAAAAATTGTTTCTTTGTGATGATGGCACATGCTGCAAGTGCCAGGAACTAAAATATTTCTCTTATTAAGAGCGTCTGCTGTCTTTAAGCCGTGAACAACAGCCAACCAAACATAAACCGAGTGCTTAAGGATGTTTCTTTTAGCCCACACCATTTTGTGCCAGGAACAGGTTTGATAATCAATATAGAATTCCTCTATATAATTTTTGAATTTAAAAGTGCACCGGTTTTTCCATAGCAGGCAAGGTCCAACCTCCTCAATAATGTTATAGCCAGCAATCAAGTTCCTCAGCTGCATAGGAATAGAAGCAGGAAGCTCCAACCCATATCCAGAAATCATATCTTTCAAAAAGAGATCAGGGCAGTCATCTAGAGAAGAACCCCCCAAGTACTCAGCAATAGTTTCATTATTAATCCAATGATCCCAGATTAAAGAAATCGGTGCATTCCGTGTGATTTTGAAATTAAAACAGTGTTTAACATCAGCAGCTGTCTTGCAAATCATTTTCCAGATTTTAGTGGCTAGATACTGTGGTGGACGCCAAGGAGATTTGTAGTGACATAGAAGCCAAGAAGAGAGAGGAGAGGTACAATTATACATCCTAACAATGATTGAACAATTATAGGCAAATTGCATAGCAGGAATGGAGGGAATCCCAAGTCCTCCATTGTTTTTGGGTCTACATATTTTATCCCAAGAAACCATGTGGAGCTTTTTAGTATTCATAGAGTCACCAAAAAACAAAAATCTAGAACTAGATTTGTTAATGTACTTGTGAACAGATTTTGGTAATATAGCTCCTCTTATCCAATAAGCTATAGTGTTTTGTATTGTGAATTTGATGTACTGTAGCCTACCAGCAACGGATAAAAGGTTGGCCTTCCAACCATTCATTTTCTTATTCACATTGTCCAATAAAGGTAGATAGTCTTCTACTTTCAATCTATAGTAAGATAAAGGGATACCAAGATAAGTGATATTATTGACAATGTTGTGTATAGAAAGAGCTTGGCATATATCCTGAACTTGTCTTAAGTTTCTTGGGAACATAATAGCTCATTTTTCATAGTTGATGTGAAGACTCGTAGCATCTGCAAAGTCCCTTAAAATGTTTACCAAAATACTACAGTTCTCTAATGTGGCCTCTCCAAAAATTAGAACATCATCAGCATATAAAAGATGAGTAAGAGAATACTTATCAAAAGTAATACCTCTAAACCCCCTACTCTCTAAGAGATTAGATAAAACATCCATGACTATACAGAATAAGTAGGGGCTAAGTGGACACCCTTGTCGGAGACCACCAGAAGATGAGAAGTAGCCCTCTAGAGCCCCATTTAGCACAATAGAGACATTAACATCAGTTATACAAGATTTGATCCAGTTTGTAAAAGTATTAGGGAAACCTTTTTGGGCAAGTCTAGCAAGCAAAAAATTCCCGACTAACAGAATCAAAAGCCTTTTTTATATCCAGTTTAGCACAAAAAGTGTTGCCTTTTCTACTCTTGCCAGCCAAAAAAAGGATTTCATTTGCTAGAAGAATGTTGTCTGTAGAAATTCTGGACTTTACAAAACCCCCTTGATTATCCAAAACAATCAAATTCATCACAGGCTTAAGTCTTTCCGCAAGCACCTTTGCTATAATCTTGTAGAGAACATTGCATAACGCAATGGGTTTGTAATCAGTAATTGCAGTAGCTTTTTTGTGCTTAGGGATGATAGCCAAAGCTGTGGATTTTACACCATTAGGCAAATAGCATTTAAGGAAAAATGATTTGATTGCCCTACAAACAGTTGGACCAATAATATGCCAAGAAGATTTGTAAAAAAGGAAGTTGAAACCATCAGGCCCCGGGGCTGATTTAGAGGAACCCGTAAAAACAGCATTTTTTATCTCTTCATCTAGGACACAAGTAGATATGCTATGAGCAAGAGTAGGAGGAAGAAGGAGCCCAACTGGTAAACAGTTCAGATTCTGGTTAGAAGGAGGCAAGGGGTTGTAGAGATCATGATAAAACCGAATAAGAGTATTAACCACATCAGATCTAGTAGCAGAACAGTTATTAGAAAGAAGATTAGCCACCGAATTAGAGGCTCCCCTTCTAGTTCTAATTTTAGCATATAAGAATTTTAAGTCCTCCCCATTTTTGATCCAATTCACTTTAGCCCTCTGTATGATCCAAGAGGCATGCATAGAATTGAAATGAGCTAACTCCATATTATTCTCTTTGAAAGAGAGATTGAGAACAGGATTATTGAGGTCAGCTTGGAGTTTACCTAAAAGATCAGCTTGAACACCATTCAAAAAGTCCAAGTGCCTAGTGATGCAGGTAGAGGAAGACCACACTTCTTTTTTCACCACAATTTTAATCTGCTTCAGAATTTTACAAAAGTGAGAGAGCGGGTTCCCAACAGTAGGAGAAGAAAAAGCCTCAAGAAGAATAGCCCAATACTTATCTAACTTGGTCCAATATTTTTTGAAAATGAAGCGATGATTCACATGGACATTCTTGCCAGAATGCAAAATAATAGGACAGTGGTCCGAACATGAAGGACTTTGAAAGGAGCAGAAAGAGTCAGAATACTTATTTAACCAGCCCTCATTCACTAAAACACGATCAAGTTTTATATGAATAGGATTACTAGCACGCTGGTTGAACCAAGTATATTTAAAGCCAACAGAATTCAAATCCACAAGGCTATTACTAAAAATCATATTGTTAAAATCTAACAATGCAGACTGAGTAATAGGAGTACCTACCGACTTTTCATTGGCATACCTACAACAGTTGTAATCTCCAATGAGAGCCCAGGGGAAATCAGTAGCAGGTGCCAAATTAGCAATAGAATTCCACAGCTGTAAACGATCTGCATTACTATTCTACGCATAAATAGCAGATAGCTGAAACAGAGGAAGGTTAGCAACCCGGATGGTACCCAAAATAACCTGGGACGAAATAAAGGAAGGCTTAAAGGAGAGTTTTGATGCGTTCCATTTTATCCATATACGACCAGAGGCAGATAAATCAAAGTTATTACAGCTTTCTTCATTAGAAAAAAGGCAGTGGGAAGCTTCGAAATAAGGATCCAACAAAGAAATAGATTGAATCCTGTTTTCCAAAATGTAAACCAAGTCTAGCTTGAAAGATTGAATGAGTCGCTTGAAACACAACACTTTATCAGGGTGATTAAAACCCCTAATATTCCACGCAGCTAGCAATGGAAAAGACATTAGGAATTTGATGAATGGGGTTTTTTTGTTCTGCTTCCCCCTAGCAGGTTTTTTAGCTGCGACACTCGCTTGAGACTGTTTAGCTTTCTCCAAAACTTTGTTCTTCTCACTGACATTAGCAGCAAGCTTCCCTTCCAACACACCCAAATCAACAGAATTCTGAGAGATATCTTCTTGAAGATTGAGGGCATCAAACTTATTTGGTGATATAAAATCCTTTTTCTGAGAGGGGATTTTTGTGTTTTGTGAAGTTTGCGACGTGGACGAAGAGGATATTTCCTCATTAGGTGAGTTCAAATTTGGAATTCCAGACACAATCGCATCCTCTGAACTAGGCAAAACAGTGATGGGCTTAACCCCACTAACATTTTCTAAGTTTGATGGAGGATTGAGGGAAGTTGGAGAATGCGGCTGAAAATGCAAAGGTTGGCCTATAGCATTAGTAATAGACGTGGCGGCTTGGTTAGAGTTTAACTCAGCATTGCTTTGTTGGACATTTTGTATGGCTATAGTGGGAGGAGGCCTAGAGAAAATCTGAGACCTAGATTTGTTCCTGGTTTTCACATTTCTACTATAACTTCTACCACGAGTTACAGCTAAATTTCCCCCCCCCCCCCCCCCCCCCCCCCCCCTCGTCTGAAACAGACTTCGATTTTTCCACACAGGTAGCAGAAAAATGCATTAGAGACTTACAGTGTTCGCAGGGCTGTGGACGCCATTCATATTTTACCTTTAAACTAACCACATCTCCATCTAAAGAAACTTTAATCTCCTCCGGGTAAACAGCTTTATTGTCAACTAGAACACATATTCTAGCATACATGAGCCTGGTTTTTTGCTCTGTCAGCTTGTCCGCAGCCACCGGCACTCCAATCTTACTGGATATTCTAGATATGCCATCTGAATTCCAACATGCAAGAGGTAGATCGTGTATCTTCACCCATATGGGCACAGACTCGAATTCTTCCTTCTTCGGCGTGAACTTGGGATGCCATTTCTGGAGCACAAAAGGCTTTCCCAACAGGAACCAACTCCTCTCGACCAAACCATGTCAAAATCTTCTTGACATGTGAACCTGATGAGGAAAAAACCATCGTTGAGAGAAAGCAGCTTTAACGAACCTTTCAAGCTCCAAGTCTTGTTAATGGCCCCCAACAGAGCCTCATAATAGGGCCTTCGCCCTATAGAGTAGCCAACCAGACAAAGATCCCAATCTTCACCACCCTTACACAGAATATCTCTCGTGAAAGGGATGATATCAGGCTCAGATGGATGATGTGAAAACTGCAGTGATTTTGGGGCGCTGTTGTCTGGTGCGAAAAACTTGCACCAAATCTTAGGAACAAGAGCCGAGATGCCCTCAGAGGCGTGGCCAAGAGGAGGGAAGTCCATCTTGCTTGAGGAAGCTTCCATCACTGAGAGAGGAGAGATGTCCTCCAGCCTTGCCGGAGGAGGAGAAAAGAAGGAGAATCAGCAGGAGGCGGCGCAAAAGGGAGGAAACCCTAAAACACTCAAATAAATAGTATTTTCTTTACTTGGCCTATGTTGATGATGCAATGTGATAAATTATTTTCTTCATGGTTTTCATTTAGGTCCAAATAAAATTAAAAAAAAAAACTATTGATTCAAATTTTTGGTCGGGTTAGATTTAGGTTTTGTTTGAGACGGCTTTCTTACTACTTTTTTAGAGCAATTTTTTTAGTAGAAAAAAGTTCTCGTTCAAAAAATTTTCATATTAAAAAAATTACTTTAGAAATTAATAAAAAAAACTTGTACCAAATGAAGCCTTGAAGTTATTAGATTTAATTTAAGATTAGTGTAATATAAAAATAATTAATTAAAATATAGATTATATTCATCTTAAATTAATTCTAGATCATAATTTTCATCAAGATATTCTGATCTAACTTTTTCACATATACTGATAAAAATTTTAGTCAAGATGGATCTCAAAACCGTTAAATTTGCCGCCCTAAGATTAGTGCAATATGAATTTAAATTAGTTTTTAATATATTAAATGAAAAGCTCAAATATTTATTATGACTTAATTTTTTCCCAATAAAATTACATCCAATTGTTAGTTGAAGAAAGACCCTTGAGAACGATGTACAAGTGCTTGCCAAATTGAAAACAAATAAGTAGAAATGTATATTTTAATTTAATTAAAAATAAAAAAATCCTATATAATTTATCTCTTAGTAATTGCAAATCTCTATCATATCACCAACCCGTTAAAATTGACCTTACCCTTAAGGTCCAAAATAGAAAAGAGAGGAAAAAAAATCTAAGTAAGAAATTCATGGAAGTATGTAATTTGTACCATCATCAACTAAGCAGTAGATGTAAGAGTCATACTTTAGGTTGATATTGGAAGATAATATTATAATATAGTAAGAGTATGAGTTTACTATATTCAAAATATATTTATTCTATTGATTAAAACTATAAACATATTTATAATTTGATTTTTATGTGAATAACAACCATGATAAAGACAACTTTGAATTAGAAGGAGAATTTTACTATTAGAGCCTCACATATTTAAATTTGGTTGTTTATATTAAGCTAGTAAGAAACATAGACTAAAATTGATGTGATAATAGGTAGAATTTTTTATTTCAAAGCATATGAATCAAATTTTGTTTAATTCAAGTTCTAGCCATTCGTTTATAACTAAAAAGTTCTTTAGTTTGACATGTTTACATCTTGTTTAGGTAGTTGAGAATTTTTTTTTAATATATGGAAAGAGATTTAAAATTGGGGGGAATACTAACTTTGAATGATATCAATGAATTACTACAAAGAACTAGTCCTATGTCAATCTACTCTATAAACTCATAATATCAATGATAAGTAAGTTAGATCTTCGAATCCCTAAAATATTCTCATTAGAATATAGAGCTAGGTGGTTCAAAGTTTCTCAAACAAACATTATTTTTAAGGTTAATTATATCTTGTGTGATGCACAATAAAAATTTTGTTATTTAAAATTTTTGCTTATGTTACTTGTATTTACTCAAAAAATGAATAATGTTTGATTTCTTCCAATAAGGATTGAAATGGCTCAAAATAATAAGATGAGTCGAAGCATCCAAGCATTGAAGCGTAGTTATATAGACAATCCATATTGTAGGTGAGAATGTGAAAATCCTAATGTATGCTAAGGCTCATAATGTGTAATGGATGAGCATTAAGTTGTGATGGAGTATATGGGTTAGCTTTTAAGATAGGGGAGACACAATCATTGGATTGTAATCATAATAACCCAAGCTCTGAGTAGGAATAAATCTTTCTTCTTTTAAAAAGCTTTTTATTTTAATTTTTAAAGATGTTGTCCTTATATATTGACACCCAAAAAATGAAACTAAAGAAGACAACATCAAAATGATGGGACTTATATTATAGAATCAGCTAAGTTTGGTTTATCAAAAAGCCCAAAATTGTAACTCATGAAGGTTGTTAGAAAATAAAATTTCTATAACCCATAAAACTACAAAAGAGGGAAGCATAATGATAGGTGACCACAGGGGATGACACCCTAAGGAAGGTGGAACTATCTTAAGGAAGAAGTCTATCTAGAGAAAGATGATGTTTTATCCTTAGATGAGATCTATCCTAAGGAAGGGGTATATCTTCGGAAGAAAAGAAAACATAATAATATTATGGAATGGATGAATATCCTAGGAGAAAGGCTATCCTAGATGAACTATCCAAAGAAGATATCTAACATAGATACAAGAAGATATCTAACATAGATAGGTAAAAACTATCCTAAGAAATGAGCTAACTAACTTAAGTGGAAGGGTTGACTAACCTAAGATAGGAGGAAGGCCTTGATCACGATCCCATGGTTGTCCACCATCCTGGATTGTTGTACCTTCTAGTTAGTAAAAAAATATGATTAGAATTCTCTAATCATGAGGATCCTTGTTATTAACCACGAGTTGCGTCATCCAAAGAGATATCATAGGACATAGTCCTAGATTGATAAATGGGACTTATAATTCATAACCATAGGAAGGGAGAAGACTAGTGGAGGCTCTATATTCTAAGGATTCAGAGTCTTCTAGATTGTGGAAAAAATCTTAAGATTTTACAACATGACTGTAACAATGACAATGAAGCCCAAAATATTGGGCTTACATCCTGTCTAGAGAGGAATGTCACTAACCGACCTATTCACATATGTAAGTGAGAGGTTAGTCAAATTCAAAAGAAGGAGAGGTTGACACATGCTAGAGTTCGCTAGATGGAGAAGAAGTAGGTATGTGTTAAGTATGTATCTAAGTTATTTGCCTTAAAATGAATATTGGACTACATGCAAACTCATAAGATCATGATATGATGTATATATCAACAAGGTTGAAAGCTGACAAGTCAAATATCTATATTTAACATGATGAACTAAATGTCAAATCATTGCTCCTACTAAAAATATAGGCTAGGTATATTTTCAATTTATTTTAAGTGAAACTGACTAGTAAGTAAATGATGTGCAATCTTAGGACTCTAATCGTCATTACAAATAACCTAGGAATAGAAATCACAAAGCATCACAATGCAATTAATATTAAGTAGATAAAATATATTATAAAATAGTAAAAGATAAGTAGAAAAGTCTATGCAAATCCCTAACCACATATCCTCCTAAGGTTCACAATCCTAGGATCTCTTGCAAAATATATGTAAATAATAGCATAGTGAAATCATGGCTCTGATAACATCATGTTACAATCACATGGATGAACTAGAACAAGTCTAATATATGAATACAATGAAATCAAGGCTTAAATATAACATGGGATTGTGTACATAGGTGCACAAAAGAGAATGAATGCATTTAAATGCCATCAAATAAAAGATGAATATATTTTAAACAAAATTTATTTATTTCTACCTTTATTCAATTTAAAAACTAAAATTTAACATTGAATAAAATTAGAAATATATTTCATTTAAATAGTGGACGAAAACCGCATGAATGTATGCTAATACTTCACTTATAAATATATAATAATGTTATAAGATACATACAATATTCTTCTAAAACAAATTGATGCACTCACTACAAAAATTATCATTTTCTGTCTTAATCCAATATATAATTTCACGAATTTAATATGATATTTTTCAATTTAAATTAATCAATATTAAATTAAATTTAATATTAAATAGAATTTTTTAATTTAAACATAAAAATCCTTTGAATTTTTTATTTTGATTTTTGTTTCTTGTATTTTAAAAAAAATGTAAATTATCTTGTTGAAATTTGCAATTCGATATAATTATGATAGTTGAAAAATATATATATAGGTAAATTAAATCTCTCAAATTCCCTCTTGACAACAAGTATGGTGCAACTCATGAAATCTAAAATGAGGGTCAACAATGATGCATGATATACCAAGGCTTGTGCAACCTCTATGTCTCATAAATAACTAGAAATCAATGAATTGGAACAAGGCTCTTTCAACTAACTACGACTTGCATAGGATGTAACATATGAAAATGGGCAATCTTAACATATGTAAGTAAGTTGAGATGACTTGAAGTGCTTCTAGAATGTGTGCTAGGACATTAGTCTAATAAGGGGAATGCGATATTGAGTCAAACCTAACAAATAGATCATGATATATAAGGTAGACTATGTAGAGAGTGTGTATGTCTTGGGTCTCTAATGAATAAGGAAGACTTATGATAATAGGTCTAACATATGGAGATAATATAATTGAGTCATTCAATAAAACTCTAAAGCTTAGATTGTATTGAGCCGAAGGAGACTGTAGACTAGCTCTAGTGTACATGTTAGAGCTTGAGTGAACCAAGAAGATAGGATTGAGTCAATGCTAGAACATCCGTCTAGTGACATTATATTTGTTGTAGAATAGCTCTAGTATATTATTTATGATTAAGTATTGTATAGAATGATCCCAAATGAATTACAGTATATAAAGGTGACATTGCATTTGTTGATTAATAAAAAATTTATTAGACCTAATGTGTCTCCTTAGAGAGCTCATGTATTGATTGTGAAGAAGAAAGTTGAACAAGTATTATTTGCATTAATTATAGAAAATTGCACAAAGTGATAACCTAGGATAAATATTTGGTGCTTGGAATGATGATATATTTGATCAGTTGGAATGTGCTTTTATAATTTTAAAGATTAATTTGAGGACAATATGAATTGTTGAAGATGAATTATGAAAAATATGAAAACATGTACTTTGAATAGTATGTATGGCCATTAAGAGTTATTTTTGTGATGCTACTTAAGTTGATGAATGAATCAAGTGGTGTTCATAGATCTTATGAACTAGGTATTCAAGCATAATCTATATTAGTTTTTTATAGTATTCATGCATGACATCATGGTTTAGCTAAAGTTTCATGGTGATCATGCCCCCCACTTGATATTGGTGTTGGAGATGCTAAAGAAGAATAAGTTGTATGCCAAGATTTCAAGTATGAATTCTGGTTAATGAAGCTTTACAATTTCATTCTTATTATAAGTGGTGATTGTATATTTATTGATCATTAGAATATGTAGGCTATTAATCCCATGGTGTAACGGATTTATTTTTGATGATAACAACTATGTGACTGATGAACTAATATTTTAATTAAGTTATTATATAATTGATAAGATATAATGATCATGATGGTGAAATTGATCAAATAAGAGACATTATTTAGTGGTCACATAGAAGCAAGAGGATACGAAAAGAGCTTAAGTTTTGCAATGTTCATTTTGTAGCATTTTATTATCTTAAATATTAGTATATATATATATATATATATATATATATATATATATATATATATATATATATATATATATATATATATATATATATATATATATATATATATATATATATATATATATATATATATATATATATATATATATATATATATATATATTAGTTGATGTTATGCAGGAATGCCTAAGAAAAAGGGAAAAACTCATAAGTGTTGAACTAGCACCGCAACGTTCCAACTACTAACACCACAACACCCAAAACGCCCCAGTGTCATATTAAAAAATCGCAACGCCAAAGCCTTAGGAAAATGACAATTAATTTAATACCCTGGTAGAGCTAAGGTCAGCACCGCAACACCAAAAATTAACACCACAACACCTGACTCTTTGGAATTTGAGTATGGAGCCTTGAATCAAACAAAACTGCAACGTCGGATTACACCTTCAAGTGTCGTAGCCCCTAACTTCTGAAGCACCATGGTGGAACAGCTAACGACAGACGAAGCCTCATTGAATCAGCCAAGCGACACACCAGTTCAGCCATTAGAAGTGTCAGATTAGCCCAACGTCATAGCGGAGCAAGCCTAGTAGTGTAGAGGCGTTAGTTCATTCTATAACGTTGTGATGCCACCTTGTGGATCAATGTGACTCCTGAGTCTACTTCTGTACAAGTATAAAAAATTTTCAATTCATTTGAGTAGTAGTTTTGTTAGAATTCTATAATTGTAAGTGGGGTCTGTAATTTTAAGTGTCTTGAGTGCTTAAGTGTAGTGTCCCCTTAGAGTTAAGTCATAGGGAGGCCATAGGAGAGAAAGGTATTTCATTTGGAGATCATCAGCCTATCTATTTGTAAACAATCATATATTTGGAGGAGAAAAGAGTGCATAGAGTATATTGTACCATTTCGGTGACATGTGATTTCACTCTTATTCTTGCACTTTCTCTTATATACAAGCAATGAAATTTGATTTGTTTTCTTTATTTTCATGGATGGCTATTTTTTTTTAATTTTGGGCTAATAATATGAATCCTTTGTAAGTACTAATGTAGAATGTTGTGTTTTGAACAATAATTGATATTTTCAATATCTCTCATTCTTAATATAATATATATAAGAATCATGTATGTAGTTAAAATTCAATATGATACATTGCCTCAACAAAGAAATATTGGAATAATTAGGAGTGTTAAAATAGAACTCTTGAATGCCTAGACATATGATGTTTACTTTTCTAGGTTCTATGAAAATACAATCATTATAGGAAGACTATAAACATCTTTTTACATCCCTATAAGTTTGATAGAGATATAGGGATGTATATGCTCTGATCCGCATCAAATACAAAAGAGACTACTTATGAAACTTAGGTATGCAATTCACAATAATTAGTCCAAAATATTTAATCATATGGCATCTTATCTTATCTTTTGCATTCCCCAGCTGAGATAGAATCTAAACCCTTATTTTCGTTTAGAAGGATAAACATTGTAGCCATAGTAGGCAATATTGGTTCATTTACATGTTAGCAGAATACTTTCTTATGGAATCGACACTCTCTCAATTCACTTCATTACTTGATCAACATGTGCACTTAAGTATTTAGTGGGTATTGTATATGAAAGAAAATTTAAGCATATTTCAACCCATAGCAAAAACATAATTCACAAATTCAACGCAAACTCACACCCCCATCAATAATAAAAATCACTTGATATAAAGAAGCGAGATTTAATTTTGAAATATTTTAGTAATTTTATACTTAAACTCCTAAATGCTAATATATTTTAAAGTATATTTCATATTAATATTTTTTAAATGAGCTAGTCCCAAGACAAAGAGTTGAGTTAGAGCAGACTAAAGTTTATTTCGTTAGCTCATTAAACTTAACTCACAAGTTATTTATTCAACCAAGCCCACACCAACTCATGAGCTGGATTCACTCACTTACACCAATCATACAATTGTGCCCTTTCTCATAATATCCATACAATGTCTTCCTATTCTTAATGATTTCTAACACTCTCATGCTTTATATGCTTTTCATTTCTTCAATTTTAATCTTACTGGAGCTTTAGCTACTGCAATTGAGAATTCCTCCTGTATTGATTTCAGATCTTTCAGCATATAAATCACATGAATTCTTTCCATGAAATTTACACTGCAAATGATACTTCCTCCACATTTGTTCAACAAACTTTGTCAATTCACTAAAAATTTCAAATAAAAATGATCATAAAATTTATTTAAAAAATAATATAATACTATTATAATGCTCATAAAATTTATATTTTCACGATATTCTTATTTATTTGATGCATGCAAGAAAGCAAGAGAATAAGGCTTCGTTTGGGACGGCTTTTTTACTGCTTTCTAAAACGGAGTTTTAGTACAAATTTTTTTATTTTTGTTCTAAAACTCCGTTTTAGAAAGCAATAAAAAAACCGTCCCAAACGAAGCCTAAGATTTCATTTGGGACAGCTTTATTACTATTTTTTAAAGTTGTTTTCTTGTAAAAAAAATTTAGTTCATGAAATTTATTTACTAAAAAATAGCTTTAGAAAGCGATAAGAAAACTATCCAAAAAGAACCCTAATAGTGTAACTTTTTCTTGCCCATCTTCCACTTTCATAAAACTAGATAGTGGCCAATAACAGTCAAAGACCAAATGGGCTGGTAGCTTGGGCTAATTTAAGCCCACGACTATTACAACCTTCCAAGGTTTTCTAATGGGCTTATGTACCAGCCCAACCCATTTCGTTAACCTACCCCAATACTAGAAGATGGATTGGAATCTCTCTAAAAAGCAATGTAACAACATAACTTGAAGTTCATAATCTCAATAATCAAATCTATTTTTGATGTTTGAAATTAATTATGGCAAACTTTTTTATAATCACTTTGATTTTGAAAAAGTTAATCTCAACCATCTAATAGTTCAAAATAAGTAATATCTTCTACAACAGAGATGAGCAAATCATTTGATGTTGGTAAATAGTCTTTGGCACTCCAAATAATAAATATAGGCTTCATTTGAGACAACTTTCTTATTGTTTTTTAAAATAATATTTTAATTAAAAAATTTAAGTACTAAAAAATAGCTTTAAAAACAATAATAAAATTATCTCAAACCAAAACATGGATTTTGATTTCAAACTTATTGTATTCAAAATAATCCAAAACATCATTTTTGTTTTATTTGAGAGACTTGGAAAAGGAATAAAGGAATTAATTAAATATTTTTTTTTTCAAAGAAAAATAATAATTAATATTTAATTTCCTATCATGATGAGTTGTCACTTTGACTATGATGTTGTTTGGTCATTTTGTACATGAATCATAAGATCATTTCCTTCATCTTCTACCTCCTATTGGCTCTATAACTCTTTTATTTCAAAATGATCACTATTCTTATATGCAAAATAAATGTCTCGAAAGAAGATATCGTTAACTAAGATGCACAAATACAGATATGAACATAGGGACACAGACACGAGACATGTCTATTATTAAAAATACAGGATACGAGCATGCATTGGATATGATATATATTTTAAAAATTAAAACAAAATAAATATAATAAACTTAAATAAAACACAAATAAATCATATTATGAAAATTGAAAATATGTATTATTTGAAAAAAAAAAAAAAATTTAATGATACTTTGTTTTGTAATAAACTCATAGAATTATAATTAATGACTTTATTTGGAGGAATCATCTCTATTCTCTAAAAATATTTAGTGTTTATTAGATTTCGGCAAGCAAGCCTCCTAATCCATCCAAATTTGGATGCTAAGATACAATGATTTGTTACATTTAGACATCCGGAAATAAAAAAGTTAGGTTATAAATCTAGAACTAGAAAGATGTTACGAACACAAAATCAAATTGTTCATTGTAGTCGGCATACGAAAAACGAAACATCCTCCATCACTTGGAGTTTTCTGGACCAAAATCTCTCTGCAGCCCTATTTTCAACCATATGCCAAACCATTCTAACATAACATCTTCAATCTCACTTCTTTCCATGATGTATGGATTACCTTAGAAAAACGTGTACAACCCACAAATAGATCCCGCATCATCTAGCTCAAGAACAAACTCCATAATTTTTCTATGCAAAACATGACCATGGCCCAATATCTTTCCGACATAAAATCACTCGTCGATGACATCATAGCAGCAGGATCCCATATTGACGCAAAAGACATCATTTTATACATCTTGAATGGACTGCCACATTCCTACCAGTCATTCAAGACTGCCATTTGCACCGAACTAACCCCTATTAGCCTAGATGAGCTCTACTCCCTCTTGTGCAGTGAAAAAATCAACAACGACGATGAATCCCTAAAACAAATCCTAATAGACTCCTCCACCATGGAACTCACGGCAATGCTGAATAGGTTCGCACATTACAACAGAGGCCAACAACCACCACCTTGCTCTCCACCAACACCTCGCCCACCTTTCTCCTCCACAAACACCATCAAGCAACAAACCAATCCTCGACCCACCTGCCAAATAGGCGGCAAACTCGAACACACGAATGCAATGTGCTGACACCGCTGCAACCTATAATACCCAACACCCATCTCCACTCAACATATGAGTCTCTACACCAACAAGCAACCTCCCGATTCCGAATGGATCCTAGACTCTAGAGCATTTGCCCACCTCACAAATAATCTAACCAACATTCAACAACCAACCACCTACAACGACACAGACACCATCTCAATCGGAAACAGTGCTAATAGTCCAATTTCCAATACGGCCAGGGTCTCCTACCAACACCCCTCCGCATCATAAGCTCATTCTCAAAACTCTATTTCACGCACCTCCCTCAAACATAATCTTCTCTTCATTCATAAACTCACCAAAAACAACAACTGCTCCGTCCTCTTTAATGCTAACGCATTTGTCATGACTAATCTATAAAACTCACAACCACTCCACAAAAACAACTCTAAAAACCTCTACACCATTCGACAATCTCAACCATATCAACCACACATTGCTTTGTCATCACAACTCAAATCAACTCAACTATGGCACGCCCGTTTAGGACATCCAAATATAAATCTATTTTGCCTAAGGTAGCTAAGTAGTTACAAATACCATGTACGCAGTCTTTCTTATGTACTCCATGTTCTGTTTCTAAAATTCACAAACAACCGTTTGTATCAAATGTTATCAATACATCAAAATCTTTGGAACTTCTCCACACAGAAGTATGGGGCCCCTCATCCAAGCCCTCACTACATGGCTCATGCTACTATTGTCATGACCCGGCCCGTTGAGCTCGCATATGCGAGGCGGGAACGGAGGTCGGACAGTAGACAAAAATGTCCAATATCTAAAACTATTGCTATAACATTTGAAATAGTCACTAAAACAATAAAATTTAAAACACATAAACATAACCTCATTTAGATTCATAAAATTACATTTCTTCTGGTGCGCTCTCATACGGTACACGTTACCGTCCCTTCTACTCACTTGGTTTTAAATAATTATACCTAAAAATTTTAACAGCTAACAGTAAGTCAATGCTTAATAAATAAAACACAACTCTAAACTACAATAACTCAAGGTATAATAAGCGATATGCTAGATGTCACATTTAATTTAAAACATATCATAAATTGATTTATTATAAACATGTCATTAAACATATCATATATCATAAAATCATATCTTTCATATTCATTTTTATATTCATATTAATATTTGTAACTTTCTCATTTCGTGTATATTACAACCGTCAAAGGAGTCATCGTCAGGTACCATAAAGGTACTCCTTTATCATTTCCTTTTCCTTATCTTTTTCCATATCATTTACCATTTTAATGTGCACGAGTATAACATCCCCAACTAATAACATAAAGGGGTGAGCTCCATCAATTCAGTATGTATGTACATTCACTAAATATAATAATCATATCATCTCATTTTTATTGCATATGAACTTTGTATGATAATGTCATAAAATATAACATATAAATTGCATGAACAATCATTAGACAAGAGTGATAGAATTATAATTTAAATTAATCATAAATATTTTATAAACATGCTTAGTCTTTCAAATCATATAACTTGAGAGAATCAAAATTTATCACTGTAATAAAGAACCATGAGTACTTACCTCGATTTAAAGGATTTGATTACTCCACTCAAACACTTTCCTTCGAGGTTCATTATTATCACCTATAAACATTAATTTCTCCTTCAAAATCTTCATAATAAATCTAAATTAAAGTTCTCCTCTTTCTAAACTACCCTATGTTTTTTTTTCTCTCTTAAATTGATCACATAAAGCATGAATATATTCTAAAAATTCATAATTTAGTCTAATTATATTTTTATCCAAATTAACCATTTACACTAACCTAATTTAATTTAAACTAATTTATATTTTTGGATTTATTAAATTTTAAAATTAAAAAAAAAATCATTTTGTGAGAAAAACTCAATTAATATCCTTAGAAACCCTCTTAGGACGCTTAAGAACTATATTTGTAAAAGCGCTTTCAAAATTTCAAACTTTAGGAAAAAATCATAATTTTTCCAATTCAAAATTTTTGAAGAAAACCTACATTTCCATGAATAAAATTATCTCCTAACCCTTTCCTATACATTTCCTAAAGAAAAGAGAAGTTTTTGGCAAACCCTAGATCCTTCTCATAAAAAAATCTTTGAGAAAAAAATGGAGAATTAGTGATTCTAATGCATACCTTAGCATTCCCTTAGTCTCCTCTACATTTTTCATGAATTTCCTCGCTGGAAAATCGTCACCGGAGCAGCTCGTCCCCCTCCACTTAAATGTCGTCGTGACGCATCAAAAAACGTGCGATGTCTAAAATTGACATTTTTCGGGTTTTACAACTATTTATCTATAATAGATAATCACTCAAAATATTGTTGGATTTTGCCCAGAAAAACCAAATCTAAACCCTGCATTCCCCACATACATCTGATATCACACCAACCTAATATTCCCAAGCAAACAAACAACCAGAATGGCATCAAGCTAAGTTTGCAGAATTCTTTGCATTGCAAAGACAAAGAACCTGGAGCCTTGTTCTCCCTCCACCTAACCATACCATCCTAGGCTGCAAATGGACATACAAAACCAAAATTAATCCCAATGGAACAATCAACCACAGAAAGCATGCCTAGTAGCTCAGGGATTCAAACAACATGTCATTGATTATTTTGAAAATTCACCCCAGTAGCCAAAATGCACATAGTTCGTATTCTCTGCATTGTTGCACTCCACCACCAATGGCTCATTCACTAGCTTGACATCTCCAATAGCTTTCTCCATAGCCCACTAAATGAAATGGTATACATGGGCCAACCAACTGGCTTCATCGACCCCAACCACCCCAATTACATTTGTAAACTCCAAAAAGTCATATATAGCCTTAAACAAGCCTCCAAATAATTGTTTCACACATTCTCCTCCTTCCTTCTACAAAAAAATTTCCACATAAGTAAATATGATCCCTCTCTATTCATACTTTCTACCAAAAACAAATCCATCTTTCCCTTACTATATGTTGACGACATTCTACTAACTGGCAAAAACACCACTCTCATCTCAAATTTAATCAATGACCTTCACCAAATCTTCTCCCTAAAAACCTCGGCACACCATCGCTATTCCTTGGCATTCAGATAACCTCCAAACCCACTTCAATCTTCCTCCAACAAACCCAATATGCCTCTGACATTCTCAACAAATCCAAATTGAAAGATTGCAAACCAATGTCATTCCTCATTTTTCAAAAACTCGCCAAAGCACCAACCAACACCACCAAGACCCATGACCCAGCTCTCTATCACTAAATAGCTGGCTCTCTTCAATATCTTATATTAACCTACCCTGACATTGCCTTCCCAACCAATCACCTGAGCCAATTTAACATAATCCTCAAACCCAACACTATCAACAAATGAAACGTCTTCTTTATTACATCAAGGGCACCATCCACTTCGGCCTCCCGATCACTCATAGAACTATTACACTTCACTACTACTCAGCCTCCGACTGAGCCTCTGATCCAATCAACAGAAACTCCACCACAGGCCATTGCTCTTTTCTCGGCAAGAACGTCATGTCCTGGAGCGTAAAGAAGCAACCAACCATCATCAAATCCTCAACAGAAGAAAAGTATAGAGCCCTCGTCAGTACAGCCTCTGACATCATATGATTTCGCCGTCAACTAGCTGATTTCAACCTTACCCAACCTATCGCCACCCCACTCTACTGCTATAACATCTAAGCAATTACCCTAGCAACAAATCCAATTTTCCACATAAGAATGAAGCATATCGAGAGAGATTAACAATTCATTCATGACAAAATCCAATCCAACGAAGTTTCCGTTCACCATATCGGCACGAAGGACCAGCCCACCTACATCTTCAAGAAACTCCCCGACCATGTTCCATTTTCTTTGAGACAAATTAACTCTATACTCCTAATAGGCTTAATTTGAGGGGCCATGATAAGCTATAACATGCAAGCCAACCTATTTCCAGAATACACACAGAACATGCTCCCGCTCACCGTTCCACCACACCTAGAAATACTAACTCAGACAATAACAGCCACTACACATTAGCATTTCATTAGCTACCTTCGGTTTATATATACACCGTAGTTGCAATACAGCAGATATTTTCTTTTACTAAGTTAATACCACTTTTGATTTCAAGCCTCTATTTTCTTCTTTCTGCTTTACTGGGATTCTCTACAGAGGGAACTGACGAATGAAACTCTTTCATTGAGATCATCAATGGCTTCTCCAAAGAATAATGACGAAGCTGATAGATCTAACTTCATGGCCAACTTTCTCATTTAAAGCTTCGCAGATGAGGGCAAACGAGAGTTAAATGAGATACTAAAATTTTGTTTGGAATAATTTTCTTATTGTTTTCTGCAGCAATTTTTTAGTACAAAAAATTCTTGAAACAAGCAATAAAAATAGTTGCCAAATGTTATCCAAATGAAGCCTAAATTTTTTGAAAATTCCGAACAAAATTGTCAATGCTCTACACCAAGAAGTTCAAGAACTGAACATTGAAGGCTTCGTTTGGTTTTTTTGTACTTTTGTAAAAGACAATTTTAAGAAACATTGATTCAAAAAATGAAGTTTTCTTTCGAAGAAGCATATATAAAAAGCTTTCTCAAAACAGCAGAAAAATGAAACAAATGGAGTTATTGAGAACTTGATTTGACGAACTAAACAGTAAAGAATAAATGACTTTGTCGTTTTAAAACAGAATAAGCACCAAAAAATTCCAATCAAACAAAGCCGAAGTCGTTTCAAGTCGCAAATTCCTGAAGTCCTTGTATTCCAATAAGTTCTTCGCTGGTGTTGAGTTCATTCTTTAATAACTCGTTCAGAACAAAAGGATTCATCACAAAATTGGTTTTCATTATTTCTTTGAAGTTTTAATTTAGTTCTACACAGAAAATGTGACGTAAGGGTAAATCGACCCTAAACTTTGAAATGTAATGTAACAAGCTTTTATTTATGCAAGAATTTTACTTGTCGCTCGTAAACTAATTTGCTCTTTGATTGTATAATGTCCCTCCCATGTGAAACGTAGCTTTTTGAGCACAGATTGTCGAGTAGCACAATCTTTCTCATAATAAGGTTCCCAACATGGAATACTTTCTCTGTAATATTTGAATTTTAGCATTCAACCAGTAAGTTCCTACAATTCCTTAGTTGCTTTTGGAAAAGGGTCTCTAGTGGTGAACTTCTTTAATGTGGTGAATCTTTCCATCAAATAAAGAATATGTTGCTCCAGATTCTTACTTTCACAAGTCAGTAACATATTCTTTAATATTTCTCCTCTTCCAATCCTCAAGAAAAAGCCAAAAAATTTCGACCAAGTTAGATTTCTTTAGCAAACTTAGATAAAAGTGCCCTACTCACATTCGTACTCCTCAACATTAAGGCTTCGTTTGGGACGGCTTTCTTTCTGCTTCTTAAAGCAGTTTTCTAGTATAAAATTAAAAATTTTTGTACTAGAAAGTTGTTTTAAGAAGTAGAAAGAAAGTCGTTCCAAACGAAACCTAAAATAACTATTAGCTAATTACAGTAGCTAGGCAAAAGTTCTTGGTTGTTGTAGACTGAGTGTATACCAGAAAGATTCTTCCCTTAGACCATGAGTGAATGTGATTTAGGCCGCAATTGGCTCTAAATCATTCACATCCAACATCTCCTTCTAGAATCTCATGATAAAGCTCCTCAACGATTCACCAAGTTCTTGCCTCATCTCCAATAAAGCCTGAGAGCCTTTAATTTGCTTTTGTGCACCCACAAATTGAGTGATGAATTGTTACTTGAATTTGATGAATGTGGTTATCATTCCTAACAACAAGTGCAACAACCACTTGAGGGTGGGTGACTCATTGAAGGTCAATTCAAAACATCACTAATGTCTAACAAATAAACAACCGACTCAAAGCAAGCAAAATGATCTATGGGATCCATCTTTCTTATGTAAGAACCTAGATAAATGATTTTAAATTTTGGAGTCTCGTCTCAGCAATTTCCCTCAAGAGCACGTTCGTCAGCTAAGGTTTTCTCTACCCATCTTGCTTCTCTGCTCGGCGGGATGGGGGGCTTGACTCTTCATCACAGTCTGGATAATATGTTTCATCAATCATCAGAGTTGAAGGTAGTGCTCGCATACTTGATGGAGTCCTTTGGATGACATAATCTAAAAATCTTTCCAATATTTCTCCTCTTCCAATCCTTAGAATCTTACTAGCATGATGAGAGAAAGAACATAAGATTAGAGAGAAAAGGATAAAATTATAGTGAGAAGCTCTAGTTATTAAAATTGGTTTGAATACAAATGATTGCATGTTTTAGGCTTTCCTCTAACCCCTTATTTATAGGTTTAGCTCGAGGTTTAACAATACAAGAAAGGTTACATATTGAACTATACAATAAGAAAAAAAAAAAAGCAAAGCTTAATAGTAGCATGTTGTACAATACATGATGAGCTGTGTTACATGTTTTAAATATTGACTAATTTGTCTGAAACCTTGAATAAAGCCACGAGCTTATTAGTTGAGGTCAAATAGACCAGAGGAAAATGCCAACTTAACTAAGAGAGGTAGCTGACTTGCTCGAGTGAATATGATGAGTAGCTTTTGAGTTTGGGTGAGTATGCTATGCGGTAGAGAAATATAAAGTTTAACATCTTAATTTTACACAAAGATTCAGCACACAATTAGAGAAAAGGGAGAGTGCATTATTTATTAGAGACACCAAGATTTTTACATGGAAACTCTGAAAAGGGGGAAAATCACGGGGCCTAGCCCTGTTTGAATGAATCCACTAGTATTTGCAGTTGATTACAAATGTGGCACTTCATTGGAGGGAAGGCCTTGGCTTGATGTAATAAATATACATCATATAGAATGCATTACATGGTGGAAATTGGAAAAATCAGTATTGATATGTTCGTTTGGTCGGCAAGACCGTAGTTGGCGAGAGACGAAAGTTAGAAGGACCGTAGTCGGCAAGCGACGGAGGTCGGAAAGACCGTTGTATGGCGATGGAGGTCGGAAGAACTGTAGTCGGCGGGCGACGGAGGTCAGAAGGACCGTTGTCTGGCGACGGAGGTCGGAAAGACCGTAGTCGTCGGACGACGGAGGTCGGAAAGACCATTGTCTAACGACAGAGGTAGGAAGGACTGTAGTAGGCAAGTGATAGTGGTTAGAAAGACCATTTATGGTAGAAGTCCAATAAGAATTGGAACCGGGTGAAAATCCAACGTTAGTTGGTGGCTGGGCAGAAGTCCGTTGTCAATCGATGGTTGGGTGGAAGTCTGACATCAATCGGTGGATGGACAAAAGTCCAACATCAGTCAGTGGACGGGCAAAAGTCTAACGTCAATCAGTGGCCGGGTGAAAGTCTGGCGATAGTCGATGGTCGGGCGAAAGTCCAAAGTCAATCGGCGGCTGGGTGGAAGTCCTACGTCAGTCGGCGGTCGAGTAGAATTTTGGCATCAGTCGATGACCGAGTAGAATTCCAGCATCAGTCGGCGGTCGGGTGGAAGTTCGGTGTTAGTCGATGATCAGGTGGAAGTCCGGAGTCAGTTGGTGGCCGGGTGGAAGTCCGATGGTGGTCGAGGAGTCTAATGGCAAGAGAACTCTATTTTCTCTTCTTTCTTCTCTTTATTTTCTTCCTTCTCTTCCTTGCCTCGGGTTCCCCTCCATGAGAAATGAGGGGCCTATTTATAATTTTATGAGAGTGGCATGGTTAGTAAATAGGGAGATTAAGGGTATGTTCGGAGTAGTTTGAATGGATAGTCGATGTTGATTTCCTTGATCGTGGACCATTTATTAGACATTTGAATGTCTTAGTGATGTCAGAATTTGACGATCTTGGGCTCGTTGGATTTGTCTTGTCGAGCCCTCGATTCGGCTATAAGCATGTCACATTTGGTAATTCAAACTAAGGTTTGAACCTTCCAAAGGCGCTTCGGATCTTTGATTTGGACCCATATGGGCTCAGATTCAGTCAAATTTAGAGTCGTTGGATTCGTCTTTTCAAGACGTTCAGTTCGGCTATAAATTTGCTGAAATCCGAGTTCGGATGGTCTCAATTTTAATTTTGGAAGTTTTTAAATTAATTTTGCCTTGAGATTCGTGCTCGGTTAAGATACATTTTTATGATATATCAGTTGCCCCCCCTATTTTCGAATGTCAAAGCTTGCAGAATCCAAAAATATGTCAAAAATTTTGGTGAAATTTTTTTTGCAACTTGAAACTCCAAAACATTTAAAAGTGTTTGAAATTGATAATAGAAGTTCCGTTGAGCTCAAAAGTGTCAAAATTGGATTCGAAACGTTGAAAAATGATTCCATAGACCACAAAAATGTTTGATTTGGACTATTTGAGCTAATTTTTCTTTTTTTTTCTCGGTCACTACAGTACTCCTATACCTCATCTACTACAGTTTTATGGATCTTCCTGAGCTAAAATAATTTTTGTAATATTTCAGTTGCTACAGTACGCTACAATACATCGCTACAGTATTTTTTGCAATAGTGATTCCTATTATTGTAACATCAATTTCTATTCTGCAATCACATTAATTGGTGGCTGTAATACGCATTACTACAGTACCTAGCGTTTATTTTATTTTTAGAATCGCGTGAGGCGATTCTAAACACACTTAGGTGGGCGGTTACTTTAACTACCCATCTTTATTTTTTGTGGGCTCTACCCTCTTGTTTTTTTTAGAGAGAACATTTTTTTTCTATTTTCTTTTTTAGAGGATTTTTCTCTTCTTTTTTTTCGGGAGAGAATTCTCTCTTTTTTTAGAGTATTTTTTGAAATATTATTTGAATATTCTCATAATATTTTTTATTCTAGAATATTCTTGGGATCTCTTTAAAATATTCTTATTTATGCAAAATATTCCTCTCTTTTTTCACCTATAAATAGCTCCTGAGACGAGGAAAATTGCTCTTCTCCTTCTCCTTCTCTCATATTCCTCTAACCTTCTTACAGTTGAGGCATTCTACTAACTTGAATAGATGGCATCCCCTATCAAGTACAATTGACCCTATCTAGTGTAGAAGTTAGAGTTTTCAGCCCTCCTCTCTTTTTTCCCCTGTTTTTCTTCTGACTTTAGAGGCTTTCCATTATTTTTCATAGGGGGCATCCTTTATCCAAATTCAATGTCGCTTTTTAGTTTTTAGTGTAGAAGGAATTTTCTCCTCTTTCATTTTGCTTCTCTAATTTTTCTCTTACATTAAAGGCATTCCTTTTACACTAAAAATGGATATTGAATTTGGATAGGGGATGCCACCTATCAAAAATAATGAAAAGACGAGGGCTGAAAACTATAACTTCTACACAAAAGATGGGCAATTATGCTTGATAGGGGATGCTAAACATTCAAGACAATGGAAGACCTCAATGTAAGAAAGTTCGAGGAAAAGGGGAGAAGGAAAAGATGAGCAATTTTTTCCTTGCCTCAGGGGGAGCTATTTATAAGTGACAAAGAATGGATGAATATTCTGCATGAATAAAAATATTCCAAAGAGATTCCAAGAATATTCTTGAATAAGAATATTTTGAAAATATTTGAAAGAAAACTGTAAAAAATATGAGAAAATTCTCCCAAAAAAAAGAAGAAAAAATCTCTCTAAAAAAGAAAAGAGAAAAAAATGTTATCTCAAAAACAAAAAACAAAAAACAAAAAAGATGGCAAAGCCCACAAAAAAAGGAAGTGTTAAGAACCGACTCACTGATTCTAAAAAAAAAAAAAAAAGGCATTGTAGCAATGCGTACTACAACGATCGGTTAATGCTGTTGCGGAATAGAAATTATTGTATTATAGCAGGAATCACTATTGCAGAAATTACTATAGCGTACTGTAGCAACTGAACTATTATAGAAATCACTGCAGTACAGGAAGATCCGTTGCACTGTAGTAGATGAGCTGTAGGAGCGCAGTACTATAGTGTTACTGTAGCAACAAGAAAAAAAATAGAAAAATTGGCTCAAACAGTCCAAATCGAACATTTTTGGGGTCCATGAAATTATTTTTCGACGTTCTGAATTCAATTTTGACACTTTTAAATCTTAACGGAGCCTCTATTATTAATTTCAGACACTTTTAAATGTTTTGGAGTTTCATGTTGCGATAAAAAAATTCAACAAAATATGTGACATATTTTCGGACTCAACAAGCTTTGACGTCCGAAAATAGATGGACAAATAATATATCATAAAAAATTATCTTGATGGGCACGAATCTTGAGGCAAAATTAAGTTGAAAACTTTCAAAATTAAAATTGGGACAATTCCAACTCCGATTTCAACAAATTTATAGTCGAACTAAATGTCTTGAAAAGATGAACCCAATGACACCAAATTTGACTTAATCTGAGCCCATATGGGTCCAAATCGAAGACCCACAGGGCCTTTGGAAGGTTCAAACCATAATTTAGATTACAAACAGTTTCCAAATGTGACGTTCTTATAGTTGAATCGAGTGGTTCGATGATACAAATCAAACGAGCCCAAGATCATCAAATTCAAACATCACTAGGACATTTAAATGTATAATAAACAGTCCACGATTAAGGGAATCAACATCGGCCGTCCATCAAACCACTCCTAACATACCCTTAATCTCCTCCCTATTTACCGAATACCGACCACGCCACTCTTAGAAAAGTATACAAACCCCTCATTCCTCATGGAGGAGGGGAACCAATGCAAGGAAGAGAAGGAAGAAAATGAAGAGAATGAAGAAGAGAAAATTGAGTTCTCTTGCCACTAGACTCCTCGACCTCCGTCGGACTTCCACCCAGCAACCGATTGACGTCGGACTTCAACCCAGCTGCTAACTGACGTCGGACTTCCACCCGACTAACGCCAGACTTAGGACTTCCACCTGGCCGTTGACTGACGTTGTACTTTCGCCCGGTCACCAACAGTAGTCGGACTTCTTACTGGCCACTGACTGGCGTTAGACTTTCACCCGTCCACCGACTGATGCCGGACTTTCGCCCGTCCACCGACTCATACCGGAATTTTGCCCGTCCACTGACTGATGTCGGACTTCCAACCAACCACCAATTGATGCCAGACTTCTGCCCGGGCATAAACTAACATTATACTTCGACCTGACTTCCAATTCTTATTGGACTTCCACCAGACAATGATCTTTCTGATAACTGTCGGCTGCCTACTACGGTTCTTCCAACCTCCATCGCCAGACAATAGTCTTTCTGATATTCCTCGTCCGCCGACCACGGTCCTTTTGACCTTCGTCGCCAGACAACGGTCTTTTCGACCTCCGTCGCCTGCCGACTATGGTAATTCTGACCTCCGTCGCCCGTCGACTACGGTCACTCCGACCTTCGTCACCCGCCAATTACAGTCCTTCTGACCTCCATCACCAAACAACGATCTTTCCGACTTCTGTCGCCCGCCAATTACGGTGCTTTTGACTTCCGTTGCCCGCCAACTATGCTCCTGCCGACCAAACGAACATATCAATACTAATTCTTCCAATTTCTATCATGTAATGCATTCTATATGATGTATATTTGTTACATCAAGTCAATAATTTTCCTCTAATGAAGGGTCTCATTTGTAATCAACTATAAATATTAGTGGATTCATTCAAACTGGGCTAGGCCCCATGATTTTTCTCCTTTCCAGGAATTTCCACATAAAAATGTTGGTGTCTCTTATAAATATTGCACCCTCTCTTTTATATAATTGTATGATGGATCTCCGTACAAAGCTAAGACATTAAACTTTATATTTCTCTACTGTCGCGAATATTCCAAGACGCCACACTATGAAATCTTTGAAATGCATGTTTTATGGCGAGTTCACCATTATCCCAATAAGTTCATAATTAGCTTGGCAAATTCATGATGATCCTGGTAAATTCAACAAAAACAACCTTATGCTGGTCCGAGCAAGTTCATATTGGACCAGTTGAGTTCACCATTTCTATTGTTTTGATTTGACCATATTTATGTTGAAACAGGCCAAGTTACCTTGGACTGAATCCTTTGGATTTTTGGAAGTATAAAACTTGATATAATCAAAATAAATCAATAGTTAAAAAATAGAAATATAAAATGAACCAAATCAAAGTAAATGTAAAACCATACATACATAGGTTAATCAAATTTTGGAAATTTCCCATCATTCAGTTGACAAATGTGTTAAGCATTAATTTAACAGTAGACAAGGTATTTTGTGTACATGTATATGCATAAATATAGATTACTTCAGAACTACTGTTGAAAAATCTTATTTTCCCCTCATTGAAAAACACTAACATTCTCTTCCATATCGATTCAAACAAACGACATTAGAATTTTACTCGAAATCACCATATGCACGAGATCAACTTAACCAAAATGATAAAAATATTTGCTGTAAAATATAGCACAGAACATTAGAACATTTATATATAATCAGCATAACAATTCTCATAAAAGATGAAACAAAAATTCCCCTAATAAATATAACAATTTCACAGATAATAAAAATTCATGAAAATACTTAATATAAAATCTATGATAAAACACCAAAAAATTGAAGCAAAATGCTCTGTTTGAGATATTCTACATCAAGTTTTGCACATTTTCATGCCACATAAAAACATATTTCCTCTCACATGTCAATTTTTTAGACCCCAATTAGACGAGAATTGAATTTAGGATATCTTGACTAAGTTTGTGCTAAACATAAAGCCAACGGCAAGCATGATATTTTGTGTACATGTATGAATAGATTAGTTCCTTGCTATAATAGCTCTAGATAAATCTATGTAGTCCCTCATAAGAAACACTAACATTCTCGTCCAAATCAATTCAAACAAAGGAAATTAGCAATTTACTCGAAAGGAATTGGAATACCTTGGTTCTTATTCACGATTGCCATTGCTAAATACCTATTGCCCATACCAATAGGTCTTTGCTCCTCAGTACCCTCCCAGAATGGAGCTTCACCATCTCCCACCAATCTCCAGTAACCACTCCTTAAGGACTCTGCTTGCTCTTCAGTGCAGTTCTTTAATAGGGCCTCAACTCTAAAGTTTATGCCGAGCGAACCTAAAAGCTGGGACTGGGTGATTGGACCATAAACTGATATATTTTCTGACAAATAGATGAGTATTAGGTCAAAATATGCCCTAAAAATGCAAATGATTCTAATATATATAGCTCTTTCAGAGAAAAGCACCTGAAGCTTCTTCAGCAGAGTGCCGGATAGCATCAAAATCAACATAAGCACTAAGATCAGCTGAACCAGGATCATCGAGAATATGAACAAATTTATGTTTTCGGATAGCCTGCACAACAAAAGGAAAATTGAGGTTCATTTCCTACATTTTAAGTGGAGCATATATAGATGGTTTGCTCATAACTGTCTTAAAGTGGAAGTGCAATATACAGATAATGTATCAAAATTTATATTCCATTCATTTTAAACAGGTTCACTGTATCTAAATTCCATGGATATCCTGGCCCGATTTTTTTCCCCTACCATGGCCTCATATAGATGGCAGACTCCTAAAGAAGAAAAATAAATTAGAATTGTTTATTACCTAACTTATTTATTCATCTAGATTCAAATAAATTTCTGCAGGTTTTCACTGGCTGGAGGTTGGGATTTGGATGCTAATGCTCTTTGTTCTTATGAATAGGCAAATAGGAAATTTCTGTTTGAGTCCCTCGATCTGCTGTCTTCAAAATGACAATTTTTTTTTGAGTCCCTCGATCTGCTGTCTTCATAATGAAAAGTGTAGCTTTGCATGGTAACCAACTATGTTGATCATTAGCAGAGTAAGAGTTTTCAAATCTAAAATCACAATAAAACTAAGAGTTCCAAGTTTTATTTTGTGGGAAAAAAGGAACAATTATGGCATCTTTGCATAAATCACACGAAAAAAAAAAAAGACTAGTACCACCGTATCCAAATTATATTACTTCCACTGTTTTTAAAGGGGACCACAACCCTTTTTTTTTTTTTTTGCAAAAGTACAAAGGGTGAAGTGAAGAGGAACTTCAGGCTGAAGAAGGCAAATCTTCTATAATTAAAATGATTGAAGTTTGATTAATAAAACTGATAGGAAGTGCTTGTAAAAAGCCTATCTCCCTTGACTGAAATTAAATTACAGCAATCCCAAACACAATTTCCAAAAGGAATTAAGAGCAATAATAAGAGAATACTCTTTTTAATTAATGATATATGGAAGAAAACAACACGGCATAATGGATCTTCTATTGGAGAGGAAGATCCGGCTCTCCCAAATCCCTAGCCGCCAACTAGAGCCCAAAACTCTCTAAGAACAATCTAAATTCAACAAATAACCTCATAATCCTGAAATCACCCTATTGTTAGCCTCAAATAGGCTCCCCTAATTCCCTCCCAAATCAGTCCCCATTCCCTAAATAATTTCCTCATATTTGAATTCAAATCAAATCCCTTGACCTAATAATTCCCTCTCAATTGTAATTAAAATTTTCCAAAACAATTCCCCCCCTGATTCCTTTCTTTCCCTAAATAATTTCCTCTTAGATTTTGAATTCAAATTAGATTTTTTCCTTAAATAATTCCCTCTCAATTGTAATTAAAACTTTCCTAAATAATTAATCTTTGATTAAGAACCTTCCAAAACAATTCCCTCTTGATTATAAAACTTTTTAATTCCCTCTCAAACAAATCGGCCGGTCCATCAATACTCCCCGCCCAAAGTGTCACCTTGTCCTCAAGGTGAAACAAAGGAAACTATTGCAGAAGCACTAGACTGTCACTAAGTCGAATGATCCCTGCCTCCAGCATCTCTTTCATTAATCTCTCAATCTCTTCGTTCTGGATTTAGGAATGACGGTACAGGCAAACTAATAGGCGAAACTCCTTCCTTCAAGATGATAGCATGCTCGCGTTCCTGCGGAGGCAACCCCTGAACTGGTTGGAACATCCATCGATACTGTTGTAGGGGTAGCTAAATCATGTTTGGTGCTTCTATCTTCTCCCAATCCTTTTCTCCTTCCAAACTTTGCAGCTCCACCAAAAATCCCACTCCTTCACCATTACCCCTCCTTGGAAGTGGCTCCAAAGGTGGCATCTCCTCTTCTTCCCCAAACATTTCCACCTCCTGATCTTCCATCTCCTTATCGGATTAGGGTTTCCTTCAATCCCTTGGCCGGCGGCGGCTCCCCCAGCCTCAGACAATACCATTTTGGTTTGGAACTTGAGCATCTTCCTCATCATCTCCTTCATGATGGCAAACTTCTCATTAATTTTCTCATGGATGACTGAAAATTATTTTTGAAATCTGAAATCTTTTCTACAAAATCATATTTCAATTGTCCGATCTCCCCTTCCCGCATTTCAACATTTCTTCTTGCCATAGGTACTCGGATCTAGACACTAATTAGTAAAAGAAACAACAAAAAACAACGAATCTGGTCTTCCAACAGCAAAAATCAGCAAGATGGAGGGAACAAACACAACAAAAATTAGCGAGGAAGACTTATATTTCAACCTAAGACACGACTCTGATACCAATTTGATGCGTCATGGAAGAAAAACAGCAAGTAGATAGAAAGAAAATTGCAGGAATCAAATATTGGTTAGGTTTAGTATTCGGAACCGTCAGTGGGGTTTTGGATTGCATCTCCATAAGCTTACTCATCATCTCCTCCATAATTTATTTTCCCTTTGATTCAGCCCTAAGAATCATCGGTGAAGCTTTCAACAGCATCTAGATCATTTTCTTCATCATATCATCCAAGTTTTCAAAACGGTTCTCTATGGATGAGAGTCTTTCTTCCATGGTTGAAAACTTCCCTTCAATGGTTGAGAACATCCCTCCACCCTGGATTTGATTTGCTCCACTTTACCATCCAACAAATCCACATTCTTTACTGCCATCTCTCCAAAACCTCGCTCTGATATCAATTTGACAGGAAGTGCTTGTAAAATTCCTATCTCCCTTAGCTGAAATTAAATTACAACAATCACAAACACAATCTCCAAGAGGAATTAAGAGTAATAATAAGAGAAAACTCTTTTAAATTGATGATATACTGAGAAAAACAACAAGATACAATAGATCTTCTAATGGAGAGGAAGATCCAGCTCTCCCAAATCCCTAGCTGCCAGCTAGAGCCCAAAACTCCCTAAGAATAATCTAAATTCAGCAAATACCTCATAATCCTAAAATCACCCTTTTGTTAGCCTTAAATAGGTTATCCTAAATCAGCCTCCTTTCCCTAAATAATTCCCTCTCATATTTGGGGATGTAACTCAAACAAAAAAGAAAAGAAAAAAAAAAATTCTCTCTCATATTTGAATTCCAATCAGATCTCTTGCCCTAAATAATTTCCTCTAAATTGTAATTAAAACTTTCCCAAACAATTCCCCCTTGATTCCTCCTCCCTTTCCCTATATAATTACATCTTAGATTTTGAATTCAAATTAGATATCTTGCCCTAAATAATTCCCTCCCAATTGTATTAAAACTTTCCTAAACAATTCTCCTTTGGTTAAAAACCTTCCTAAACAGTTCCCTCTTGATTAAGAAACTTTTTAATTCCCTCCCAATCAAATCATCTGGTCCATCAAAAACCCAATATCAATTTAGTGCCAAATAAAAAATATCTTCCACACAATTTAATAGCAAGACAAATTAAACATAAAACCACCTATCATGCATAAAATAACTAAAAAAGCATATTTTTTCTACTTTTACCATGATATGATCATATAATAGTTGTGATCAGAAGGTGAATTACTAAAAAGAAAAAAAAGGAGGGATTTTGAGCGAATTAAATTGTTAACTTACATAACATATGCATGCTTCGATATCCCTCTCAATTGGAATAACGATTTTGCAAATTTTCATGCAAATATTAAAAACTCGCATGATAAATTCATTTATAGCTCGCATAATTGATTTAATTCATTTATAAAACTCTCTTGATAATTATAATAAATTATATAAAACTCCCATGATAATTTTCAGACTCTCGTAATAATTTTCATCTTTTTGTTCTATATCATATTCTCAACTTCCTCAAGAATTCTACTCTTGGAATAATTAAATGGATGGAAAAGAAAAAGATATGAATGCAAGAAGATTAAAAAATAAGAGAAACATGCAAATGCAAATCGATCAAATATGTAATATTAATTAGATAAGCACTAAAACTTCCTTGGAAAATTTAAAAAAAAAAATAAGTTTTTAGTCAAATCTACCAAGCAAATGTGCAATCAAGGTCACCAAATCAAAGATGCACACAAAGTGTATGAGATTGAAAAAGAAAATTTTCCATAATGTTGAAGAAAAATAGCCAAAGGGAATGGAAAATTTGGAAGAGACCAAGGGTAAAACCCCATGTATTGATTTGAAAATGCTCACCAAAATAATCATTGCATGCATGCAAGTGGGTCTTTTTTGCTCAAATACCAAATGTTATGGAATTTGGTTATAGGTGGAGGATAAAAACCATCATTTTGTTCAAATATGGAAAAATGAAACGATGGTTCTAATAATAGCCATACTTAAGGACAAAATAATTCGAAGGCAAATCATTTCATTCTATTTTCATTTTTTAACATGATACCATGATGCATGTTAATAAGCATTACAAAAATCAAAAGTGGCAAGGCAGGAAAAAATTAATTAATTTATTCGCTTGTTTTTCTTTGTTTTGCAACTTGAATTAGCCAAACCATCTTGATGACATGGGTAGTTCCAAGCATTTCTTCCACCTTGGCCAAATATTGGTTACGGAGTTCAGTAACTTCCATGCATTTCTTAAATTTTATAAGTCTTTCATATAAATGAGTCTTCATAAAAACTTGAAGCACCAAAAAAATCATGCTTTGAAAAATGAAAAATTGAACTAGATCTTCCCTCGGCCAAATTTGACATGACGTGTTGATAATGTGGAATAATTATTAAAGATCATCAAAATTCAAGCTTTGAAAATGCAAATTTGACTAATGATCAACCTATGTTGCACCGATACACCTATTTATGAAGGCGTGCTGTATCCGATACACCGATACACGGATACGCCCCCGATACTCCACCGATACGTGTCGGATACGCCAAAGCCGTATCCAATTAAAATACTATTTAATTTCAAAAGGACACGCGTATCCGATACGCGTGTCCGTTGAAAAACAAAAAGAAATCCGAAAAAAAGACGTGTCGTATTTACTTCCGCGGTTGCGAGCAAGATTTTCTCATTTTCGAGATGGATTTGAGTCTCTTGATCATATGAAAATATTAAAAATTATTAATCTTTCACTTGATGAGCCTGAATTAGAAGCTATGATATTTATTGAAGATGATATGGAAGTTCAAAGACAAATCAATGAAGAAGATAATTATATCATTCCATTCTATTGAATAGTTGAAACTTCATGTGCTAGATAATTTATGTTTATGCTTTTGTTGTTGTACTAGACATTTAATACTTATATTTTGATATTATAAGTTATAATGCTACAAATGATGTTGTTGCCATTTTTTTTTATAATTTCAAATATTATGTTTTGATTGCTTTCTTAATTTTTATGTATGATTTAAATTATAACGCCGTGTCCGCGCCGTACCCGTATCCTGTATTTTTAAGAATTGACGTGTCCTGTATCCGTATCGTATCGTATCCGTGTCGCCGTATCCGTATCGGTGCAACATAGTGATCAACCCTTGCCAATTTTTGTCATGGTGGCAGGATTTTCAAGCCTTCATGCAAATATAATGATAATATTATTAAAGCTCACATAATGATTTTTCAATCTTTCATGCAAATATAATCGAAATATTAAAGATTACATAATTGATTTAATTAATTTATGATACTCTCCTAATAATTATAATTAATTATAATGACAATTTTCACAATCTTCAAACTCTCAAAATAATTTTCATGTTTTTGTTAGACATCATTATGCATCTAGGTGGGATTTGGTATCGTCTATAATTGAGTTTGCATACACTTTTTTTGTCAATAGATCTGCAGGCATGTATCCATTTGAGATTTTTAAAAGGTATCAACATAGAAGGCCTAGAGGGCTTGTTGACTACTTTATAAAATGCCATCCAACCGCCTTTACACAATCATTTGCACAAAATATTCATGATTTGCATTAGGCTGTTTGTAGAAAATTGTCTAAAAATTATGATAATTACATGTTGCCTACTGATGTGAACAGAAGGTGCATGGAATTTAAATATGATAATATAATCATGGTGTGTCTAAGTCCAAAAAAAAAAAATGGTGTGTCTAAGTCCAGAAATACCTCTATCATGAATCTTTACGAAATTGAATGCAAGGAAACTAAGACCATTTAAAATTTTTTAATGCTTTGGAACTAATGCCTATAAATTAAAAGTTCTAGTATATTATAGTATAAATTATAATTCCAATATGCCTAATTTGACCTTTTTCATTAGTATACTAGCAATTCTCTTTGATTTTTCTCTTTTTCCAACTCTTCCTTGTGAGTGCACATCTAATTCTCTACCAAAAACTTTTTTATGACTTTTTCATGAGGCTATTTTAGATAATGTGATTATATAACTACTAACTGTGGATTCAAATCTTAGCTAGTGCACTAGCATGGCATATTTATTTATGGTGACTTATGACTTCCTTTGCAAGAAGCGAAAAATTAATGTCCAATATTGCTTTATGAATATCAACAGTTATAATTACTTAAAGTCTAATTTTTTCTAGGCAAAGTAGATTGATATGGTATGGCTAACTGGTGGCTTTTGGCTTTTCTTGATTTCTCCTTTTGTTAGTGTAAAATCAATTTTTTTAAGGTGTTAGAGCATGGAATTATTTGTTCAATTAACTATGGAGGCAGCTACTTTATTTCTTGTTATCTAATTAAGTCAGTGGCGTAACTTCTAGGTTTTCATGTGCAATTGTGAGTTGGCAAAGTAGCTCCTACGGCTTTGTATCTATGGGTTTTATGTTGTTGCAAGAGGGGTTCACTTATATATGTACTAATAAATTGGTGGGATATTTAAAAATTAAATTGAATTTTTTTTCAATTGATTTGATAATTTTAAAATAAATTAGGAAGTAATTTAATCTACAATTGGGATTGATCAACCTTATCTACCAACCTAAGTTATGAAAAGTCTATACATAGTTGATCTGAAGCATGTCATTCAATTTTTTGGCTTGAATATTTCTTTAGCTACAATCTAGCGAGTACAAGTTCTGCGTATAATTCCTTTAAGTGCAATACAAGTGTAACTATGTAACTTTGGGGACAAAATTGGAGGAAAGCTTTCTATGTTTCAATTTTTAGAGTCAATATCATTAGTTTGAGCTAGTATAGCTAGTGAGCTTGACCCTAGAAGTAAAAATGACCTCATGAAATGCTTTCCTTCATCAATTTCAGTCCAAAGAAAAGACAATTGTTGATTGTAGGACCAAATTGGTTTAGTTTTTATTAGTTTAGCGATTAGATCGAACACCTGGATATGTTTGAGACAAAAATGGACAAATCTAAACATTATAGAGATCATTTACTAATTTTTCTTAATATGAAGGAATGTGCTTGAATAATTCCCATTTTGTGGGTGCACCATCTCTCTGATGTCATTCGGATATTGACCAACTTATAGAGGAGCTCATATTGTCATTTTCTCACGAAGGAAAATGCCTAATATTTATAATTTCTATCACTCCCTGCGAGAGTAATGATTTTATATTTCATGCATTACAACATCAACATAAAACTAAAGGACGCTTAACTAAAGTGAGTGCTTGCTGCTTTAGAACAAGTATCTACTTTGTCCAGAGCATCCAAGAGGAGCAGAGTGTTTTAGGACAATTTTGTCAATAAAATACTTAAATAGGATTTTAACAACACTACATTATTGAATGCTTAACACTGTTATTGTCAGGTTTCAACTCCTGAATGAGAAAAATAGAATGTTGTGTTAGGTAATTGAAAACCAGCATAAAACTTGTTGAATAATCGGTTAGATCAATCAACGAGGGACCGTCTTATTTTATTCCCTGCGGATGAATCCCGCCCAAAAAGCCTCCGCCTTCCTCCCTGTGGGGCCCAGCAACATGTAAAGGCAATTAAATGAGGAAATTAAGGGGGGATTAGGAGAAATTTAAATTAGAAGAGCTGTTTGGGTATTTTAAAAAATTAAGTTTATGCTTATGGAGGAACTGGAGGCTAGTGTTAGGTATATCTCTATTTTTGCTAAAATTGTGTTTTCTCTTAGATTTGCTTGGGCTCTAGCTACCGGCTTGGGATTGGGAGAGCCAGTTTTTTCTCTCGAATTGAAGATCCATTGTATCATGTTTGGTTTCTTACACTTTTCATCAATTATCAAGTTTCCCTAGTGTTTTGCCACAAGATTTATTTCAATTTCTATTTTTACCTTGCTGAAATTCAAAAATTCAGTCAAGTCCTCATCGATTCCTACACGAGTTTTCTAACAAATTGGTATCAAAGTCCATCAATTCGTTGTACCTATGTCCGGGAGAAAAATAGAAGTATTGGAAGGAGAATTGGGACATTTAAAATTAGATTTCATGGAGAAGATTTCTAAATTTGAAAATCAATTTTCAACCGTCAATGAAAAGATGGATGAGAAGATTTTCATCATGGAAGAAATGTTGAAAAAGTTACTTGAGGCCCAACCCAAGATGACGTCATCAAAGGCAAGGGAAGCAACTGACGATCAAGGGTGTGGTGGAAACCCAAATTCGATAAGAAGAGGGGAAAATCAAGAGGTAGAAGTTTTGGAGAGAAAGAATGGGATGCCTCCCCTAGAACCTATTTCTATGGAGGAAATGAGTAGTGGGTATGAGCGGGCAGGGGCTGATTTTGCAAGAAGGGGGTTGATTACACGTGAAGAGGTACTGAATTTGAAAGATTAAGGGGGGATTTTAAAAAGGGTTTGGGTATGAGCACAAAAGGGAGGATCAGAACACTGTGTGTGTGGGGGGGGGGGGGGGGGGCGTCCACCACCACAGGGAAAGGGTGGTAATGTAGGATTTAGGGGAAATTGAGATGCTCCAAGGGTAAGGAAGTTGAAGACCCTAAAGGAGAAGCCTATAGGAGGGGAATTTAGGAGAAATTTCAAAAAGCTCACTGAGAAGGAGCTGCAGGAGAATAGAGCAAAGGGACTGTGCTTTAGATGTGATGAAATGTACACACTGGGTATAGGTGTAAACATGGTTTAAAATTGAGCAATATGAGGCTCGCCTTGAGGTCCGCCTTTGTGCAATTCCAGTAAAAAACGCCTCGATGCTTACGCCTCGAGTTTTTTTTATGAGGCTTGCGCCTCAACTTGGTTGAGGCTCGCCTTGAGGCTTGCCTCACCTTACTGGCATGAGGCTTACGCCTCACGCTATATAGATTAAAACTTACATAAATCTTGAAGTAAATGCCCAACATTGGACTTTATAGGAGAGGAGGAAGGAGAGAGAGCAGTTCATCATAATAATGATTCAAATGAAGAACCCCTTAGTGATGATAGTGCTTATGACTTATGAGTTCTTATGCGATATGTCATTGCTATTTATTTTTAGAAATTTAAATTATATGTTAATGAAAAGAATAATGGGATTTGGTAAAGATAGAATTTTGAGTTGAATTATATTTCATGTTGTCTTATTATTGGGATATTTTGATTTCACTTCATATCTTATGCTTTTTTATGTTTTATATTATTCACTCAATAGTATATAAAAAATTTATCATTTTATGTTTACGCAATCTTTTGATTTTGAGGCTTACGCCTCAAAACGCCTTGAGGCTTACGCCTCGCCTCACAAATGAAAAACGCCTCAATACCCGAATATGCAATTTTAAACATTGGGTGTAAAGACAGAACTCTTGAGGTTCTTACCGTCTAAGATGACGAGAAAGCTGAGGAGGGAGATGAAAGCGAGACAAATGTAGATGAGGAAGAGTTTGTATCTTGACATGGCAGGCAGAGGTCTCCTTAAACTCAGTGGTGGGATTCACCTCAAATCACATCATGAAAGTGGAAGAAGAAATAGTGGACAGAGAGATGGTGGTGTTTATCAACAAGAAGGCTACCCACAATTTTATCTCCAACCAGGACGTTGACCAATTGGGGGTGAAATTGGTGGACATAGGGAATTATGGAGTGATGATGGGAACTTGGAAGGTGGAGGCAGGTAGAGGAGTATGTAGAGGAGCGGTTTTGGCCATGCAGGTGATCCAAGTGAGGGAGTACTTTCTTCTGTTAGAGTTGGGAAGCAGTGAAGTCATATTAGAGACGAAATGGTTATATAGTTTGGGGGATACCAAGGTCAAACTACCACCACCAGGAGCCAAAGGAAATACCGCTTGTATATTCTAGAGTAAAGCACTAGGGAGCACTGATGATGAAGCTAATTTTGGAGGGCATAAGGGTGGTGATCAGAGGAGATGCAAGGTTGTCCAAAGCCATGGTGTCTCTTAAGATCATGGTAATGACCATACGGGAGGTGGAAGGAGGGTTCCTAATGAAGCTGCAAAGCTTAAAGGGGATCATACTAGAAGAAGATGGGGACATTCCCCTTTCAGTACAGTAACTCATACATCAGTTCAGTGAGGTCTTTCAGCCACCTCAAGGCTTACCAACATCGAGGGAGTAAAAGCACACCATCACCCTGAGAGAGGGGGTCACCAATTAGTGTTTGGCCTTATCGCTACCCTCAGATTCCGAAGGACAAGATTAAGAAACTGATCTGAGAGATGTTGGAGGCAGGTATCATTAGGCTAAGTGTGAGTCCTTTCTATAGCCCAAGGTTTAAAATTGTGTAAATAAGCCTCGAGGCTTTTTTCGTCCGTGAGGCGAGGCGTAAGCCTTGAGGGGCGGTGTGAGGCGTAAGCCTCACAGACGCAGAATTGCGTAAATGAGAATTTAAGGATTTTAGTTGGTAAATAATAGCAAAATTCTATCGTACAATAAAAACATCTAAATGACATGTGGAATTAGTAGAAAGTAAGAAAATAGATGCAATAAAATCATGTCCCAAAGTACAAAACTACCAAATATTAGTCTATCAAAACTCACAAAGTACAATTAAGAAAGAACATATAAAATCCAATCATATCCCATCATTAAATGGGTCTTCAAGAAAATCTTCTTCTCTAATTGTATCTATGAATGTCATATCTTCATCATCTTCAATGTGACTCACTTTTGTCTTCTTTGTTAAATAAGAATGATCATTATCATGTTAATTGCTCACTTGATATAAATATAATGCAATAGCATATAAGAAGTTGTGGAATACCTTTATTTGAATGTTGTACTGCAGAACTAGTGGATGTGTGTGGTGTGGTACTAGTGGATGTGCTCACTTAATCTGCTTCGTCCCTCAAGACATCCACACTTAGATTCTCTAGCTGCAGGTCTGATAATGACAAATTTGTCTCATTATCTATGAATCACTCATTATCAGATGACACATCATCACACACCAACGGGTCCTCATCATCCTTTAACCCCTTGTTCCTCAACCTCTTATCTCTCACCCTCTTGTTGTGCATAATATACACAAGGGAGTTCATTCTGAGTGTTAAAAGCCGATTTCTTCTCTTTGTTTGCACTTGACTATATATACTCCAGTTTTGCTCACACCCAAAAGAAGAAGTGAGACCCAAAACTCTAACAGCAAAACTCTGTAACTCAGGGGTTGAATCACTAAATTCGATCCACCATTCAACTATTTTCAAGAAGAAAAAAGATAATCAAAACATATTAAAGTGTTATGCATTTACAAAAATAAGTATACCTGAAGACCGTTTGACAACAATTGATTTTGCTGCTTGCAGACCAAAAAATTCCTCACTATTTTGAAATAAAACAAGTTGTAAATCTGCAAGCTCCCTAACGGTTTGATCCGGTATTAATCGTTCCATGCAATGATACAAGCCAAGCTTCACCTCATGGTTTGAGGATTTCCTCTCTGAATATTGAAATTGAGGATTGAAATAATATGCCGCTGCATGTAGATGATGGTGTAACTGGACCTCCCACCGAGCATCAATGATATCCCAAATCTCTCTATAACTTGCCTCTCTCCTCCAAAGTTATGTGCAATCAACTCCTTCGCCTCATCCATAGCATTATAAATAAAACTCATTGCTAGTTTCTTCTCAGCATCCACTAAACGTATAACTTGCACCAAGGGTCTCGTGCTCAATATGGCATAGGTCACAGTAGCACAAAATTTTTCATTTAGAATTAGCCTTCGTATTTTCTTCCCCCATGCAAAATTAAATCATTTTGTTGATGTAAACATTGCTTCGAGAGGTTGTCTCACATCCAACAAGCTCTGCAGTGTCAAATAAGATGTGGCAAACCTGTAGAATAAACTTGCATTAGGAATTGAAAATGATTTGTAGTGCACAAATATAATAACGAATCTAGTGGTTACAGGGCAAATGATTTCCTTCTTTGAAAACTTTCTCATCAAGACTAAGACCCATGAATAGTTGTAGATGAACTTTGTGATCTTCTTCGTCCTAAAAAGAGCACCTTGTGTTGAGGTAAATCACCAAGTTCCTCCAATATGAGATCGATACAATGTGCTGCGCAGGGGGTCCAATATAGGTGTTTTATCTTCTCTATCAACATCTGACCAGCTGCTTTGTATGCACTGGCATTGTCGGTCACCACCTGAACAACAAATTGCTCCCCATTCTCATCAATAACCCCATCTAATAAATTGAAAATGAATGCAACATCTTTAACCTCATCTAAAGCTTCAACTGATCGTAAAAATATCGTGCCGTAGGGATTGTTGACAAGGATATTAATCAAGCTCATGCTCTTCATGTCAGACCATCCATCTGACATAATGGTAACACCAGTCTCAATCCATGTCCGTTTAATCTCATCAATGATATGCTCTGTGTTCTGCAGCTCCTTCAAAATTCATGTTCGCAACTCGTACATGGAAGGTGCCTTCAACCCTCTCTCATACAACCCTACAGACCGCAACATATTAAAGTAGGCCGGCGATGTCGCAATATTAAATGGTATGGCATTCTCAAAAAAAAATCTGCCAATATTCATGCATACCTGGCGTCGACCCTCTCTGGTACCAGCTGCAGGCATAATCTGTGCTTGTCCTCTATCCTCCTGGTTTAGTCATATACTGGTCCATCGGACCCCATGCACCTCTATTATGTATAGTGGAGGAAGAGCCCTTTCCACTCTCACCCCTGAAGTAAGCACCATGTTCGACCCTTTCATCAAATTGCTCCTCTTGTAAGTGTTTTGTCGTGGTACTTTTCTTCATGTAAGCAATAATTTCATCCTTCACCTTGTCCGGCACATTTGCACACGGTGCTACATTTTTATGAGAGCATGATAAGTTTTCCTTCATGCAGGTTACTCCGCCCTTCACCACTTTTTCACAAAAATTGCATTTCAAATACACATAAGTCTTTTCACCGCCGCCTATGTCAACTTGTACACTATTTCCAATAAGGGTCCCTCCGCAATGACCTATTACACTTTTCTTTGCCCTTAACCATATTTCCTAAAGGAAAAAAGCAAAATAAAATAAAAAACTCAAAAAAATTTAAAACCCTAGCTTTCCTATAAGTTGAAAAATCATACCCTAAACTTAAAAAAAAAAACTCTAAGAACTCTTCAAGAAGTGATGTAGAGGGGCGGCCGGAAATAAGGAACTCACCGGCAAGTGGCGGTGCCGGCGGGAGAGGCGGTGGAGACGTGCGGGATATCCGGCTTCGGGAGATTGCGGGATCAGGAATGAAGGCTTGCAGGTTCGAGAGCTTACGGTTTGGCTTGGACCGGTAGAAGGGAGAGACAAAATTCAATTTTATGTTAAGTGAGTGGAACCCTTTCTATGAGGCGCACGCCTCAACATAAATTACGTAATTGAGGCGCGTCTCACTAAGCTTGAGGCGTAAGCCTTAGCAAACACCAAAATTGCTTAGGCAATGAGGTGTTTTTGGTCCGAATTGCCTCAAGGTGCGCCTCTTATTACGCAATTTTAAACTATGCTCAATCCTATTGGTCAAGAAGAATGATGAGAGCTGGAGATTTTTGTGTGGACTACTGGGCCCTGAATAAAGAGACTGTGCTAGAAGAGTTTCCCATTGTGATGATCAATGAGCTACTAAATGAATGTTGTGGAGCGATGTTGTTCACGAAGATGGATCTGAAGTTGGGATATCATCAGATTAGAATGAGAGAGGAGAATATCCAAAAGATTGCATTCAGGACATATGAGGGACACTATGAGTTTTTAGTGATTTCGTTCGGCCTCACCAATGCTCCTGCTACTTTTCAGTCCCTTATAAACAGGATATTCTGGCCATACCTCTGGAAGTTTATACTAATTTTCTTTGATGACATTCTAGTATATAACAGATCAGAGGAGGAGCATTTGAAGCACTTGTAGGTGGTTTTAGGGGTGTTACAGTTGCAAAGATGAGAGTCAACCTAAAGAAGTGTTATTTTGCACAGGCTAGTGTGGATTACTTGGGGCATATGGTATCTTAAGAGGGAGTATCCGTCGATCAAGCCAAGATTCAGGAAATGCAGAAATGGCCTCTACTTAGGAATCTAAGAGAGTTAAGGGGTTTCCTAGGATTGATGAGATATTATAGAATATTTGTGATAGGATAAATAAAAATATCATAGCCACTAACAAAGCCGTTGAAAAATGATAGTTTCTTATGGGGGACGCGGCTACCCGGGCTTTTGAGAGATTGAAAAAGGCCATGACCACGGTACAATTCCTAGATTTACCTGATTTCAGCCAGATTTTCATAGCATAGATGGATGCATCTGGGTATGGATTGGGAGCAGTGCTCATGTGGAATAATAGACCCATAGCCTACTTCAGCCAAGTGTTAACAACCATAGCTAGGCTGAAGCTGAAATTAGTCAATGAAAGAGAGTTGATAGCCATTGTGTTAGCCATTCAGAAGTGGCGGCCTTACTTATTGGGCTGACATTTTATTATCAAGATAGACTAGAGGAGCTTCAAGTACTTGTAAGAATAAATGATGATGATCGAGGAGCATCAAAGGTGACTATCAAAGTTGTTAGGCTATGATTTTGAGATTAATACATGCTTGGATTAGAAAATAAGGCAGTTGATGTCTTATCCAGATGTATAGCGGAGCTCCAGGAGATGGACATTTCGGTACAACTGATGGTGGATTGGGGGGCTATCAAAGAGGAAAGTGTGTAGGAAGAGGAGCTAAGGAAGATTGGGATGGATCTACTAAATTATGAGGATAGACGCCCAGGTTATTCCCTAGAAAAAAGAGACTACTATACCAAGGGAGGTTTGTGCTGCCAATGACCTCAATTCATATTCACCACTTGCTGTAGGAGAATCATGGGAACACTGTGGGGTGCTATTCGGGTGTGCAGGAAACATACGAGGACTTAAGGCTGGGGGAATAGCTCAACAAAGAGATCTAGGGGCCCTAAGGTCTTCTAAAATTTTTTTAAAGAAAAACTTACCTCACCGGAGCTAATATCCGGTGGTTCTGGCCGTAGCACCTCCATTTGGAAGACATAGAGGTGACTGAAGCTACTTGACCCTTAGATCCCAATCAGCTCCACTAGTATCTCAAAAAAACTTGGAGAGAGAAAGAGGTGTCAGAATATTATGTATGCGAATATAAAAGATGTTATGGATTGACATATGAGCGAATATTTAAAAATATGAATCAAATAAAATTATTGAAGCAATTTCAAAATGTATGTAACATTGCAAGAAACAATTTCAATGTATGTGACATCTAACAAGAATAATTTTTAGAATATACACTTGTATGTAAATAGGAATTTCAACTCATATATCATCTCACAAGAATAATTTCAGCACAAGTAATGATATGCAATTGAGGAATTCAACTCATACTGCTATCTTACAAGAACAATAGCCATATGTAACTTATTTTAAACTATATATATATATATATATATATATACAATTATGTTCAATGTTAAAGAAATTTAGAATTTGCTTCACAACATTCTAACTCAAGTCAAACTAAACAACTTCAGTATATGCCAAGTACCTACTACCTTGATTTGTCAACTTAAAAAAACATAAATAAATAATTGGATAGAGCAATATGTGAGTTGTTCCGCATTGTCTTATATTCATCATAGTTGACATCTAATAATTTATCAAAAATGAAATCAAAGGGTAAATGCCTTGAGCCACTTCCTTCAAAATTAGAACTGACTTCTTTCAAAGCTCTTTTACCATATTCAAAGCTTCTAATCCACTGTAAACAAATTTAACACGTGCATCAGAACAGGAAAGCAATTTCAATATGTATGCTTTTATATAGGAAGAGACTCCAATACATATACTATCTCACAAGAATGAGTCAACATGCATAATTATATGTAAGAAAGAACTTTAACTCATGTGTTTTCTCATAAAAAAAGTCAAACATGTACATAAATCACAACTATATTTCTTAGCAAATTTACCCATAAAAGAGATAATGCTTATGGCCAGTAGATTTCAAATCCAACAACCTTAATACTAGAATACTTTTATAAACTGTGAGTGCTCCACATTACAAAGCAAGAACAATAAGAACTTATCATCTGTTGACTTAGGATTGAATAAATTTTTTTCGAAACAATGTTGATTTCAGAGACAGATACTCATCGCATGAATTTTAATTGTCAAGAGAGCAATAAAAAAGATGCATTTGTCTTTAATTCTTACAAGAAAAAGGAAAATAGCGTCAATTATATTTTGTTTCCAAACAAGGGAGATTTAAAATAATGTTTCATTCTCATCACTAACAAATATTGACAATCAAAAAGAAATTTTTCCAAAGCATACATTGCAATTTCTATAACTAATAGATCTCGTCGAATTTTCATCTCAAACATTTTCTTCCAAGTGAAAGGAAAATACTGGAATTATAGCAGATTTTCTTATATTTTTCCTTCAAGAGCATTCATATGATAAAAAATTGTATTAAATCTTCACAAAAACACTGAGAAAACTTAAAATACTCTAACGATCTCTAACAAAATAATGGAACGAATAAATTATTTAGAGCCTCAAATAACTTTGTTATAATGATCTAAATAGATCTTAAACAAAAATAAAAGAATAAATTATTTATAGCATTAAGTAGTTTCAATACATAAATCTAACCACTTTTTTTTAACTAAACTTTTCACTCAAATAGAACAATCTAGCCATCAAATCAGAATAATGGTTCAAAATGAAGTTATAGTTGAAAACATTTGTTATATCTACTTATCATTCCAAAGATTCTTTATAGCAAAGAATAGTAAACCCTCCGTACCAAAAATTTTTAAACGTATTTACCAAAAGATAAGATGAGAAAGTTTTATGGGAAAAGAAATATACAGCCCAAAACCATTAAATCCCCTCATTAAGTAAGATATTCACCAAGGTAAAATCTCTAATTGCCGTCAATTTATTCATGAATACAAAGGAAGTAGATTTAGAATGCATGCTCTTCAACTTACCTCAAAAAGTTATCATCACCCTATCACAAGACATTGATTCTAACCAACGTCCTTTAAAAGGACATACACACAGAAAACAAATTAGAGGACAAAAATAATACAAATCTTCATGTATCTCTGAAATAACAAAAGTTGTATTCAAGATCTAAACATTAAAATGAAAAACACAATATCAACAACTCGAAGCATTCCATCCGATAAACTATGTATATGTACACATAAAGAAAAACTTCATCTCCTTGCCCTTTCATGCAATGTTTAAGATTTAATCAAGAGTTGGAGTAAATCAATGCATGGATCTTTTAATCTTTCAACAAATTTCCACATATGAACTAAAACCCTTCTTTCTTGAATGAAGAGCATAAAAATCTCTTTCAGTATTTCAACTTTATAAAGGAAAACAATATAGACAACTTTGACATTCATCACTTATATTCCCTAATAGAAACGTGCAATGAAATCTCTTCTAGATTTTATGAAAGAGATTTGAATGGACACAACACTAATAAAAGTGAGATCCATCATTATCAAACACTATTTAATCTGTTTAAAAGAACAATGGCTGGGTACTGGGGAGAAAAGAAATAAATTAGACAAATCAAAATCCCTTCGTTCTTGCAAGAAATTTAATTCGAGCGGAATGGTTACATGCTTAAATATGTTCGATAAGGAAATATGGCTTCAATTCTTTTTTAAGCGATGCTATCAACTTTCATTTTTCTATTTGTCATCAAAAATGAAATGATCAATAGAAAAAAAAATGCAGCCCTTAAAGTAAATAGAACAGGGTAATGCAACTATCTAACTACATGAATCTAGATTATTTATGCTGGGAAATAGAACAAAATAAAACTATCCAAATCAGAAAGAAATGATCTATGTGTTTATAAATTCTGATAGATATGTGTAGATGTAATTTGCTTTTGATCAAAGTGAGAAGAAAAAAAAGTTGCTACAGCTTGCAGGCAAGGAAACAAAAAGAATATGAAGAAAAGAATACTGTGGTAAATCGCACAAGCCAAACGCCTGAAAGTTCCCTCCTGTTCGTCTCTTCCGTCCGTCTCTCCCTTCCGTCTTTGGAGATCGCATGACCAAAAATGGGGGAGGTTCGACTGAAAGCTTTAACTTGCAACTGAGGCTTCTTGAAGATGAACCGTTAAGAGTGAGTGCTCTCGTGTATGGGGTGGCTGCTTGTAAAACAAAATGGAGTCGTAGGATGGAGGAATGAGGGTAAGTGACGGCTAAAGCTTGGAGTTATGGAATATGAGAGAGCACGGCTTGCCCTAGCATCCTTTAAAACCTTGCTGCCCGAATACTAGTAGTAGGATCAGAAGATCATCATGCCTTCAAAACTCGATCGAATGGTTGACATTAAAAGCTAAAATTACAGAGATTTAGAGAGCTAAATTGGAGATAAAATGTGAAATTATACAAGCCCAATTAATCATATAGCATTTTGATTTAAATTGATATAGAAAATCTGCATCCATCAAAGTTAATTTGACTCGAAAGAAATTAAATTGAGTCGATTAAAGTCAATAAAATTAATTTCACTTGAGTCGAATCAGGATACATTAAATTAGATCGATTGAAGCCGTCGAGATTAAAATTCACTAAAATTGATACAAACTGACTTAATGATACTTGATTAAATTTGATTTAAAGTTTGATTGATGATTGATTGAGAACTGGATGTTTGAAATTTGCATTGAGATTAGATTGAAGTGTGATCAAAGATTCGATTGAAGTGCAGCTTATGGACTAGATTGGAGTATGATCAAAATTTGATTAAAAATGATTGAAGGTTGATTGGAAGTTGTATTGGAATTTTATTAAAAGTTGGATTGGGACCTATATGATCAACAATTAAGCACCTGACAATCATTAGGTCACCAAAAAAACTCAGGTAGGTCCCAGTGATCTCATACAAAAATGAGATCAATAAATGGACCCCCGATATGTGTAATAGAATGAAATTCTAGTGCACATATTGGCATTGACCGAATGGAAGTATGGAGTTTTAATTCTAAAGAAAGGGAGGGTCAAACCTTATAAGATCAAAATTGAGTGGGTGCTAGGTTGGTGCCGCAAAGGGCGTTATCCACCAGTAGTGATTCTAATCCTAAGGAAATGGGATCACCAAACCTAAAGGGAAAGAAAAGTAGAGGGAACTAGGGTGGTGCCACGAAGAGCATCCTCCACTACTAGTGGATGGTCATGTGGGGAGGAAGCTTGCTCCACATAGAGAACTGAGTGTGGCCATATAATGGGGAGGATAAAGCGCTCATCGATCCACCCTCGATCCTCTATGATGTTCGCTTTATATTCCCCGTCATATGACCATCCAGTTTCAATTATGGTGGTGGGCGCATTATCTTCCCCATTAACTAATATTTGACCCTCATTGATGGGCACTTTATCTTCCCCATCATATAGCCACCCTCGGTCCTCTGTGTGGAGCAAGCTTCCTCCCCACATGACCATCCATTAGTAGTGGAGAACGCCCTTCGTGGCACCACCCTAGTTCCCTCTACGTTTCTTTCCCTTTAGGTTAGGTGAACCGCTTTTCTTAGGATTAGAATCACCATTGGTGGATAACGCCCTTTGCGGCACCACCTTGGCACCCACTCAACTTTGATTTTTTAAGGTTTGACCCTCTCTTTTCTTAGAATCAAAACTTCATCCTTCCATTCGATCAACGTCAATATGTGCACGAGAACTTTGTTTTATTACATATATTGGGGGTCCATTTGTTGACCTTATTTTTGTATGATGTCACTATAACATACTTAAAAGTTCGTTAGGGATGTTAAGACTTATAGAACTGGCCCAAGCTAACTAAGAGTGGGGGTGAATTGGTATTTAAAAAATTCTTTTCACAAAGAAGTAAAAATCTCATAAACCAAAATCACACCACAAGAAAAAAGCGTGGAAATTTAAAGTGCGGAAGCAAGAAATAATAACATAGAAATTTATAGTAGTTTGATCAACTCGACCTACGTCCACTCCCCGGAGGCTGCCTCCGAGTATTGCACTAGAATCGAGACTCTCCTTTAGCCACCACAGCTAGGCGGAGAAGCCTTTACAAAGAACCTCTTTTTGCCACCCCGGCAAGGCAGAGAACCTATCTCCTTTTGCTTCCTCCTGAAGCTGGCAGAGAACCACAATCAGATGCTGACTCCTTACCTCTACCGACCCTTCCACGGACGAGAAACTCTAGACGAAGAAGAAGCAGAGCGATCCTTGAAACAACCCTTGTGAATCCCCTCACAAGCTCCCCCTCACAAGATCCTCTCTCTCTCCCTCCCTCTCTTTCTCTCCTCAAGGCCTTCTCAGGTCAAGGCAGCAGCAAAAGATTTTTCAAAATGTTGAACAAGAGCTCTTAAATAGAAGAGCTTCAAAGGAGCTCATTAATTGCAAGTTGCCGATAATATCGTCCAGGCCGATATGGACATCATCCTGGCCGATCAGTACAAATCTCAGAAGATCGGCCAGAGCATCACCCTGAATGCAAACTGGACGATTTAAAATTGGCTTGATCGTCTAGGCCGATCTCACGATCGTCTCGGCCGATCATTTCAAATCAGAGAAAAATCGTCCAGAGTATCGCCCTGAATTTGAGCTGGCCGATATGTATCGTCAAAAGGTAACTAAGGTTTTTGAATAGATCGTCCTGGCCCATCCTGCAATCGTCCAGGACGATATGATCGTATCAATCATCCTTAATTACTCCCTTGATTTCCTGATCAATTAAGGCATAATTTATGAATATCGTCCAGGCCGATCAATGATCGTCCTGGCCGATTATTAAAATATACATAATACCTTAATTGCCTATGGCGGCAACTTCTTTCTGTTTTGAGCTTATCGTCCTGGCCGATACACGTATCGTCCAGGACGATCTGTTAATGACGGCTGCCTTAATTAAGAATCCTTGTTTAGATTTCTGTTTTAAGCCCGATCGTCCAGGACGATATAAATATCGTCCTGGCCGATATGAGTAAAAATAGAAATTCTAAGTCTCTCAAGTATGTGTGTAGGGTTACTTAGCATCAGTCTCTTTGAACATTACAAATAGACTCAAGAAGAGAAAAAGCAAATTACAGTCTGACTCACCCCTAAACCTACGCAATCTTGAACTGGCTTCGTTTGTTCGTCCGATTTTTGATTCCTGAAAAGTTAGAAGTAACAGGCAGTCCAAGAGAGTTAAAAGTGTTTGTCAATCATCAAAACATAAGCCATGAAAAATAGATTTGCAACAATCTCCCCCTTTTTGATGATGGCAAACACAAGTAGGAAATGCTCAGTAAAAACAGCAATTCATTAAAATTTCAAAGTTACAAGCACATCAACTTTTCCTACCACATCCTACTCCCCCTTTTATCATCATAAAAAGAGGGTCCTAGACACACAAAAGAAAAATTAAACAACACAACATAAACCAATGTTTAAAATTACGTATTCGGGTATTGAGGCGTTTTTCATTCGTGAGGCGAGGCGTAAGCCTCAAGGCGTTTTGAGGCGTAAGCCTCAAACTCAAAAGATTGCGTAAACTTAAAATGATAAATTTTTTATATACTAATGAGTGAATAATATAAAACATAAAAAAGCATAAGATATGAATTGAAATCAAAATATTCCAATAATAAGACAACATGAAATATAGTTCAACTCAAAATTCTATCTTTCCCAAATCCCGGTATTCTTTTTATTAACATATAATTCCAATTTCCAAAAACAAATAGCAATGATATATCAAATAAGAACTCATAAGTCATCAACACTGTCATCACTAAGGGGTTCTTCATTTGAATCATCATTATGATGAACTGCTCTATCCCCTTCCTCCTCTCCTATAGACTCAAATGTCGGGCATTTACTTCAAGATTTATGTAAGTTTTAATATATATAGCGTGAGGCATAAGCCTCATGCCAGTGAGGCGAGGAGGGCCTCAACCAAGTTGAGGCGCAAGCCTCATAAAAAAACTCGAAGCGTAAGCATCGAGGCGTTTTTTACTGGAATTGGGCAAAGGCGGGCCTCAAGGCGAGCCTCATATTGCGCAATTTTAAACCATGACATAAACTAAAACAAACTACAAGACAAACTACATAAAACAGAAAACAAAGACTAGAAAAACGAGGGACCCTGATCATCAGATGGAGGTGGTGGAGGTGACTGCTGAAAGTAGCTGGCAAGCGTAGTAAACTGAGCATTGAATCAGGCGATGTCCTGGTCATACTGCTGCTGCTGGTGAGTAATGTAGCAATCAAAACGGGCTAAATCCTCTGTGCGGTGCTACTCGTAGCGGGCAATGTCCTCAGAATGTTGTTGCTCCTGTGCAGCAACGTAAGCGTCAAAGCGGGTCTCCCATCAATCAAACCTCTCTATCAACTGATCAAACGGTGAGTGCAGGTGGAGAGGAACAGGATCAGGAACGGGAGCGGGAGCCTCCTCCTCAGCCCCCCGAGGATCCTCATCCCCAGGGTGGAGACGAGTACTATGAAAGGTACTGAAGGAACTGTTTGAGTATAAGAGAGTTGGGAGGTTGGGTGGGATAGGATACTGAAGTTGGTATTTGGTTTCAAGGACATAGGCTATGAGGTGTCCTAAAGCTAGATTGGGTTTTCTCTTATAACCTGGATCGCGGATTGTGGTTAAGTGATCAATGTACCGAAAAATTAAGTCTGCAGTATTAAATTCTCTATGTGCCATGATGTATAAAGTAGTTAGAGAAAGTAGAGGAGTGATGTGGATTCGATCCCTGGCTTTTGGAATTATGGAGGTGTAAAGGACATGTTGGATTGTCCTAACATCTTTGACTAAAGAGCTAGTCTCTCCAACATGAAAAGGTGCATTGGTTTGGCGAAGGAAGTGATTTGCCGTGGACCAGTCAAAGTCAGGATCTGAAGCGATTAAGTGCAGCTTATCCCCGGTGGTGGATAGCTGTAAAAGTTCAACACAGTCCTGATATGTGATTTCGACGGGGTGTCGATTCACATAAGAGGTCAGGGCTGTGAAAGTATGATTTATGCGAAGGTTTGCGAAGAATTCACGAATAAGCTCAGTATTAAAGGGGAAAGCAAGAGACAGAATGAAACAAAGGGAAGTGTGAGCGAAAAGATCCATAACCAGATACGAAATGTGGGCAGGATTGATGATTCTGGAGACAGTTATCCCACATTCTTTGTATCGATGGTAAGCAGCTTCATCTTCTGTCTCCCTGAAACGAGGGTCAATCCTAGCCCTCGAAGAACTCCCAGAAGTTTGTCGAGCCCGTTTCCCACCAGCCATAGAAAGGAGTTAGCAAGAAAACACAAGAGAAGAAGGGATGTGAAGTGAAAAACATGCTAGAACAGCCAGAATTTAAAAATAACGGCCATATCGTACAGGCCGATCGCAGAATCATCCAGAACGATATGGCACAATAATTGCGTACTGGCCGATTGGTCAAAAAGGCAGTCCGATCGTCCGGGCCGATCAGATATCGGCCAGGACGATTAGACACAGGCGATCGTCCCGAGGAGTCAAGCCGGACGACCGTTGAAAAAGCAGATCGTCCTGGCCGATTAGGTGTATCGTCCAGGACGATGCACAATAATTGATCGTACCGGCCAAAGTTAAAACGTTTTAAATCTGTGCCACGTGTATCGTCCAGGACAAACAGTGGATCGGCCAGAACGATTGTCCAATAATGGATCGTCCGGGGCCGATTTTAAAGATTTAAACGTGCTGACACGTGGATTGTCCAGGACGATCTAGTGTATCGGCCAGGACGATGACCATAAAATGCATCGGCCATGATGAAATAGGTTATCGGCCAGGACTATCATCATGATTGCAACAGAGTTCGATCAGATTGTCTAGGACGATAAAGTATCGTCCAGGACGAAGAATTATAGCAAGCACAGAAAAGTTCAGCATATGAAAATTTGAAGAGAATTTGCCCTATCGTCCAGGACGATAAAAGTATCGGCCAGGACGATGTGACTAGATTTTGAAAAACAATGAATGATGGTGATGATCAAAGCCCTCAAAAAAGAAAAGTAGAAGAAAAAAAAAAAGAGCAGCAATAAAAAGTTAAAAACAAATAATTTGAAAAGGCCAAAATTTTTTTATTATTTTTTTTTATCAAAGCAATTCATATGAGAATTTCTTAAAAAAATTAAACTTTAGAGTTTCAAGAGATCAATAGGTTAACAAATTTCAATCGGAAGAAGGTAGAATATTCGATTCTGTTAACCCTAGATCGGACATCCTTCAGGGTATAAATTATCTTTTGAAAAATAGAGGCCTAACTCAGAATAACTAAATAGGATAAAAAGAAGATCCATTCAAAACTTGTTTACAAAGAAAATATCTCATAAATAATATGTCAAAGTTAATTTTCTCAATCATGAAATTTAAAATCAAGCCTTTGAAAATCTTACATATCCCATAAGTTCTTCTAAGTTTTAAAAATTTTGAAAAGAGAGGATAGCTTGCTTTTTAGTAGGCTCATTTTATGCCTCTTGAATCTTTGATTGGCTCTTTGAGCATCTTTTTATTTTTGATACACATTTGTGTATATAGTTTTTATTTCAATTTTGGCGTCTTTGCCACTTTTTTTTTATCTTTTGCAAGCTCAATTCTCTTTTGCAAACTCTTAAAAGTTCTTAGTTTTGAGTATATCTTCTAGATATTAGAGAATAGGAGCACTCTCTCTAACATAGGGAAGAACTACCCACAAAACAGAACTAAAAATCATATGATCAGTACAAAGGCAAGATCTCAAATAACTTGAGAGATATATAAGAACTTTGAATATTATGCACAAGATAGACTTTTGTAGCAAGATAAAAAGAATCTTAGTTTAAAAAAATCATTGGCTAAAATGAGTTAGACTTTTGTTTAGAGAATAAAATTATACCACTAAACAGGGTCAGAATGAGGGAAACCATCAACGGTATTCCTCCCTTTAACCGATTTAGAAATGCTAAACATAATATCTAAAACTCCAAAATTTAAAAGCTTAAAAAATAATCATGTAGGAAACCAAACATAAAAAAACAAAATGAAAACAAAGCAAGCACACGACAAAAATAACACAAAACTAATTAAAAAAATCATTTCAAGAAATTATGAAGCAGCAAGTTTAAGCAATTTTGAGCTGCGAGCCTCTATGTGTCCAGTTATCCTATGCTCCCACGAGGTCTTTGGTGAGAGCACACCTGCAAAACTCAATAAGAGTCAGATTTAGGAACCCAACCTAGTTTGGGTCCCTTCTTAGGAAAGGTAGAATACAATACAGGTGTGGTATGCTGTGAATCATGTATCTTAGGTCTCCACACCCAATGTGTACTATGGTGAACAGTGCAAGTGTGTGAGATGTGTCCTAGCATGCCACAAGAAAAACATCCAACTCCAGGAAAAGAATTTCTTAAATGATTTGAGTTATAATGCCTCTTCCTAGGTTTTGGCTTTGGATTCAAAGTAGGAGTCTTCCAATTTCCCTTAAGTGTATCCAATTCATTTTTAATCCTCAAATTTGTGTTTTTTAGAACATCATTCTCAACCCTCAAGTTTTTTTCTTTCTCTTTAGATTTCTTGAAATCAGATTCAAGTGATGTGTGTGAAACTTTTAATGCATCATGCTCATTAATTAATTCCGTATGTTTTTTGTTCAAATCATCAAATTCATCAAGAAAAGTCATGTGATTAGAATCAATCGTTGAATGATCTTTAAGTATAACTTCATACTCTTTTTGCAAATTTACAAGTTCCAATTTTAAGTTAGCATGAGTCCTCTTAAGTTTTTTGTATGATGCATGAATTTTCTCACAAATCTTAAACAATTCATCATAGGTTGGTTTACATACCTCTTCCTCATCACTTTTCTCAAGATAATCTTCCCCCATTAAGCACAGGTTTATAGTATCTTCCTCTGGTTCAGTCTCAGAGGAATCAGTACCAGAACGCCTTTTGGACTCTCTTCTTGTCCTTCCTAAACTTAGGTTTCTCCTCGCTCTTTTTCTTTTCTTTGCTCGAGTGATTTTGAAGTGTAGGACAATCGGCTTTCACATGTCCAGGCTTCCTGCATTCATAACAAACAACATCAGAAGATCATTTAGAATGTTTATGATCCATACCTTTTCTCCAATGATGCTTTTGCTTCTTCCTTAGAAAGTTTTTGAATTGCCTTGTGATGAAGGCAACTTCATCGCTTTCAGACTCGGAAGATTCAGAATCTGATTTGTGCGCCTTCAGTGCAACTGTTTTCTCCTTTTTCTCACCTGTATCAAGATTTCTTTGATTCACCCCTTGCTCGTAAGCAATGAGTGAGCCAAGTAAGTTATCAATAGAATAAGTGTTCAAATCCTTAGATTAAGTGATTGCAGTGATTTTAGCATCATATGACCAAGGTAAGCATCTCAAAACCTTGTTTACTTTTTCATAGTTTGAAAATTCTTTTCCTAATGCATGCAGTGAAGTAACTATCTGAGTAAACCTAGTATACATGTCAGAAATTGATTCATGAGGTTTCATGCGAAAAAGTTCATAGTCATGCAAGAGAATATTCAAACGGGATTGTTTAACTTCATTAGTGCCTTCATATGTGATACACAATTTGTCTCAAATTTCTTTACCAATTTTGCAAGTGGAGACACGCATGTAATCCTCAGATTTTAAAGCACAGAAAAAACAGTTCAATCATTTTGCATTCAATTGAGCTAAATCTCGTTCATCGAAAGTCCATTCAGTAAAAGCAACTTCCGTTTTAACATCATTAATTTCACGAAAAGGTGGAGAATAACCTTCTTTGATAAGCATCCACATGCGATAATCAGTAGATTGTAAAAACGTTGACATGCGGGTTTTCCAGAAATCAAAAGGTAGGTTATCGAACAGGGGAGGTCGGGTAATAGAATACCCTTCCGTAGTGTTACGATTCCCAAGGTTAGCCATGGATCAAAATCAAAAAGTTTTCAAACATAAAATTTTTGAATCCCGCTCTGATACAACTTGAAAGTTCGTTAGGGATATTAAGTCCTATAGAACTGGCCCAAGCTAACCAAGAGGGGGGATGAATTGGTATTTTAAAAATTCTTTTCACAAAGAAGTAAAAATCTCATAAACCAAAATCACACCACATCGTGAAAATTTAAAGTGCGGAAGCAAGAAATAAGAACACATAAATTTATGGTGGTTAGGTCAACTCGACCTATGTTCACTCCCCGGAGGCGCCCTCCGAGTATTGCACTACAATCGTGACTCTCCTTTATCCCCCACAGCTAGGCGGAGAAGCCTTTACAAAGAATCTCTTTTTGCCACCCCGGCAAGGCAGAGAACCTATCTCCTTTTACTTCCTCCTGAAGCTGGCAGAGAACCACAATTAGATGCTGACTCCTTACCTCTACCGACCCTTCCACGGACGAGAAACTCTAGACGAAGAAGAAGCAGAGCGATCCTTGAAGCAACCCTTGTGAATCCCCTCACAAGCTCCCCCTCACAAGATCCTCTCTCTCTCCCTCTTTCTCTTTCTCTCCTCAAGGCCTTCTCAGGTCAAGGTAGCAGCAAAAGATTTTAAAAACGTTGAACAAGAGCTCTTAAATAGAAGAGCTTCAAATGAGCTCATTAATTGCAAGTTGCCGACAATATCGTCCAGGCCGATATGGACATCGTCCCGGCCGATCAGTTCAAATCAGAGGAAAATCGTCCAGAGCATCGCCCTGAATTTGAGCTGACCGATATTTATTGTCCATAAGTAACTAAGGTTTTTGAATAGATCGTCCTGGCCCATCCTGCGATCGTCTTGAACGATATGATCATATCAATCATCCTTAATTACTCCCTTGATTTCCTGATCAATTAAGGCATAATTTGTGAATATCGTCCAGGCCGATCAATGATCGTCCTGGACAATTATTAAAAAATACATAATACCTCAATTGTCTATGACGGCAACTTCTTTCTGTTTTGAGCTTATCGTCCTGGCCGATACACGTATCGTCCAGGACGATCTGTTAATGACGGCTACCTTAATTAAGAATCATTGTTTAGATTTCTGTTTAAGCCCGATCGTCCATGACGATGTAAATATCATCCTGACCGATATGAGTAAAAACAGAAATTCTAAGTCTCTCAAGTGTGTGTGTAGGGTTACTTAGCATCAGTCTCTTTGAACATTACAAATAGACTCAATAAGAGAAAAAACAAATTACAGACTGACTCGCCCCTAAACCTACGCAATCTTGAACTGGCTTCGTTTGTTCGTCCGATCTTTGATTCCTGAAAAGTTAGAAGTAGCAGGCAGTCCAAAAGAGTTAAAAGTGTTTGTCAATCATCAAAACATAAGTCATGAAAAATAGATTTGCAACACTACTTAGGTTTTTTTGTGACCTAATGATCTTCAGGTGCTTACTTGTTGATCATATAGGTCCCAATCAAATCCCAATCCAACTCTTAATAAAATTTCAATTCATTTTCCAGTCAACCTTTAATCATTTTTCAATCAAATTTCGATCACTCCAATCCAGTCCGTAAGCTACACTTCAATCAAATCTTCGATCACACTTCAGTCAAATCTCAATGCAAATTTCAAACATTCAGTTCTCAATCAATCATCAATCAAACTTTAAATTAAATTCAATCAAACATCATTAAGTCACTTTGTATAAATTTTAGTGAATTTTAACCTCGGCGGCTTCAATCGATCTAATTTAATGTGTCCTGATTCGACTAAAGTGCAATTAATTTTATTGAATTTAATCGGCTAAATTTAATTTCTTTCGAGTCAAATTAACTTTGATGGATGCAGATTTACTATATCAATTTAAATCAAAATATTATATGATTAATTTGACTTATATAATTCCACATTTCCTCTCCAATTTAGCTCTCTAAATCTCTTTAATTTCAGCTTTTAATATCAACCATTCGATCAAGTTTTGAAGGCATGATGATCATGTGATCCTACTACTATTATTAGGGGAGCAAGGTTTTAAAGGAAGATAGGACAAGCCGCCCCCTCTCATACTCCATTACTCCAAGCCCTAGCCGTCACTTACCCTCATTTCTTCATCCTACGGCTCCATTTTATTTTACAAGTAGCCACCCCAAACACAAGAGCAGTCACTCCTCACGGTTCATCCTCAAGAAGCCTTAGTTGCAAGCTAAAGTTTCCAGTCGGCATCATCTATATCGTTCGGCCTCCCCCATTTTTTTGGCCATATGATCCCCAAAGACGAAAGGAAGAGATGGACGGAAGAGGCGAATATGAGGGAAATTTCAAGCATTTGGCTTATGCGATTTACCACGGTATTCTCTTCTCCATCTTCTTCTTTTCTATTTTTCCTTGCCAGCAAGCTGAAGCAACTTTCTTTTCTTCTCACTTTGATTAAACGTAAATTGCATCTACACATATCTATCAGAATTTATAAACACATATAGATTATTTCTTCCTGATTCAAATAGTTTTATTTTGTTCTATTTCTCAGCATAAATAATTTAGATTTATGAAGTCCGATAGTTGCATTGCCCTGTTCTATTTACTTTAAGGGCTGCATTTCTTTTTTTTTTCTATTGATCATAACATTTTTTATGACAAATAGATAAATGAAAGTTGATATCATCGCTTAAAAGAGAATTGGAGCCATATTTTCTTGTCGAACATGATGAAGCTTGTAGTCATTCCGCTTGAATTGAATTTCTTGCAAGAACGAAGGGATTTAAATTTGTCTAATTTATTTCTTTTCTTCTCAATAACCAGTCATTGTTCTTTCAAACAGATTAAATAGTGTTTGATAATGATGGATCTCACTTTTACTAGGGTTATGTCAATTCAAATCTTTTTCAAAAAACCTATAGGAGATTTCAGTGTACGTTTCTATTAGGGAATATAGGTGATGAATGTCAAAGTTGTCTGTATTGTATTCCTATATAAAGTTGAAATACTAAAGGATATTTTCATACTCTTCATTCAAGAAGTATTTTAGTTCATATGTGAAAGTTTGTTGTAAGATTAAAAGATGCATGCATTAATTTACTCTAAATCTTGATTAAATCTTAAACAATACATGAGTGGACAAGAATATGAAGTTTTTCTTTATGTGTATATATACATAGCTTATCGGATGGAATAGTTGGAGTTGTTGATATTGTGTTTTATATTTTAATGTTTAGATCTTGAATGCAACTCTTATTATTTCAGAGATACATGAAGATTTGTATTATTTTTGTCATCTAATTAATTTTCTGTGTGTATGTCTTTTTTAAAGGATGTTGGTTAGAATCAATGTCTTATGATAGGGTGATGATAACACCTTGAGATAAGTTGAAGAGCATGCATTCTAACTCTATTTCCTTTGTATTCATGAATAAATTGATGGCAATTAGAGATTGTACCTTGGTGAATATCTTACTTCATGAGAGAATATAATGGTTTGGGGCTGCATACTTATTTTCCCATAAAACTTTCTCATCTTGCCATCTTTTGGTAAATACGTTTAAGTGATTTTGGTATGGAGGGTTTACTATTCTTTGTTATAAAGAATCTTTTGAACGTTAAGTAGATCAAGCAAATGTTTTCAACTATAACTTCATTCTGAACCATTATTCTGATTTGATGACTAGATTGCTCTATTAGAATGAAAAGTTCAATTATAAAAAAAAAGTGCTTAGATTTATGTGTTGAAACTACTTAATATTATAAATAATTTTTCTTTTATTTTTGTTTAAGATCTATTTAGATCATTGTAACAAAGTTATTTGAGGCTCTAAATAAATTATTCGTTCCATTATTTTGATAGAAATCATTAGTCTTTTAAGTTTTCTCAGTATTTTGTGAGGATTTAATACAGGTTTTTATCATATGAATGCTCTTGAAGGGAAAATCTAAGAAGATCTGCTATAATCCCTATATTTTTCTTTCACTTGTAAGAAAATGTTTGAGATGAAAATTCAACGAGATCTATTAGTTATACAAATTGCAATGTATGCTTTGGAAAAATGTCTCTTTAATTGTCAATATTTGTTAATGATGAGAATGAGGCATTGTTTTTAATTTATCTTGCTTGAAAACAAAATAAAATTGATGTTATTTGCCTTTTTCTTCTAAGAATTAAAGATAAATGCACTTTATTTTTTGCTCTCTTGACAATTAAAATTCATGCAATGAGTATCCGTCTCTGAATTCAAGATTGCTTTGAAATAAATTTCTTCAATCCAAAGTCAATAGATGATAAGTTATTATTGTTCTTATTTTGTGATGTGAAACACTGCACTTTATAAAAGTATTCTAACATTAAGGTTGTTGGATTTGAAATCTATTTGTCGTAAGCATTATCTCTCTCATAGGTAAATTTGCTAAGAAATATGGTTGTGATTTATGTATATATTTGACTTTTTTTATGAGAAAACATATGAGTTAAAGTTCTTTCTTATATATAATTAACATGTTGACTCATTCTTGTGAGATAGTATATGTGTTGGAGTCTCTTCCTATATAAAAGCATACATTGAAATTGTTTTCCTGTTCTGATGCAAGTGTCAATTTTATTAACAGTGGATTAGAAGCTTTGAATATGATAAAAGAACTTTAAAAGAAGCAAGTTCTAATTTTGAAGGAAGTGGCTCAATGCATTTACCCTTTGATTTCATTTTTAATAAATTATCAGATGCCAACTATGATGAATATAAGACAATGCAGAACAACTCACATATTGCTCTATCCAGTTGACAAATAAAGGTAGAAATACTTGGCATATACTGAAGCTGTTTGGTTTGACTTTAGTTAGAATGTTGTGAAGAAAAATCTAAATTTCTTTAAAATTGAACATAATTTTGCGTGCGTGCGCGCGGGCGCGCGTGTGTGTGTATGTGTGTGCGTGTATGTGAGCTGAATTTCTCAATTGCGTATCATTACATGTGCCAAAATTGTTCTTGTGAGATGATATGAGTTGAAATTCCAATTTACATACAAGTGTATATTCTAAAAATTATTCTTGTAAGATGTCACATATATTGAAATTGTTTCTTGCAAGCTTACATGCATTTTGAAATTACTTCAATAATTTGATTTTATTCATATTTTTAAATATTTGCTCATATGTCAATTCATAACATCTTTTATAATCGCATATATGATTTTCTGACACCTCTTTTTATCTGTGTTTTTGCGAGGTACTGATGGAGCTGATTGGGAGCTAAGGGCCAAGGAGCTTCAATCGCCCATATTTCTTCCAAATGGGGGTGCTACTGCCAGAACCACCGGGCATTAGCTCCGATGAGGCAAGTTTTTCTTTAAAAAAAATTAGAAGACCTTAGGGGCCCTAGATCTCTTTATTGAGCTATTCCCCCAGCCTTAAGTTCTCATGGTAACTAGTTGTATTTAAATTATATTTTCTTTCTTTAAATCCAAAACCTATTAGTTTACACCCGTGAGCATACCTGTTAACGGCGAATGGCGCACAATGACGCAAAGGTCCATTTGGAGCCATGGCGCATAGCGCACGGCGCGGCGCGCGCTATTTTGAACATGGCGCAAGCTATATAAAAATTATAAAATAATAAGCATGAATATAAAATATTATTAAAAATGAAAGACAAGCTATCATAATAATAAAAGACTTTATAATCCTCTTCATCACCCTCGGTACTGCTACTTCATAATCCTATAAGAACTGAATCTGACATTTTATGATCACCTAAAAGCAAACAAATTTAGATAAAAGAAACATAATATTATCCAAGAAATATAATATGGGGGCTGCCGGGGGTCCAAGGGGGCGCTGCCCCCTGGCGGGGTTCGACCTGTACCGAGTGGTACAATGCATGTAACTAGTGGTACCGAGCATGTACCGAGCGGTACCAAGTGTGTACCTAGTTGTACCGAGCTGTACCGAGTGGTACAAAGCATGTAACTAGTGGTACCGAGCATGTACCGAGCGGTACCGAGTGTGTACCTAGTTGTACCGAGCTGTACCGAGTGGTACAAAGCATGTAACTAGTGGTATCGAGCATGTACCGAGCGGTACCGAGTGTGTACCTAGTTGTACCGAGCTGTACCGAGTGGTACAAAGCATGTACCGAGCAGTACTGAGCATGTACTGAGCGGTACCGAGCGGTATCATGCATGTACCTAGCTATACCGAGGGTGTACCTAGCGGTACCGAGCGTGTGTCTAGTTGTACCGAGCTATACCGAGCGGTACAGAGCATGTAACTAGCGTTACCGAGCGGTATAAAAAATATTCATAAGTATACCAAAATTTAAAAATAATTTGGCAAGCTATTTTGCGCCGTGCGCAATGCGCCATGGCTCACATGTGGCGCAAATAGCGCGCGCTATTTTAAACACATGCGCCTCGCCATGAACATGGCGTCGTAGGTGCGCCGTGCAGCGCCGTGCGCCATTGACAGCTATACCCGTGAGTGTGTCCAAAGGATTAGTGACTGTGATTATAACCCTACAAAACAATAGTTTCATTTAAGGATAATAATTAAGGACAAGTCTTAAAGAACTTAGATTAAACCTATGACTCATACATCTCTTAGGGAAGGAACATCAAACATAAAAAACTTAGTGACACTCTACCTTAGGATTAGTCTACACTACCAACTTGACCTCAACCAAACTTTAAATTAATTGATCAATCATCCAACCATCTTTACAAATTAAAAAACTCCAACAATCAATAATAATCCAAGTAAAATGCATGAAAACACTTAACCTTCATTGATCAATCCTAATTAATACACATAATCGTTAATAGATAAAATTCAAACTTAAATCTAATTAAGATTTAACTAATATTTTAACTACCCCTTAATTGAATATCAACTAATTGAAATTATTAAAAGTAGAACAAAATGCAAAGACATAAAACTGATTCAAATAAAAAAAAAATAAAGATCAGATAATCTCAATTTCAATTTAAAATAAAATATCTTAATTAAACTTTAATTTTAAATTTATTAAATAATTAAATTTATCTATAGTTAATCAAATACAATAAAAATATTTCGAAGTATATTAAAAATTGAATAAAATCTAGAGTGAATAATTCAAATTTAAATGAAACTTTTTGAATAGAATTTAATTAATAATTCATTAATTCAATAATCAACTTAAACTCTAAAAAACTATAACTCAATAATTGAAATCAATGATAAACAATTCAATTAAAAATCTTCAACTCCTTACCCATCAACTAATTAAATTAACTCGACTAAAAATGATTACTACTAGGTAACTCAGGCCTACAAGCCTATTAATTTATCCCCAGGGAAGGTGAAATAAATTTCACGGCCTCTGTGAGCAACAAAGGTGATAGCTATTTAACCATTAAAATACACCTAAGTTAAGCTTTAATAAGTTAAAATTTAAACTCAAACATAATTTTTTTTTCTTTTAACATTTAACAAACCCGAACATAAGATAATTTTAACCAATTACCCCATATAAGACATATCCGAACCACACGGCCTACTACACAAACTTTGATTGGTTTGTTATGACACGAATTCTAGTTTTAGGTTAGGCCAGTGTCTCTTTCTATTTCTGAGGTATGTTAATATATATGCAAAATAAGCGTTGATTGATTGTTGTTTACTATGTTGGATTTCTGTAATGATTATTTTTTATGCTCGTTGTGGCATCTTAGAATAGATGACATAGACATAAGTTTACTATCCACAGACTTGTGCACTTCCCATTTGTCAGCCTAGGATTAGGTCCCCAGCCCCTTAGCTTATGAGGTCCCTTTGAATGAGGAAACCCATGGTTGCTAACAAGGATCCTCTGGTCGGCACTTGACTAAGTAGGCTTAGGACCTCGACGAACCCGGGAAGATGGAAAATCATGGGATCTTGACCGGGGATGCCATACCCACTTGGTAGGTTAGTCTCCACCCTCACTTTCTGGGCATTCCCCCAATCTGGTGATCGAGAATATAAGTCCCAACTTTCTAATAAAATTTTAATTCAAACATAAAGATTTCTCTCTCTAAAATACTAAAGCCCAATATATAATATAGACGGGTGTTTCTGAAGCCTTTCAGAATCTCAAGACATGTCTTACTTTTCCTCCTTTGATCTCCAAAAATAAGTGCTCCAATTTGTTTCAATCCCACTTGAAATTTTGGCTTCACCTCCCTTGACATCACTCTTAAAAAATCTTTTTTAACAAAATTTCGTCGTTATTTTAATCGAGAGTATTCGTAGAAGACTCTAGTTTCCTACGATGTAATTAACTACGAGGGATTACGCTCGTAGAAGATTTAAAATCCACATCAATTTTTTTAAAAAACAATTAATATTGCTTTTGGGGAATCAAATTTATAATGATCATCCTCGTAATAGTTAAATGATTACTAACGAATGATGTTTTCTTTCTCCGGGGAGATATATTATGTATTAACACAAATTCGAATATAAAATTAACGATAACTTCGCTTGATTATCGTACTCAAATATTTGATTAAACTTCATTTTGATCCTCCAGGATCATATGTGATTCTCCATTAAATCAGACTACAGTAACCAAGAGAAAATTTACAATTTTGGATTTGAACCTATTAGGAGATTTTATCTCTGCCTTTCGAGGCGGTATATCATCTCTAATTGTCTGTTCGACTTCAGAATTGAAATTTAAATTTAATTTTTAATTTCCAGAAAGAAATTTAATTAAGATTTGTTGTGCACCTTGCAAGACAAATCATTCTTTTCAAAAATTCCACCAACAAAAAAATGGCATGCCCGGTAAAACTAAATTTCACTCTCCATCTTTAATAACGTCAAAAATTTTATTGCATCGACAGTTTTGACTACCCTTCTTCCATAGGTCCCTCTACCCATTTCTTCCTTAGGTGAGTGTGGTCAACATCAAAAAGACATGTAAAATAGAGAGGTGAGTAAGGAAACATCTGCCCAAGCCGGGCTTTGACATTTTGCCTCCAAGTTAATTAGTAGAGCTAAAGAGACAAATCAAATTATTTAAGATCTTCCTAAATGCTGCAAACTTGCATATCCAAATAAATCTCAAGTATGTTAAGTTTCACAATCTATGGAAGACCCTTCAGTCTCAAAATCAAAATTCAAATCTCCCTCTAACAACTCCTAGCTTTGACATTTTTGCCTCCAAGTCAATTGGCGGAGCCAAAGGGTCAAGCCATACATTAGGGTCTTTATGTCAACTCCCTGCATATTCAAATGAAGTTCAATATATTGATTTTCAGAATTTGAAGAAAATCCATTATCTTCAATCCCAAAATTCAAATCTTCTGAATCAAATCTAGGCTTTGACATTTCGCCTCAAGTTGATTGGTTGAATGATAGAGTGAAGCCCAATCCTGGGGATTTTTCATGTCAATTTTGTAAATCTGCATGTTCAAGAAAAATCTAACATGTTAAGTTTCAAAATTTGAAGAAGATCGGTTCAATTTCAAAATTAAGTTCAATCACAATCTCAACTTCAAATCAAGGCTTTGACATTTCACCCCATGTTAGCTCGTGGAATGGGAGAGTTAAGTCCAACTCTTGAGATTTTCTTGCCAATTTTGTGAACCTTCATATTGGGTGAAAACTCAACATTTTGAGTTCCAAAATTTGAAGAAAATCAATCAATTTTAAAATTCAAATTCTATTTCAAATCAACTGATTCAAATTACTTTTCCTTAATTCTAGGAAAATGAACATTGATTAATTGCTGCTTACTATGTTGGATTTTTGTAATGACTATTTTTAATGCTCGTGGTGGCATCTTAGGTTAGATAACATAGACACAGGTTCACTATCCACAGACATGTGCACTTCCCATTTGTCAGTCTAGGATTAGGTCTCCAGCCCCTTTGCTTACAAGATCCCCTTGAATGAGGTAACACATGGTTGCTAACAAGGATCTTCTGGTCGGCACTCGACTAAATAGGCTAAGGACATCGACGAACCCGGGACGATGTAAGACCATGGGATCTTGACCAGGGATGTAATACCCACTTGGTAGGTTAGTCTCCACCCTCACTTTCTGGGCATTCTCCCGATCTGGTGATCGAGAATATGTCCCAACTTTCTAATAAAATTTTAACTCGAACATAAAGATTTCTCTATCTAAAATACTAAAGCCCAACATATAGTATAGGCTGGGGTGTTTCTGAAGCCTTTCGGAATCTCAAGACACATCTTCCTTTCTTCCTTTGATCTCCAGAAATAAGTGCTCCAATTTGTTCCAAACCCACTTGAAATTTTGGCTTCACCTCCCTTGACATCACTCCTAGAAAATCTTTTTTAACAAAAATTCAGCGTTATTTTAATTGAGAGTATTCTTAGGAGACTCCTACGATGTAATTAACTACGAGGGCTTGCGCTCGTAGGAGATTTAGAGCCCACATCAATTTTTCAAAAATCAATTAATAGAATGATTGCTAACGAATGATGATTTCTTTCTTCGGGGAGATATATTATGTGTTAACATAAATTCAAATATGAAATTAACGACCACTTCTCTTGATTATCGTAGTCGAATATTTGATTGAACTTCGTTTTTATCCTCCGGGATCATATGTGGTTCTCCCTTAAATCAGACTACAGTAACCAAGAAAAAATTTACAATTCTGGGTCTGAACCCATTAGAAAATTTTATCTCTGCGTTCCGAGGAGATATATCATCTCTAATGGTATGTTCGACTTCAGAATTGAAATTTAAATTTAATTTTTAATTTCCCCAAATAAATTTAATTAAGATTTGTTGTGCACCTTGCAAGGCAAATCATTCTTTTCAAAAATTCCACCAACACCTCGATCTGAGAGGATTACGGTTATTCTAGTAGTGATTGACAATTAAGCTAGTATGCTCATTTCATTTTCTGACGACACCCTTACACGACGGTTATAGTGACAACCTCATTCATCAGGGAGGTGGTCAGATTGCATGGGATACCGAAGTCGGTGGTTTTTTATTGTGATAAGGTGTTTCTCAGTCATTTCTAGAGAGCTATTCAGGCTGCATGGAACAGTGCTGAAGAGGAGCACCACATACCACCCTCAAACAGACGGGTAGACGGAGATGATAAATAGGAGATTAGAGACTTACATGCGATGTTTTACTTTAGAGACACCTAGGTGGGTTAAGTGGCTATCATGAGCAAAGTACTTGCACAACACTTCATATCATCTGACTTCTTAAATGACTCCCTTCAAAGTGTTGTACGAAAGAGACCCTCCACATTTGGAGCATGTTGGGCAGAGTAGCACACCAATCTCTTTAGTAGAGCAATACTTGGAGGAATGAGATAGGGTGTTGGATGAATTGAAAAGGAACCTATTGAGGGCTTAACAAATTATAAAGAAGCAGGCAAATGGACACAGAAAGAACATCAAGTTCAAAGTTGGAAATAGAGTGTTCTTGAAGATACAGCCCTATATACAAAAGATGTTAGCCAACAAGAAGAATGAGAAGCTTGCCCCAAGGTACTTTGGCCCCTATGAGGTATTTGAGAGGATTGGAGCAATGGCCTATCGCTTGAGGTTATCCCCAATGGCTACCATACATCCGATGTTCCACGTGTCACAACTGAGGAGAGTTATTGGGATCATGCAGCTAGTTCAGATTTACCAGTGACACTGACTAAGGATTTAGATGTGGTGTTGGAACTACTGGATCTAAAAGGGGTACGACAAGGAGGGATCAAGAAAGTGTTGATCAAATGGAGGAACCTACCTGACTATGATGCCACTAGGGAGCCATATGAGAGGGTGAAGCATCAGTTCTTATATTTTCACCTTGAGGACAAGATGAGTATTTTGAAGGGGGTATTGCTAGACTGATACAACCTATCCATTATGGACCGGCCTTATTTTATTCAACGAAAAAGAATCTCGCCCAGGCAGCCTGCACGTTGCTCCTTGTGGGGCCCAACAACATGTAAAAGCAATTAAATGAGGAAATTAAAGAGGGATTAGGAGGGAAATTCAAATTACAAGGGTCATTTGGGTATTTTACTAAATTATGAAGGAATTGGAGGCTAGGGTTAAAGATATATATGTTTTTGTTGAATTTGGGTTTTCTCTAAGTTTCCTTAATTTCTAGCCACCGGCTAGGGATTGAGAGAGTCGGATCTTCCTCTTGAATTAAACATCAATTATATCTTGTTTGTTTTCTTCCACTTTTTATCAATTATTAAGTTTCTCTAGTGTTTTGCAACGATATTTATTTCAATTTCTATTTCCACCTTGCTGAAATTCCAAATTGGCTGAATTTCAACCAAGTCCTCTTCGATTCCTACACAAGTTTCCTAACATAATCATGACATTAATCATTTAATTATTTATTAGATTTAAATGAAAATTTGACTCATAACAGGACAAAATTGAGAAAAAAGATTCATGTAGTCGACTCACATAGTGTGATAAAGGCTTGATGTTGTTGTTGTTATACATTAGTGAATGCTAAGTTTAGCAAATTTTATGCTGATCTTGTATCGATACATCCATTAATCAAACAAAAAATTACTTAAAATCAAACTCATATTAACAATAAACATTGAGTTTGTAATTTGATATGCATCACATTGAGTTTTCTCCCAAGTCATGTATGAGAAAAGTAGAGGTTTATGTTAGGTAGTCAACTAGGGGTGTCAAAATTTGACACGACTTGAAACCTGACTCAGACCGACCCAAAAAATTTAGAGTTAGGGTCAACTCGTTTGCCAAACGGGTCGTGTTCAAGTTTCATTTTTTTACCCGTTTGTAAAATTGGGTTCGATTCAGGTTAACTGAAAACTCAAAATCAACCTGAAAATGACCCGAGTTCGGGTTCAGCCTACTGCAAATCCATGCTCGGGTTCGGCTTGCAGCAATCTAGCGCTTGCATGCAGTGCTAGTGCCCGCCGGCGCTCATACTGTTGCGCCCGTCCATAATACTCCACATGCGGTTGTGTTTGATCCCACCCTCAAGCTCTTTTGTCCAATAGACTGCACCTGGACAGTCAGACCCATGCTCGCACCACCTCCGCTCCCTCGTGGCCACTATCGTACCCCCACTTGCTGACACGTCCGCACACCGTGCAGGCCACACTCGCTTGCACAGCACACGCTCACGCCCCCTTCACCACACTTGCTCTCCCTTCCGCCTACACATTCCGGGTTAACGGGTTGAGTCGGATCAACCTAGTAACCCATTGAGTCAAATATGGGTCAAAAATTCTGATCCATTTACAAAATGGGTTAGGATAACCCGTTTGGGCCTGGGTCAATTTTGAGTTCGACCTGAACCCAACCCAAATACCTGTTTTGACACTCCTATTGACAACTAGCATAAAACTTTTTGAATAATTATGACATAAATTCTTTAATACATTGTGTTAATGCTAAGACGTTCCTTGGAAGTGACCCATTGTAATGCTTAAATACAGAGAGAAGTGTGCAAGGGTCATTAAACTGACGCCCAAGTGCAGTGTTAAATAAGAAAGGGTTCCCACATCATAGACGGATGTGGGCAAAGAAGATAGTATATGAAACTAAATTTATGATATAAACTTGGAATATATATTCCCTTACTAACAAATTAATAGAATTAATAAATATTATGATTCATAAGATTATAAATATTATATACATTTAAATATTATGATTCATAAGATTATAAATATTATATACATTCAAAAAACTAAATGGGCTGACGAGATAGCTAAAAAGATTGATAGTTTAAAATTTAAACTATGGTATTTTAGTAGGAATCGTACTAGAAATGATATATGTGTGATTATAGATATTTAAAGGATAATATTGTAAAAATTAATATGATTGGAGATAAAATTATACCTTTAAATATTATTGTTGATGTTAAGATGTTTAATATTGTAAGTGCTTATGCTCCTCAAGTAAGTTTAGATATATATTCAAAATTTAAATTTTGAAATAACTTAGAATAATTAATAAAAAAAATACCTCTTCAAAAAAAAATTTATTGGAAGAGATTTAAATGGATATGTTGGTAGAGAGGTAAATGATTTTAAAAGCATTTATGAACACTATGGATTTGAAGCAATTAACGAAGGTGGTAAAACCATATTAGATTTTATAATAGCTTATGAATTTATAATTACTACTATTTTATATAAGAAAAGAGATGAACATCTCATCATTTATAAGAATGGTTATAGTAAAACTGAGATTAATTATTTTCTGATAAAAAACTATATCATTTGGATTACAAAGATTCTAAAATTATTCTGAATGATAGTTTATATATCCAACATTGCTTATTAGTTTTAAACTTTAAGATGAAGGGGCATAATATAAAAAATAAAGTAAAATGTTGTTCTCGGATTAGATAGTAACATTTAAAAAATATTAATAAAAAAAATTTTGTGAGGAAGATTCTAGATCTTAAGATTTTATTTGTGCATGAGGAAAATGTGTTTGGTATATAAAGGGGAAAAGCTCCTAATAGTAAAGATAATTTGTGGTGAAATCAAAATGTACAAGAAAATATAAAAAATAAAAAATATTTTTTATAAAAATTAGTTTAGTTGTAAAACTCAGATAATTGAGAATTATATAAAGAGGTCTATAAGGAGTTTAACAAAGTAATATGTGATGCAAAGATTTTAGCTTTTAATAATTTATATAATAGATTAAATACTAAAGAGGACGAAAAATATATGCATAAATTAGCCAAACAAAGAGATAGGAGTAGTAAAAGGATATTGTTCAAGTGAAGTGCATTAAAGATTAAGATCAAAAAGTGCTTTTATTAGAAGAGGATATTCAACAAAATGGATGAGATATTTTAGTATTTTACTAAATATTTCAATGAAGGTAGTGAGAATACGATTGATTTTAGTGACCTTACCATCCTAAATGAAAATAAAAGTTTTTGTTTTTATCGACATATTAGTAAAACTAAAGTTACAGAGACTTTAAAAAATGAAGTATGAAAAAATTGTTGGACCTGATGACATTCTAATAGATGTGTGGAAATGCTTAGGAGATGGAGTTTCTTGGCTTACTAAAATTTTTTATATTATTTTGAAGATTAAAAAGATGTCAGATGAGTAGAGACAGGAGTGTGTTGATTCCTATTTTTAAGAATAAAGGTGATGCACATGATTATATGAATTAAAGAGGAATTAAGTTAATGTGTCATATTTTAAAACTATGGGAGAGAGTTATGAAGCATAGGTTACGAAGTGATACTAATTCTTCTCAAAATTAATTTGGATTCACGTCGGGTAGGTCTACTATGGAAGCTATACATTTATTGAGAGGTTTGATGGAGAAGTATAGAGATAATAAAAATGATCTTCATATGATATTTATTGATTTAGAGAAAGCTTTTAATAAAGTTCCAAGAGAAGTACTATGGAGAGTTCTAAAAAAGAGGGGGTTAATAATGCTTCTATTCAAGTCATTAAGGATATGCATGCAAGAGCTACTACTTATGTTCAAATACAAGGTGGCTTAACCAATTATTTTCCGATTTTTGTTGGATTACATCAAATATCAACTTTAAACCCATATCTTTTTACTTAAGCCATGGTTGTTCTCACTATACATTTGCAAGAGGTTGTACCCTAGTGTATGCTTTTTTGTTCATGATATAATTCTTGTTGATATAACTAGGGAGGAAAGTAAACATAAATTATGGAGGTCAACCTTAGAGTCTAAAGGTTTTCGCTTGAGAAGATTGAAAATCGAATATATGGAGTATAATTTTAGTAGTAATAGATCTACTGTGGGGATGGTGATGATGAACCATCCAATTTGATTGGGTGGGAATTAAGATCCTAATCAAGAGGGAGTTGTTAAAGAAGATTCTTAATCAAAGAGAAATTATTTAGAAAAATTTTAATTATAATTGAGAAAAATTTATTTAGGGCAAGAGATCTAATTTGAATTCAAATATGAAAGGGAATGTGAATTATTTAGGAAATGGAGGCTGATTTGGGAGGGAATTATGAGAGCCTATTTAAGGCTAACAATAGGGTGACTTTAGGATTATGTTTTGAGCTTGCTGAAATTAGAATTTCTTAGGTTGTGAGGGCTCTAGCAGCAAGCTAAGGATTTGGGAGAACTGAATCTTCCTCTCCAATTGAAGATCCAACTGTATTTGTTTTCTTTCATATATCTTGCAATAAAAAGAGTTTTGGTGTGTTCTTCTTCCTAATTTCTTATTATTGTTCATTGATTTCAAAAAAATTATATCCACTTCCTATCGGGTGACATCGGGCGATCAAGGCATTAATAATAGTAAACATTTTAGGTTATATTGGGTCTATTGTTCAGAATGATGGTGAAATAGATGGAGATATTATTATTAGAATTCAAGTTGGATGGTTGAAGTGGAGGAATGTATCAGGCTTATTGTGTGATAGAAAAGTCTCCTTTAAACTTAAGAAAATATTCCATAAGATAATGGTGAGACATGCAATGCTTTATGGTGCAGAATGTTGTCCATTAAAAGAGAAGAATTATATTAAGTTAAGTGTTGCAAAGATGAGGATGCTCATTTGGATGAATGGTTTTTCTCTTAGAGACAGGATACGAGATAAGCATATATGTAAGAAGGTTGGAGTAGCTCCTGTGAAAGATAAGATTGGAGAGAGCCGCCTTAGATGGTTTGGTCACATAAAACAACTGCCTTCTATTGACTCAGTTAGGAAAATAGATGTATTGGATTTGGCTTATGTTAACAAAGATAGAGGTAGACCTAAAAAGGCTTTGTTAGAAAATATTACAAATGACCTTTCTTTATTAAATTTAAATGAGAATTTGACCCTTAACATGATACAATAGAGAAAAATAATTCATGTAGCCGACCCTACATAGTGGAATAAAGGCTTGATGTTGTTGTTGTTGTTGTTGGTATCTTTGTCAGACAATTTAAAAAGTTTGTTGATATTAATACTGACCCCAAAAATTTGGACTATGGCTAATAATGATGATGATGATGATGCATCACATATAATCAATACAAGTCTAATCCATTTGCATCCGAAGCTATAAGAGCCCTGTGATATAATAAGGATCCCATCAGAAAAAATTGTCACTCTAGCTTAAAATAACATTATACCGAAATATCTCAAAAAATTAGAACATAATGTTAGTAGTTCAGTTATGAGAATTAGAACTTCACTTCAAAGATTAATTCCTCTCATGATAGCTTAATTATATTTTCACTAACTATTCCTTCCGTTAGGAAACTCATCTTCAATGATTACGTCCAAAAGCTTATCCGGCATGTTAGACAGAAATAAAAGATGAAAAACATGAGAACCCTTGTCAACTTCAAGAAAGTTTAGATTAAGAAATTAACCTGTAAGCTGTCAGAAATAATTTCATTTTTCCCATAGTCTATGATGAGAGCTCCACCACCATCAATGCTTATTCTCTTTGAAATTTGATGAGTCAACTCAACTGCTCTAGGACACACCTCAATTTGTTCAATCTTTGCAATTTCTTCTTTGTCAGCCCATTCACAACGTTTTCTCAGATACAGTAGAGACGCAGGAGTGGGTTGTGGAGATAAAACAAAGCGGAAACTGCTAAAAAACAAATTTATTGCAATTAGCAGAAGAAGAATTCTCAAAAAGTAGCCATTTCATTTACCACTGACAAGATGCTGGACACTCACGATGAATCTTCTGACACGTCTATCATCTTTTCACTCCATCCTCGAAAATTTTTCTGCCAATAAAGCATATTAGTAAACAAAAGGATAAGCAACAATGTTGATTAAGTTAACTTGATGGACTTGCCTGAGTATTAAAATGTGAACTTCTTTATACTCATTTTATATGTTTAAAACTTCTGATTTTTTCTTAATCCATTACATAAGGTAGCCAAAATGGGGCAGACTATGTTGGAAATGAACTCGGCTGAAAAGCTTGGGTAAACATCATATTTAAGAGCCCCAAAGCAACTAATTTCCCATCAAATAAAGTTTCATACCAATGTGATTTTTTAGCCTTCTTCCTAATACTCTGTTAGTTATGGATTTGCTCCAAACTGGAATCACATATCTAGAACATATTTTCCAACAATACTGGCAACCCTTTACTATCTTTCAATGCTTTATATTACAGACGAATTCTTTTCATTTTCAAACTTTAAAATGGATGACATATTGATGCGTTTACAAATATTTACATAAATATATTTTATTGTTAAATTTATCCCTCTACATAAGTTTGCCCAGCATAATGCAACACACTGTATGAAATAATAGCCGAATATTACATCTAGGTAACTTTTTTTGGCAATCAAAGCATTATCGCAAGTCATGACAAACCTGAAATTGATGGATTGGCAGAGCATCATAGAATTCATGTGCAATGATGATGGTTGGCACTGTTCCAAGTTGCAGGAGTTAAAGCATCAGATGGGAAAGAATGTACATACCATAGAATCTGATTATTATAACAAGCCAACTAAAAAAGGTAACAAAAAAATGTATGACAAAAGAATAGTAAAGTTAAGTCGCATGAGTTTGAAAGAGTATCTCAGTAACTCAAAAATTAAAAAAAAATTAAATAAAAAAAAGTTGAACCATAAAAAAAGTATTTTCCCAAGGTACAATTTCTTCCACAACAAACTTAGACAATGTCTAGATCCACTGCTCAATTATGGAATAAAACAATTATCATTGAAATTACACAAGAAACATGAATGTTATAAACCTCCAGCTTGAAGCAAGAGTGGGACAAAAACATTGGTTGAAAATTACCATAATTGAACACAACATCCATAGTCGGATAATATAATCACCCAGACAAACAAAAATTTCCTGAACAAAAAAACTTTTAAGCCTCAGGTATATATTCTCCACGTTTAAAATAAGTATCTCTTACATCCTGATGGAAGCTCCTCTGGATCAGCGTGCCAGAGAACAGAAGCTCCATTCAATGTGGTAGTGGTTCTTGCAGCAGTATTATCTTCGGATATTGCTTCATCAATGCATTTCAAGGTATCATATTGAAGCTTCTGCAAGGTTGGACTGCACTCTACCAAGTGAATATCAAGTGATTTTGAAAAGTCTACAAATTTTGAAGAGCCCTAAAGAAAGAAAACAACTCGCTAGAAACTCAATATGTAGCACAAAATGGAAAAATGCAGAACAAAGTTAACTCGGTGCAAAGGCAGAAACTCAACAACAACAAAGAAGAGAGAATAGAGAAAAATATATTACACGTAGAAGATCAGCCATAAGTGTCCCTCGCCCTGGACCAAATTCAACCAGATTTACTTTGGCGGGTCGACCCAACTGCTCCCACAGACACATTGTCCACACTCCAACCATCTAAAAACATTCAAGAATGTCAAGCCCTTCCCATGGGAATAAGAATCTAGCCAAACTTCCCAAAATTAAATAGAGCCAAACATACTTAAAATGGTACATGGCTAGATTGATGGTTCCTATAATGAGGGAAATCACAATTAAAAGAACTAATATTACCTTTGATATTAGATTCAATGTACACTTGAAAATAAATCTAAGGCAGACACACAAACATGCAAGCAAAACTAACATATAAATACACACGCACATGCAAAGATGCACAAAGGTTCTAACCTTGCAGGGTTTCTACATGATTCATTTGTGCATTCAAAATAGCAAATAAAAAGAACATTGATCACCAAGTTACCTCTCCAAACATCTGACTCACTTCAGGAGAGGTTACGAAATCACCACAAGCTCCAAATACATCTCTGTTGATGTAAAATCCACAATTTGGATTGGTTAAAACTTCCCCCATGTACTCAGCAATGGAAATTGGACCTCCGCGGAACTATTTAGCAAGGATAAAATGGTCATGATGCATTAAAAGAGGCCAAATATTGATATTTTAAAATCCTATCAATACCCAAAGCAACAAACAAGTGTTAGTACTTTAAAGGGCAAAAGGCATCAAGAAAAATGGCTAAAAAAATTAAAAAAATTTTAATCATGAGAAGTTTCATAGTTGTTAGATCCCCATAAGCTTTTATTTCTTTTCCTTTTTCATCAAATCACAATACGTGCCTCTATAATGCTTCAAAAATTGTTTCAGTTGTTGAATATTAGGTAACAGCAAAGCAGAGAATAGAAAGAAAGAGAGAAGTTAAATGCAGTAATGAATTCTATTGATTTCATCATCTGTTACATGGCTTAGGACTGAGTATTTATAGAGTAAAGATGTACAGTTTGCTAAAATATTTGTTAGGCCGTGAGCACTGCACATGGGCATAACAGAAAGCTTGCGTTGTCCTATTGCAGCCGTTTGTGAAGCATGTGCCAACTGATGCAGCTGCTTATAGAGCATATGCTAACAGCCCACCTCAGATTAATGATCCATAAGGTGGATCGTTAATTTGCGGCGGAAACCATGAAAACGGGTGGCTGAAAGTGGTTTCATAAGTATGTCAGCAAGTTGATCGAGAAAACTGATGTGATGAACTGCAATCTCCATAGACTTGATGTGATCGCTAATAAAATGATAATCAATCTCGATGTATTTTGTTAGAGCATGAAAGACTAGGTTGTTTGCAAGAGTCAAGGCTGAGATGTTGTCACAGTAGAGAGATGTAGCTGAGTGTTGAGGTGCTTGAAGATCATCCAAAAGACGTCAAAGCCAAATTATATCCGAAGTTGCTAAAGTCAATGCCCTATGTTCAGCTTCTATGGATGATTTAGCTACCGTTGGTTGCTTTTTAACACTCCATGAGATGAGATTATCTCCTAGAAATGTACAGAAACTGATGATGGACTTGCAGTCGGAGGGATCAGCCGCCCAATCAACATCCACGAATGTTCTGAGCTGAAGTGTGCTGCGAACAAGAGAAAAGCCATAATCAAGAGTTCCTTGAATGTACCTGAGAAGCTGTTTGAGAGACTGTTAATGACGGTTTGTCGGATTGTGCATATGTTGGCAGATTTGGTTGGTGGCAAATGCGATATTAGGTCTTGTGATCGTACGATACTGCAAGGACCCAGCAAGTTGATGGTAGAAATGTGGATTGGCGTAGGGAAGATCTGCATCTTGACACTGTGAAGGCTTGGTAGGCATGGGCGTAAGAGCTAGTTGCATTGATCAAAGCCAAATGCTTTTAGAATGTCATGGTCATAGTGTGACTGGGTAAGGAAATAGACTTGGGAGGTGGAAGCTATTAGAATGCCTAGAAATAGTGAAACCATCCCGAGATCTTTGAGGGAAAATTCTGATTGGTGTTGGGAGATAAGCTGTTGAATGGTGGCGGGAAGGTTACTTGTGATTAGCATATCGTCGACATACATCAGTAGATAGATTTGTACCATATCATGAGATTATTAGAAGTGAGGGATCTGATTTGCTAAAGGAAAAGCCTATCTAAAGAAGCATTGTTGTAAACTTTTGAAACCATTGTCTCGGAGTCTGTTTTAGACCGTAGATAGCTTTGTGAAGCTTGCAAACATAGTGGAGAAACTATGCATCAAGGAAACCTGGTGGTTGACGCATATAAACATATTCCTGGAGTTCGCCATGTAGAATTGCATTAGAGACATCCAGCTGCGTGACTATCAGTTGCATTGAAGAGCTAAAAGAAGGAGAATAAGAATTGTTGAAATTTTTGCAACTAGACTGAAGGTCTCTTGGTAATCAACGCCATATTCTTGAGTGAAGCCTTGAGCGACGAGCCGAGCCTTATAGTGATCGATCTGACCATTGGGTTAAAGCTTGAATCAGAAGGTCCAACGGCAACCAAGCATGAGTTGATTGACGGGAGTAGGAGCTAAAGACCATGTGCCCTGTTTTTGCAATGCTAAGAATTCGGAAGACATGGTGGAACACCACTATTTTGATTTGGCAGCTTTAGAGTAGCTAGTGGGAGTGATATTGGGTTGAAAGGTGGCCAGAAGATCGAAGATGGGCTTGGGCTTAAGATGACCCATTTTGGTTTGCATATGGTGAGCTGAGGTGGGTAAGAGCGGTAGTGGTTGATCTGATATGGGAGCAAGAGGGAGTGAGACATGGTTGGGTTGGTGGCGATATGATGAGACACAGAAGATGTTGGAATGATTTCTATAGAGGATTGAGGAAATTTGGTGGATATGACTGGAATGGGATTTTGAGAGGTGATAGTGGAGGTTGGAATAAGAAGCAAAGGAGGTAGAGTTGCTGGTGTAGGCGGGGCAACATAGAGGATTAGAGGAGATACATATGGAAATGGTTGCTCGTGAAAGGTAACGTGTCTAGATATATGAATTTTCTTGGTGTGAGGATCATAGCACCTGTATCCTTTATGGGAAGGGGAATGGCCCAAGAAAATGCATGGTTGGGAGTGGGGAGTAAGTTTGTTGGTGCCTTGGTGGCAAGATGTAATAGATGGGAAAAACACAAACACCCAAAAGTGTAAAGATGACTATAACAAGGATGGTACCCATGGAGTAATTGAAAGGGTGGTTGAAGATAACGGGCTATGGTGGGGATGAAGTTGATAACGTAATTTGAGGTGAGCACTGCCTCGGCCCAGAATTGCGGCAGAAGATTAGATGCATGAAGAAGAGTACGGGTTGTGTCTAGGAGATGGAGGTTTTTACACTCTGCAATATTGTTTTGCTCTGGGGTGTATGGACAACTTAGTTGGTGAAGGATGACATAAGTTTGCTCGAATTGCTTAAAGGTGGAGCTAATGTATTCGTCGTCACCATCGGAGCGAAGAGCTTTAATTTTAGCATTGAATTGAGTGTCAATTAGTTTGGCAAACTGTTGGAATTTGATTAGAGTTTCAGTTGCTATGCACGAGAAAATGCCAACATAATCTGGAACAGTCAACTATAAATGTCACAAAATACTGATATCCATTTAAAGATGAAATCGAGCCTGAACCCCAAACGTCTGAGCGTACTAAAGAAAACAAAGAGGTTACAATGGTAGAACTAGAAGAGAATGATAATTTATGACTCTTGGCCATAAATTATCGAGATTGAAAATACATAAAGATGGATGACATTTTGCTATACTTTGCATAACTTTCTAATGTGGATGTCTGAGGCGGGCGTGCCATAGAGATGTTGGGGAGAGAGCTATGAAATGTTGTGGTGGGAGTGTTGAGGGATGTTGAAACGTGATAAAGACCATTATGGCAGTGACCACGAAGGAGAATGTGGTTGTCCATAAGGTCATTGATAAGAAAGCCAGTGGAGTCAAAAGATATAGAACAATTGTTGTCATATGTTAGTTTGTAAATGGAAAGCAAGTTATGAGAGAGGGAGAGAACATGATGAAGGTTACGAAGGAATAGCGTATGGTGAGAGTCCGGAAGAGGTAAGATTCCTTAGTGTGATGGATCGGAAGTGACTTATCATTGGCAATTGAGACACTATCAGAACCTTGATAGGGTGCGGATTGTCGTAGACTGGAAGCGTCGACAGTCAGATGATTTGTTGCTCCAGAGTCTAGCACCCAGTTGGTAGAAGTGGAAGACAGCTGCGGGGAGAAGAGGGTGCGGGTTTGGCTACTGGTTGTATGACCATATTGCATGTTGCAGCGATGCCAACAAGACAAGGCTGTATGACCCACTTTATTGAAAATTTGGCATGTCGGGTGAGAAGAGTTGGGTACATGTTGGCCACGTACATTGGTGAACGATGGTTTGGGTGAGGATCCTCTATCACAAGGAAGTCTTAACTGGGTGGAGAAGGAACCGTTGCGGTTTGGATGATTAGGTGGAGCTAAGTTTCAACCACTGTAGAGCGCTTGATGATCTTTGGGTTGGACTGATTCTTTAAGTAAATGAGTTTGTTGGTGTATCTCCTCACTGCATAGTAATGAGTAAAGCACATTGAGGTTGATAGGATGAAGAACCGCTCGAATGGAGATTTTGAAGGGATTATAGGTGCTGGGCAAGCCATTAAGGATATATAGAATTATGTCCTCATAAACAACTTGAGAACCAGCTGTCGCTATATTAACCACTAGCGCTTTGATTTGGGTGAGATATTGGTTCATGGTGCTATTACCCTTTTGCATATGATGTAATTCATTTTTGCGTTGAATCACACGGGAGCGATTTGTAGGTTGAAGCCTAAGTTCAAGAGTTGTCCAAATTTTATTAGCGGTTGTGAGATTGAGGATGTAGGGTAGAATTGAAGGGGTGATGGTGGAGAAGAGAGCTGAAACTAGATTTTGGTCAATTAGGTGCCATAAACGAAAGTTTGTGAGAGCGGATCAGGAATTACAAGAAGAAGAGGTGGGTTCGGGTGGGCACCGAAGACTACCTGTTAGATAGCCTTCAAAGCTGTTTGTCTAGAACAGTTTGTACACCTGTAATCACCAAATGGGATAGTTATCATTTGTGAGCAGAAGATTGCTATGAGTTTCATATTGGACATCAAGAATTTGAGAGGAAGAGGTATAGTATATTTAGCTATTGATGCAAGGAGGTAAGAAGCTTGTTGGGTGCTTGATGATTCCTGTTCTGCCATTTGATGGAGAGGAGGCGGTTGCCTTTAAGGCTATGATACCATATTGAATATAAGGTAACAGCAAAGCAGAGAATAGAAAGAAACAGAGAAGTTAAATGCAATAATGAATTCTATTGATTTCATCATTTGTTACATTGCTTAGGACTGAGTATTTATAGAGTAAAATGTACAATTTGTTAGAATATTTTGTTAGGCCGTGAGCTCTGCACATGGGCATAACAGAGCTTGTATTCTCCTAGTGCAGCCATTTGTGAAGCATGTGCCAACTGATGCAGCTGCTTATAGAGCATGTGCTAACATCAATTTAGTCTGTAACTTATTTCTCTTTCTTCAAAACCAAAGAATATCATAGCCATATTTTCAGCTTGTGATTTAAGGTGAGCCTGGTAAAATAATTAGGTTGCTTTCATAGTGATCTAGAGGTCATAGATTTAAAATAAGAAAACAACTACCATTCAATGCAGGGGTAAGTTACGTATATGAACACTGTCCATACCAGCATTTGAACTGCTTACACCCTTTATATTTGAGTCATAATGCTAGCACTAAAGTTATGACTATACCGCAACCAACATCGCTCAACAACGGATAACATATACTGTAGAAACAAAATTCTGAAATTTGAAACATTTATTAAATAATCTTCATCGTTAAATATATCAGCTTTGTGAAGTTATTATGCTCCACTGCTTGCGATTTAGTTAGGATCAATCAAGGCTTACAAGTGCATCTCACATGACATGATGCTAAATAAAAATAAAAATAATAATAAAACAGTATAAAAACCTAAAAAGGAAAAAAAAAACCTTTATGATGCTCTTCAGATGCTTTACGAGTTTCGAATCAGCAGAAAGCTTGTGGAAATGATCTGCGAATTTGAATGCCCAAAGAAAACAAGGTGACTTGAAAATGCAGAAACTTAAAACTAGAGAAGTGAGCGCCCATTCGTATCATACCTTGAGGATTATACAAGCCCGATCGATCAATTGAGATCGTCTCAGTCGGTCGGGAATCTTGATTGTTCTCATTGGTTTGGTCCTCAAGAGAAGTGCAAGGGTTTAAGGTATTAGAAGAGGACGAAAATGAGAAAGAAGCTCCTGCGTGCGAAGGGAGGAAGGGCACAGCTTGGCGGATCCGGTGAGAGCGCAGAAACGAGAGTGACTTCCGAAGCATAGCTCTCCTCGGGAAGAGCGTGAGTTGATGAAGCTTTTGTTCAACGAAGGGAAACAATGATTTTCATTCCTATTGGAGTATACCATCATAATCTACTTTCATATCAAAATTTAGATCATGAATTTGTATTATTGATTGAGATTTATTAATAACAAAATAAATTCAATGTAAATTTTTTTTATAAAGTTATTTATAAAAAAATTTCTCATATATTTTTTTTCAATTTATTAGATTTTAAGGGGTTGTTTGGTTACCTAAAAAAGAAATGTTGTGTAAAGTAAATACAATGTAAATTAAATGTAATGTATTCCGAATACTTTGAATATTTTTGGTTGCCTGCAAAATAAACGCAGGAAAATTGTTTCCCTTGTTTGGTTAGGTATATTCAGAGTAAAGTAAAAATATTTTTTTAATAATTTATTTTGACATTAAAACTAGTCTATATTGCACTGATACAGATACGACGACACGGATACGGGACATGCCAATTCTTAAAAATACAGGATACGGGTACGGCACGGACACGGCATTATAATTTATAAATCATACATAACAATTAAGAAAGCAAACAAAGCATAATATTTGAAATTAAACAAACAAAAAAAAAACATCATTTGTAGCCTTGTAGCTTATAATATCAAAATATAAGTAAGCATTAAATGTCTAGTACAACAACAAAAGTATTAACATAAATTGTATAACACATGAAGTTTCAAGTATTCAATAGAAGGAATTAAATGATTAGCTTCTTCGGTGGTTTGTCTTTGGACTTATATCATCTTCAATAAATATCATAGCTTCTAATTCAGGCTCATCAAGTGGAAGATTAGCAACTTCTAATATTAATATATCATCAAGAGACTCAATCCATCTCGGAAATGAGAGAACCTTGCTTGCCGCAGCAAAAGTAAATACAACGCGTCTTTTTCGGATTTCTTTTTATTTTTCAACGGACACGCGTATCGGATACGCGTGTCCTTTTGAAATTAAATAGTATTTTAATTGGATACGACTTTGGCGTATCCAACACGTATCGGTGGCATATCGGAGGCGTATCCATGTATCGGTGTATTGGATACAGCACGCCTTCATAAATAGGTATATCGGTGCAACATAGAAACTAGTGCATTTATAAAAGCAGTATATTTATAATAATTAGTATTATTTGGTGTTATAAAAAATCAATATATTAATTTATTGCATAATCTTATTATAATTTTTTTATAAGATATAAAATTCTGCTATGTATTAATTTAGCAGTGTGCTGCAATAGACGGAAATACACTTGTGATAGAGAGAAATTTTAATTTTAAATTCTTTTAAAATTTGATTTTTTTACAAAAAATTGCAGAAAATTAAATTTTCAAACTAATGTCTTTGTTTAATTTTGCGATAAAAACAATTGTTTTCGATTAGCAATCAATAAATCACATGATTCTCATTCATAACATGTAAACAACATTAATAAAAATGTACAATTAAAAAACAAAAGAATAATATATCCATTGTTCTTATTTATAATTACAACAAATTAACACAAAATAGTTTATAGTGAAAACAATTTTAATAGATATGATAATCTTCAACAACTTAAATCAGTTTCTTAGCTCTTTACGCATCCATCTTGTTAGAGAAGTAGAATGAATAACAAATACAGCAGATAATAGAAACAGAGGAATAAAGCTCAGCAATATTTCGTTTGCTCTATTCAGCTTAACCTGTATTACAGCACAGTGAAATACATATATAGTATTCTAAGTAGAGACAAGCATACAGGGTTTGTTATAACAACCCATATGCGCATACACTCGTTACGGTTACTCATTTCTAAAGCAGCAATAACACATGCAGCAAACTATCGTGAGCACTCATTGCTTAACACATCTAGCCTTCAAATCTATAGGTTTTGAAAGGAAAGATAGTATCAGTGTGGGATTTTTTGATAAATTATCATATATTGTATTAACCTCTTCTTCTGAGAAGCCAGAAATATTTGTTAACTCAAACATCAGCTCATTGTACATATTTCAAATTTGATTTGGAGATGTTATTGAGCTCTTGATAGCGTTAGCAACTTCATTCACACAATCAGCTATCAAACAAATACACTCACTGATATTTTGATCGATAGCTGATGTCTTAGACTTCCTTTTTACGCCACCTCCTATACTAGATGAAGGTAGCGATTTCTTTGTTATTCCAGTAGAATCTTTTATAACTTGCATATCAGACCACTCAGTAGGCATTGATCCATCTCCACCAACATCTGTAAATTATGAGGGTTCATCATCGCTTAAATGTATTTGTTGAGTTCCAAGTAGAGTTTGAGAACTTCCATATTTCGGCCACTCTCTAGTTGCATGTCCAAGACCACATACTATCTCCAACTCTACATAATTTGTAATTGCAATATTTAAATAAGCAGCATCCTTAAAAAAAGCCTGTAAGGAATAAAAAATAAGTTGTTAGCCCCAAAATATCAATTTAAATGATGTGCTTAAAGTAATACCTGAATATATGATGCATACTCTTCTTGACCCATCACTATAATTTTCTTTGTTTCATCTCAAAATACACCTGATTTTTGTTTTAACTCCTGAATGTCAATCCACACACTTCTTTGATGCCTTATTTGGTTCTTGCATTGCTCACATGTCACATCTATTCCAAACTTCTCTTTCATTTTCTGGGCTGCACCTTCATACACAGAGTCTTTGAATCTTTGGGCACTTCGCATATTTGCATTTACATATTCCATTATTATTTGAACCAATCCAGTTATCCACTCAGGTTTTAAGCTCCATAAATTTTTTTTCCTCTTTGCCTTCGAATTACCATTCATCTCTATCTATGACGAATTCATTCTTCCTTACAAAAAATATGATAAATATATATAAATCCTGAACATGATGGAATTTATGAATGGATATATGTGTATACTAGTAGATGTTGTTGAAAATTAGAAAGAATCAAGAGATAAACTTTGAGCAGCAACCTTTCACACATAAAATCATATAAACAGAAAATTTCAGTATGCATACATTTTCTACACAAATTTGCTGTAAATTAAATTTCTTTAAATTAGAATTTAGGTTAATTTTATTTTACGGGTATATATGTTTTCTCAAGTTCAACTCCCATACAACTCCAGTGCATAACTGTTAGTGCTGTGTGGATATTTGATTCTCAATCAAAGGATATAGAATCCTTATTGTGCCTACTTTGTGTTTTCTTATAACAATCATGAGAATCAAATAATGCAGGTCATCGAGCACATGGAAGAGGATCGAGCTTGTTTGTTTGGTGATATTACATTTTTTTTTGAAATATTACCCCACCCTTTGAAAATATAACTATTATTAAAGTTGTCACTTTATGCTTAAAAGGACTGACATAACTCATTTCTGCATCTTACAGGTACTTAGTTGTTGCAGTATTGCATATTCCATGTTATGTTATCTTCCATTTCATCATAAAGCTGAAGCACTATTTGTTCTTAAGATGGTTTCACAAGTCTTATTATCTAAATAATTATCAATGGAATGTAATAACTAAAGTGTCTTGTTGGAATGAGATGATAACAATTTCTTCAAATATTTCCATATTATCCATGTTCAAAACAGTTTTTTTCATGATCTTGGTAGTTGTGCAGTAAAATTATAGACTTCCTTTACCCAAATTTTCTGCTCACGTTTTAATTCAAAAGCTCCTCAAATAATTTATAGATCATGTAAGCACACTCAAAGTATGCTTGGCTGGATTCATATAAGCAGCACAAGTCTCATAATGATGAACTTGCTAAGCAAATTTTCTACTTAAAGAATTTATGTTCTTTTAAAGCCATAAAGGAGATCTCAGAAACAAAATAAGGATAGGATACTCTTCATAACAAAAGTGAAGCAAAAAATCAATAAATTATTTATTGGATATGAAGATATCATACAATCATAAGAAACTATTGTGAGGAACATATTTACGGGAGTTTTAAAGTCACTAAAAATCATCTAAATGAAGATAACATATAGAAACCCACAATATATGACAAAGTATCTTATAACATAAAATGGTTAATGTGTAAAAAGATTGTTAACATGAAAGAAAATAAAGCAGAGGAATTCTTTTAGTGATCAAATAATCAAAGTCTTGTTGATGCAAATGGGTTTACAATATAAAGCATTCAGTAGATGGTCTTAATGTAGCAATAATAGAAACCTTAAACGAAACAATCAACAAAAATCTATTTCAGAGGTAAGACTTCTGTGAAGATATAAATAGAAGCTTCTCATCATGGTCTAGGACAATAGTAGAGTAATACCACATATATCAATATAATCAATAATTGTCTATGCAGTATGCAACAGACAATTAGAATTTCAACATGAGTTTGTAGAGGAAAGTAGGGTTCACATTTTATAATTGTGAAACGGTTTTTCAAGGAACCAAATGCACGCTCAACAGTTGTGCGTAATGAGGAATGTCGTAGATTAAAAAGCTCATTTGAATTTGTAGGTTGAATAGAACTGAACTCTTTCAAGTGATACCTTGTTGCACGATATGGCGAAATAAAATCACTTTATGCAGAATAGCCACCATCAGCCAGATAATATTTACCTACTTGGACACGTAAATCATCTGATCTTTCTAATGCATTTTTAAGTACTACTGCGTCTTCAGCAGAACATTCCCAACCAGCAAGCACGTATATGAACCTCAAATCAAAATCTACTATTACTAAAATATTTTGTGTTGGTTATGATTTCCTTCATCTAAATGTGGCTTCGTTCTCTCTTGGAACCCTAGCTTTAATAAGAGTTCCATCTATCGTGCCAATGCAATCCTAAATTTGACACAAAGTATATTTAGGATTCTGTAATAAATAGAGAGATTTTAATTGAATAAAAATTGATTATACCTTAAAAAATGGCATGAACCTATTACTTTATTTAATCTTAAATGGAGTTTCAGGTGGCGTAGGCTTGATAAACTCTTTGCATAACTTCCGTACAGCTTGTAATGCAGCTTTGAAGTACCTACTAACAGTTTCACCAAAGCGATGAAAGTTAAATTGGATGACTCGGTTACAAACACTATGCCCGAGTGTATGTAATAACATAGCAACTTGTTCCTCAATTAAAAAATTTATTGTGTATAACAACAATCATCCTGTACGCATTAAATCGCATAATTTAAAAAAAAGCGCTCGCCTCATGCATACCATGTCAACACAGACAGAATCACATCCATTATATAACCTAGAAAGATATGTGTCACGTTGTATATTCCGTTAAGAATCATTATTTTTCTTTATGAATCTGCTACAATAGTACACATACTGTACTAATTGCAATATAAATCACTTTCAACACATCATTATATTTTTGAATTTCATGTAGTTCAGCCACATCTTCGAATCGTTTAACCATCTTTGTAATTATAACAATAAACTTCAAGCAAAAAAAAAATCTATGAGTAATAATTCATGAAAAGGTGGTTGTGTGCAGCAATAATTATACCATCAATTAATTAACAAATTACCATGAAACAACTTGAAAGTAATGAAAAGTTTCAATTTTAAGATTCATCAAATTGGTAAAGATAAATATGAAATAAAACGAGCATTTAGCATTAGCAGGTTTCCAAATAGGCTTATCTGCATAAGTGCTAAGAGAAATACCATCAAGCAAAGCATTTAAATCATTACTTAGGTAAGTAAGAATTATCCCTTTCCGATGAATCCCCAACTAGTTGTTTGATTGAAAAATATAGTTTTGAAAAAGATTACTTTTTTTTAGAAAGATTAATTTCTAGAATTTTAGTTTTAAAATTAAACATGTCATTATGAATAGCATATCACCTCAGAAGGCGAATATATCAATCCCTAATGGGTTCAAATTTCAGAACTTTGAATTTATTTTAATTATCTAAAGATCATTAATTTCATAATCAAAGTCATGATAATAGAATGATATATCTTTCCAAAGAAAGAGAATATCACATATTATCAATCATTTAAGAATGACGATAATGATCATTAAATTTAAATTTCCCAAAGAGAATTAGTTGAAGGTTTTGAAAATTTTGATTTTGAAAATCTGGTATGGGTTTCTAAATCTCCTACGAGCACAAGCTTTTGTAGTTAATTACATCGTAGGAAATCAGAGTTCCCTACGAATACTCTCGATTAAAATAGTGGTACAAATTTTATTTAAGGATTCAAAGTTTGATGTTAAAGGAGGTTAAGGGTTGAAAATTCAAATAGAATTGGATCAAAATTGAGCACTTATTTTTGGAGTCAAAGGAAGAAGGGTAGGAGGCACATGAGATTCTAAAACAATTCAAAAGTGCCCCAATCTATCCTAAGTGTTGAATTTGAATTTGATTGAAAGTGATTTTAAGTTTGAGTGATCAATTTTATTAGAAAATTGGGATTCGATTCTCAGAGGGTGAGGTCTTATAGCCTGAGCTAGCCTCAGAACCTGAGTCTAAATTAGGTACTGAAAGCCAGTAACCCGAACCTTGCTAATGTAATATAAATTTAGACTTACCCCTGCCTGGATTAGGGAGCCAACTAAACCACCTAGGCGCTTTAAAATCATGAGTCTGGTCTTTTAATGTTGAGTGATAGGAACGTTATTTAAGATAGATTTTTGAGAGTAGAGCCGACGTCTAGACTATTCCTTAATTTGGCCCCTTAACTTATGTTGGGTGTTTGATATCTAAGCAAATACAATTAAAATTTTAGACCTGATTTAATTTATTACTAATGCAATGCATGCTAGTCGACTCGATTAAATACATGAATCAGAATGAAGCAATTTAAAAATTTGGCTTAAAAAATAGGTTTTTTCTAGAGATTGCACAACATCCCATTGATAGATCGGCACCCTCATAGGCCAGATGGTCTGCCAGAACCCATAGGCGGGAAGGTGCCTAACAAGATAGAGAAGGTATAATATAATGCATGAAAAACCCTCGACGAGTCTGAGCTTACTTCTTAAGATCGTTAGAGTTTCAATCTTATCTTAAAAATTTTAACTTTAATTAATGTAGAAAAATTTTAGACTGGTCCTTATGAGCCTACAATCGTACTCCATGTCAAATTAAAATTGACATGCAGGTAAAAAGACTAGAAAAGCAAGTAGTACTACTATGCAATCAATTAAATTAATAGCTCAAATTGAATGTCCATAGGCAAGTGCCTTTTAATATTACATCCTAGAATTCAGAAAAGTAAAGTGGTCGGGTACCACTGACAACAACCTGGATTCTATTTCTAAGACTTAAGTGATATTGATATTTAGGATTCTTCTTGTTATCCACTTCTTCTTCTTCTCACGAGCATCTTGATTCGTCGACTCCGAATATCTAAATGAAAAGAAACACTCCCTTGAATGGGGTGTTATCTTTCCTCTTTGGATATTTGAAGAGTATCCTAACTTGATCTTTCAAATAGAAGAAGACTCGCCCCTTTAGGGATGTCTTCTCCTCTTTGGAATTCAAGTTGGATGTAAACATCCCAACTCAAATCACTTTAAAGTAATTACAACCATTATATAATCAAATTATATTTGAAAAGATAAAACTATAGACTCGATCCTATAGGGTTATCCTAATAATCAGCAATTATATATAATCTCAAGCAGTTAATATTCAATCTTAAGCTATTATAATCATTCTCAAGCAGTTAATATTTAAAATTTAAAATGCTCAATTACTCACAACACAGAGTACATAAAAGTAAGTAAATAAATACATTAATTCTAAACTAGCAAACACCATGCAGTGAAAACCACAAAAAATACGGCACACAATTGCAAAAAAGTAAACACCAGCCTAGCCTAAAACTAGAGTTGATTGTCCTAGTAAATCATCTAAAGTAGGTGCAAAGGCTGTATGGTTTTGATATGTCATATATAGGATAAGTAGTTTAAGTTATTTGTAGTTCGGTTTGTTGAAAGGCTTAATGGAATATTTAATTAAAGTTTAAATATTAATGATTTGAAATTGATTTTAAGATTGATTTTAATTATTTGTTGGATACCATCTTTGTTTCTCACCGAGACTGTGAAGTTTATTTCACCTTCCTTGGGGCTAAGCTAATAGTCTCGTAGGCCTAGGTTACTAGTGGTACCCGATATAATTAAGTGTTTTGATTTGATTAAGATTTAAAGGTTAATAAATTTTAATTAAGGTTGGTTGATTACTGGTTTTAAGTTTGATTAAACATTTCTGGAGTTTTAAAGTGATTTTTGAGTTTTTGAAATTTTTTGGATTATTTTAATCATTTAATTAAGGGGGCAAAAATTGACTTTTTAATTAAAGTTAAATTTTGGAAAGTTAGTATTTTATTAAAATACTAGACCTTAAGATGAGTTGTTAGACACTAAGTTTGCTGGATTTAGATTTTTTTACACGCAGTTATGAAGGTTTAAAGATTTGACTTGATTTTGACTTAAGATTGACAAAAAATTGACCGTTTTCAAATTTGAATGATTTATGGTGATTTGATATTTTTAATAAATATATACTTTATTATGAGTTAAGTGCCTTTGAGTTTGTTCAATTTTGAATTTTTTAGAATTAGTTATAATTTTGCATAATTTGTGGATTACTTGAATTTATTTAATTATTTAATTAGAAGGGTTTTCTTGATTTTATTTTAAATGAGCTCCCAACTCCTTGAAATCAACTCCAAAGATCAGGAATGACCTAAGGAGAGAATCCCAAGTGTTTGAGAATTTTTTTGAAAAAAAAAATTATTTTAAATTAATTAAATTAATTAAATATTCAATTTTATTTAAAATTAAATTAAAGATAAATTTGCTATCAAATCAAAATGGTTTTAATTTTAATTAATTAATAATTAAATTCTTGTCAATTAGAGCTGTTATTTATATTTTTTGGATTTAAATTTGATTTATTATAATTTCTAGAAGTTTTAAAGCTTAATTAAGGGTTTAAATTTTAAAAAATTAATTAAGGGGCTTAATGACTTCAAAGATTAGTGAAAATTTTCCTATGTGTTGTATATGTCCCTATGTTCAAGTCTTCAAAGTTTTGAATCAAAAGGACATGTATCCTAATTTCTAGAATTTCTTTAAATTTTCTAAACATGTCCTTAATTATTGTCCTTAATGATTTCACTAAGTTTGATGGGTTTGAATCAATGTTTTAACTAACCATTGGTCTTAACATAAGTATGCACATACATATAAGTATATTCAACACCTAAATCTAGGAGAGCCTTAAGTGTGTGTGTGCACCTACATATGCAATTCAAATGATAACTTAAATGCTTAATAATTTGATTAGTGAATAAATAATAATTATCCCATTAATTTTATTCAATCATGCTTAATCTAGATTTAAAATCCCAAGGGATCTCTCAAATATTAATGATTTAAAAGTATATAATTTTAAAATAAATTCTAATATATATATATATATATATATAAGTTTTAAAATCAAATAATTAAAAACATCATAAAAAAATAATTTAAAAATACTTTCAGAGATCCTCTAATTTTTTTAAAAGTTATTTGAAAATAATTTTTAATTTTTTTAAAAATAATTAATATAATATTTAATTAAATATTATGATATTAAAATAATTCAAAATAACTCAATATTTAAATTTCAAAATTAATGTTAAATTAAAGTATTTTGAATTTAAGGAATTTTAATATATAATTTAAATTTTTCTAATTTAAAATGAATTTATTTTGAATTTTTAAAATTTTAAGATAATTAAAACTACTCAAAATAATTTAAAAATAATTAAAAGTTAAAATAAATTTAAAATTAAATTTAAATTACTATTAATTATTTTTTGAAATTAAAATATTATTTAAAACAAATTTTTAATATTTTTTTAAATAATTCAACTTAATTTTAATTAAATATTAATAAAAATGCTTAAATATTTGAATAATTAAATAATTTAAAATTATATATAATATAAATATCTTAAGCTAATTTTATTTAAAATTAAAACATTTTATATTATATCAATAATATTTATAATTTAAAAAAAAAAAGATTTTTGATAAGATTTGAATTAACATTTAACTAAATATTAATTAAATATTAAACAATAAATGTTTTAAAATTACTTAAATATATAATATGTTTTAAAATAATTTTAATTTTAAATTAATGATTTTGAAATTTTGAGGTATTTTATGCATTTTTTTGAATTTTTATTTAATTTTTAATTATTTTTTTGATTTTTCTGTTAATTAAATAGTTAAAAAAATTAATTTAAATTAAATATTAATTTTGGTAGTGGGCTGCACACATTGCGCATTTTGATTTGATGGACCAAAATGCGTGGCAATCATTGCCACTTAATAAGCGGCGGTGGCTGGGGCCCACGCGCTTTCCACTTAACCACGTTAGCACCAAATCACAGCCATCCGATCAGGCACGATTTAATTTGAATGACAGAGATCTTGCTGCACAAAGATCTTCACCACGACTCGATCCCGTGATTCTGTGAGATTGCAATGGGGCCCGATCTGATTCGTTGGTCAAAAGATCAATGGCCCAGATATTGTGCAATAAATACACACAGTGGACGTCGTCCAATCACTTGCCGTGTCAAGGCGAATGGTTCTGATTGAGCCGAACGAATCAATACGCCAATTGATCGAATCTGAGGTTTGGATTAACTGATGTGGACCTCCGAAAGAGCATCGCGCAAACGGGTCAATTGGAAGGGACAGATTGGATCGTGCATACGACTAACCATTGGGGATAGAGGCTTTCACCAACACACCTCGATGTGTAGCAATATACACGACCTAGTCACGGGTTTCCCCCACCCGATACAAAAGTTTGAATGGGGTTTAATAGATGTGGGACCGAGTTTCCCACGGGCGCAATCCCTCGTGGTTAATTACATATCAGGCCGGAGCCTGAGAAAACTCTCGATTAAGGATCATACATTATCCCCTCCTAAAGTGAGATTGGCACATGGGTATAGACTAGGGAATCCTATCCAAAAGAAAGAAATGTTTGAAGGGCTGAATCAACATGCGTGGTTCATACCAGCATTCGGAGGCTCTAGGGTACTAAAGAGAAACTATAGAAAATAAAAGTCAAGGCATCCAATCACATGCGTGAGAGAAGAATGGAGGTGGCGTCATACTGTGACGCGGATAAGTAGGATTTGTAGTCCCTGAAAGGAATGTACCTACCTACTATTTAAGGCATACTACGAGACCGAATGTAGTAGCCTAAAATCCTAAATCTAGGTTGAGCTTAGTGTTCTACGAAACACTAAGACCCATGTCCTAGCTAATGCAGTGCAAAACCTGAACTTATCCCGGGCTGGATTGGGGGAGCCAGCTAACCACCTAATCGCTTCAAAACCATGCTATCAAGTGAATTATGAAAGATGGGTGGGAAGTACAATTCTTTGGAAATAAGACGAATATCTAGAGAATTTCCTAAGTGGTCTTGGACTTATGTGGGTCAGATGCTCCTAGCTAATGTAATTAAATTTTAATTAAATTAGTTTCTAATGCAATGCATGCTAGTTGAAATGTTAGCTCATGAATGCCATAAAACTTTAAAAATAGGTTTATAGAAAATAATTTTTTGAAAAGACTGGGTCTCCCTAGGTCCGGCACTTCATCCTCATAGGCCAGATTATCCGGACTCTACCCGCAGGCAGGGAGATGTCTTATATCAAGGAAAGAAGAATGCAGTAATATGCAACCCCAAACAGTTTAAACAGTTCCCTAGGTTCGTTAAGTTTCTATGTTATTTAGAACTTAAAATTTTAGGAGTTAGTTATGAGTAGAAAACTTTTTATAGTCCTTAAAGAGCCTAATGAAAATCAAGGCGAAAATAAAATCGGCATGCAAGAAAATAAACCTAAAAAAAGCAGGCAATTTCTACTGCGCAATTAGGTAAACACATCAATATAAATCCAAAAATAATCAACTAAATGGTCATAGGCAAATTGCCCTTATTACAACCCAGATATGCAGAAAATAAAGTGGTCGGACACCACTGCCAACAACCCGGATTTATAAGCCTATGACAGACGCAAATAACTTTGAGTGGGATATTGGTCTTCAATCTTCCGGGTGTCTTCTTCTCCTTAGACTCCTTGGAACTCTCCTCCTTGGACTCCATGGATCTCTCCTCATTGGACTCCTTGGATCTCTCCTCATTTGACTCCTTGGATCCGTAGTGTCTTGAATATCTAAACGAATAGACAATTCTCCCGCTTTGGGGATGATTGCCTTTTCTCTTTGGATATCTAAAGCCATCCAACTCGACCTTCCAAATAGAGGAAGACTCTCCCCTTTAGGGATGCCTTCTTCTTTTGAAATTCGGGTTGGATAAGAATATCCCAACTCAAAGTTGCATTTTCAAAACTCTTAACTATATTACAAATTTTACATTCATTTAAAAAGAAAATTCTAGACTCCCTGCATGGTTATCCTAATAAAAATCACAAGCAGTTATATATGGAAATGAAAATAATTCAAATCATTGACCATGTGACAAGCCATGCTCTTAATTATGAGGGCTAAGCAGCTCCATCTGTGCAGTTATAATTATTAATTTAGCCATCATTATATCATGGGAGCTGAGCAAACACCTACATAAGATAATATTATAAATCATAACGGTGCCCCTCTTTATTAGCTTGAGCATGACCACCTGCACGGCAGAACATTATATATATATATATATATATATATATATATATATATATATATATATATATATATATATATATATATATATATATATATATATATATATATATATATATATATATATATATATATATATATATATATATATATATATATATGACATTTTTAACCTAGGGGTAAATCTAGCGCTCATCATATCATCCACAGAGTACAGAAAAAGTAAGCAAACACACCAATCATTTTCAAACAGCATACAATGAAATCCGCGGAAAGCTCCGGCACACAGCAGAAAAAATCAAACCCAGCGGCCTAACCTAGATCTAGAAGTGGTGCCCTAGCAAACAATTCTATGTGTATGTAAGGCTAGTGTGGTTTGGATAGATCCTAAGCATGGTGGTTAGTTAAAGTTATCTAGAATTCAGGTTTGTTGGAGGTCTGAAAAGGATATTTTAGTTAAAATTCAAATATTAATGGATTAGGGTCCATTTTAATTATTTCAGTTTTTTGATCAGTTTTAAGAGCTTAGTATACTGATATTTAAAGTTTAAGTGATATTAGCCAATTTTGGAAAGTTCTGGGTCCTCTTAGGAACTAGACTAAGGATCCAAAAAGTCACTATGGGAAATAGGATAGGTTTGGGTCTCCTAATACTTTAGGAAAATACTATACCTTAAGAGGAGTATTTAGCCAGGTAGTACACTGAAATTGGAGATTTCTAGGCAAAGTTATTAATTTTCTAAGTTTCGGGCCCTAAATGAACTACGATTGACCAAAAAGTTGACTTTCTAATCTAGGTCATTTTATGGAAACCTAATATTTTTAATAAATACTAGGACCTAATTATAGTCTAATGCAAGTGAGTTTTCCTAATTTAGAATTTTCTATAATTAGTTATGGATTTTCTAAGTTCAGGGTATTAATGGAATTTCTAAATCCTCTAATAAAGGCTGATTTTAAGGTTTTGATCCAAATTAGCTCCAAATAAATTGGAATCACCTCCAAAGGTCAGTAATGACCTGAGAAAGTGATCCCAAGTGTTTGGAGAAAATTTTGGATTTTTAATAATTTTAAATGATTTATTAGGGGCAAAATGGTAATTTCACCTATGGTCAAATTAAGGGTCAACTTAAAGTTAAACTGAGGAGCCCTATTTTCTAAATTCAAAGGTTAGATTCTGAACAAATCAAGCTATATGGTTAATTTTCTGACCTAAAATGTATTTATTATAATTTTTAGAAGGTCTCAGGACCTTATTTAGCAGGTTAATTCGGGTTGGTTAATTAAGGGATCTAACAAGCCCTAAAAATTCCTAAAAAATTCTGAGAGGTTTAAGATGTCTCTAAATTCAAGTGTTGAAGTTTTTATATCAATCAGTGATCTATCCTAGCCCCTAGAAAATTTCTAAGTTTGCTAGACGAGTCCTTAATTTTTATCCTTAAGGTGTCACTACGTTATGTGGGTTTAAATGGAGTTTCACACTAACCCTCAAGGTAGTAATGCGTGGGAAATATATAAAAGCAGTAAACACACCATGTCCTTAGATCTAGCAGAGCCTAAACTAAGTGCTCGTGGTGCAACCTACACATGCAAACTACGACGGACAAAAAAAAGTAAATAAAACTAATGACGAGGATTAGTAAACGATTAGAACTCAACCATTCACTAATCCACTCCCCAATGATTTGCTCATCATGCATAGAAGCTATGTTTAGAATTTCATCGAATGGATCTCCCAAAATTAGGTTAATTTAATAATATAGGTAATTTTAAATTAAAATAATTTAAAATAAACATATATTAAAAGAAAATAAATAAAACTTTATAAAAATAAACATAATTCAATATAGTTACATTTATAGGTATTTGGGAGACCAACTGACCACCCAATCGAGGTTCCAACAAAATTTGAAAATAATTTATAATTTCAAAATAATTATAATAATATATATTTAAATAATAGGGAAAATGCTCAAAATAGCAATACAAGACAGAAATCTATCCAGAAAGCAAGTATTAGGCTCTAAAAATAATTTTAAAATAAAGTTTATAATTTTCTGAAAAGATCGAAGGGTTGCACACCAAAATCCGATTTAAAATGGAAAATATATGCTTTTTACAAGTTTAAATACAATAATATGGTATTAAAAAACATAGTGGTTTTTTTGTTTTCAAGATAATTACAGATATACCTATTATTTTTAAACAAAAAAAAGATTCCAAGTCATGCATAATTCAAATATGATCAAAATAAGGTATTATGCGTCGAAATCCGACTTCAAACGAAGGAGTTATGATTTTTCTAAGTTTAAAGGTAATAATAATAAAAAAAGTTTTAAAATAATGATATTTACCAATAATTAAATAATTATTAAAAGATATTAATCTAAAAATAAATAATTTTCTGAAATATAATAATAATTTAAGATATAATATTAATATCTAAATTATTAATAATATTTTAAATAAGGGAAATTTACATACATACCACTTTATAACATCCTATTTACATATCTAACACCTAAAACTTTAATATTACATGCATACCACTCTATTTTATTTTAATATCAAATATATCACTTATATTTTATTCCTACCACTCATATATTTCATTTCTACCACTCATATTTGGTATGAAAATGAACTATGGGTGGTATGTATGTAATATTAAAGTTTTAGGTGTTAAATATGTAAATAGAATAGTATTAAGTGGTATGTATGTAAATCCCTCTTTAAATAATTAAAATAATTTAAATAGCTATGATACTATTTAATAATAAAAAAAACTTTTAACATTTAAATAATAATGATAATAATAATAATAATAATAATAATAATAAAAGTAGAATAATATCAAAACAGTAATAAATGATTTAAAATATAATAATTATCATAAATATAATTAAAATAATAATACACTAATAATTATTATTACAATACAATTTAAATATATAATAATAAAAAAATATTTTTACTATTTTTTTAAAATAATTAAAAATATACGTAATATTTTTAAGTAAAAATAATTTAAATCATGTAGAATTCAAATACAAACAAAATTAGGTATTGTGCACAAAAAACGAAGCAAAATTAAATTTTTAGTGAATTAATGAAGTTTACTACCAAAAATAGATTTTAAAATAAAGTTTTTAAATAGCAGCGACACGTGGCGCGTTAGGATTCGTTCCCAGAATCTCGGCAATGATTGCTGCCACTTAGCCACGTAGGCAAGGTTTGGGATCTGCTGTTTGACCCAAACACTGAACAGCGAAATCACAGCTGTTGATCTAATGATCAACTGCTGCGATTTCGCGCAGTTCAAAAGTGACAAACCAAAACCCTAGAACACTATTTCGCTTCGTTATCTCAAAATACATGACAAAATTCAACAAAAGTTTAAGCTTAGGATCTACATATGTACAGAAATCTTGGGGGAGTATCCGTTTGGCTTAGAAAGTGTTTTTCGAAAAGCTATTTAGACCCATATGATGTGAGCTATTCTAAGGATTTTGAGAGATCTAACCTTCAGATTTTTGCATTCTTGGGCTTATTAGATTCGTTGAAGCAGCAGAAATATTTCTTCTCTTGACCTCAAACTCCGAATCTCCTTGGATCGAGCGATAGAAGTACCGAAAGCTTTTAACGTATAGATTTCATCGGGATCTCGCCGGAATTTTGCCGCCGGCGAGGTTTGGTCGTCGGGTTTTAATCAGAAAAGGTGTGGGAACACTCCATGAATACTCACACGAAGTCTCAGAGGGTTTGGGGGCTTGGGGAAGGAGAAAGAGCAAAAAGATACAAAATTAGACAAAATTTTTAGTATTTAAGGGGCCTAGCCCTATCATGAACAGTGGAGATCAAATCTAGAGATCATTTGGAGGGAAACCAGGCTTAATTGGCCGTGGTTTGAATTTTAAAACATCCATGGGGCTTTAAATGCAATAAAAAGGTCTTAAATCCACTTAAATAGGTGATTATGGCCTATTTAAGACTTGGGTTGACCAAGTCAATGGTCAACCTGGTCAATCAAGTCAAATAGGTCAAAGAGGCAATAGTTATTTGGCCACGCAAGATTTGAATTCATTTGGATTTGAATTGGGCTCTTAATAGGCCTAATGGGTCAATTTTGACCCATTAAGACTTTGGTTGACCAAGTTAAAGGTTGACTTGGTCAACTCAGTCCACCATGCCCATGTCTTGGCAAAATCGAGGTCAACAACTGCGAAATGGAAAGATCTATGTCATTGATCAAAGGATCAATGACTTAGATCTCACACTATCTAAGCCTACGTAAACCGAGCCCTAGAATGGGTTTTTGGCTCGTTTAGGCGATCCAATCAATAAAAAATCATGAAATTCTAAACTTAAGTTAACTGAATGAACAGAAATCATGGGGATGGATTTTTATAACCTAATATGCGTTATAATGAGAGATATTTAACCATAAGTGCTTCTACTTAGGGTTTAGAATTATACCTCTTACAATCAACAGATTTGAATGAACTCGAGCTCTCTGAATTTGTAGTTTGTCCAAGTGTAGTCCACTAGAAGACCTCTCGAGCTAAAAATGCCTATCGAGCTGTATTTTGGATGGACGGATTTGAGCTTGGGTTCGCCGGAAGGTCATCACCAGCGAGGTTTTAACGGTGGAGTTTGATCTGGAATGGGTTTAGGAGGAGTTTTGAGCTCTGGAGAACTGGAGTCCAAGCTCGGGAGAGCTTGAGAGGAAAGATAGTGTAGGGTTTTAAATGAGGGCTCAACATAGGGTTTTTACCCTATTCAAATGTCCCCAGGCCAAATAGATAGCTGGGATCGACTAGAGACCTTCCTAGATGTTTGACACATGCCCCTGGGGTGGTTGGAAAGGCTGGGAGAAGGACAGCCCAAGGATAATCCACATGGAAAGGCCTTTGATCCCCACTTGGACATGTGGAGTGATGAGAGCCTTTGGATTTATATCTAAGGGTTGGGTTGAGCTCAAGGAAGGATCTAGAGTTATTTGAAATGGCAGGAAGAGTTTAAGATATAAGTGATTAGGTTTAAGAAATGTTTTAACCATGTTTGGCCACTCCAAAGGGTTGGTTTGACTGTTTGACTAGTTTCCCTGCCATGTGGCAGCTAATGTAGCATGGGAATAGGGCTTGGGAGCTGGTAGGATAAATTAAATGAGGATTTGATGTCTTGATATTGGAGTTTGAATGCTTGAAAAGGGATTTGAGCTACTTTGACCAAATCCTAATGTGTTGACTTAGTCAACTTAGCTTGAGTTTGACCCATATTGAATCAAAGAATGTTCAAAGTATTGAATGGAGTGTGGTTGAAGTCTCTTGAAACAAATTGAATAGAAGGACATATGGGAGATGGGATTTGACTATGAACTTAGGTTTTACTAAGTCAAATTCCAAGTGATTTGACTTCAAAAGGATTTAAAAATTTTTGAATCAATATTTGAGATGGATTTGAGGGTTTCAAGGATTTGATTTGATCAAATGGGTCGGGATAACCCATTTAGACCCTTAAGAAACACCTGAGTTAACTAAGGTTGACTTGGTCAACCAGGTTAACCTAGAGGGTGGATTCAGGTTTAAAAAGTTTAGTTTTATATTAAAAAATTGTTGGAAGTGGTTCCAAATAATTTGGAGTCCATTTGGTTTGAAATTGATATTTGAGCCCCTAGGGGTATTTTGGTCATTTTGACCCCTGGTCAATTGAGGGTCAAAGTGTGTCAAAAAAATGTAGTTTAATATTCAATAGGTCATAATCAGTGTTTGAAAGTGATTGGAGGCTTTGTATAAAGCTGCAAAGTCAAAATCCACTGGGTGGCAGATCCAATGGCATAGGCTGTAAATATTTGAAGGTTTTACAGCCTTTGGATTTCAATTCAATTTATGGGGTTAGAGACCTCAAAATGGGCTCAAATTTGGAGGGTTACCTCTAGAGACATGTCCTATCAATGTGAAATTTATAGACTCTGAATCAGAGGTCTTTTGATTAGGTTTTGAAGTGTTTGAAAATTCAATAGAAAAGGCTTTCAGGACTTAGACCTTTGGCCTTGGATTTGAGTATGTATTGATCTAAGATCTAGGTAGATCCTAAGGTCTGAATTCATCTAAGGTCTGGATTGTTCCTAATGATCTCATACAAAAATGAGGTTAACACTAGTATTATCAACAAAATTAAATTTAATGCTATAATCCATATGTAAAGTGAAGTCTACTAATTTGTTGAATTTAATAAATTAAGAAACTTTGACAATCCATTTATGTTCCAAAATCTGACCACATTGCCATTGTTGAAGTTTCAATAAATGTTAATAAAACATGATGTAGATGCTATATACACTCGTTCTATGATATTAGAATCGTTGTAAGATTTCTGCATACAAAAATTGAATATTGTTCCTTTTAAAGTACTTAACAATAATGATTTTCCCACCAAAGGTAGTCAGCACCTTGAATAGATTTCAAAATTAACTTTTTATTCAAAGAAATTTTGAAGCTCCTTGATCAAGAATTTCAAGTCCACCAATTTTTTCCAGTCTATAGAAAGACTTTAAACGCTCGTTTTAGCATTAGCAGTGTTTCTATAGACGTTTTACACCTCCTGGGTTTCCAGTCTATAGTCATCTATTTTCAAGAATTTCAAGTCCACCAATTAAGAGCATTTATCATTAGCATTGTTTCTTAAAGAAAGAGAAATAGTATAAGGGTTTGAGCAGGATAAACACTCAACCTAAATCTCACTGTAGAATAAATCTGGATTTTTTTACCAAATCCTGTAGGTCGAAGACTTGACGGGATTTGGCCGAAGAAGCGCGCGAAAGGGAGAAAGTTACCTTCACAACTAGCAAACTCCCATCCTTACATCCGATGAAAATGTCGTAACTTCTGATCCGACAGACAAAGGGAACATCGTCAAAGGAGTGAAGTCGAACGAGAACGAAGGAGCCGAAGAAGCCACTCGTGTAATCTTACACCTCCTAGAAAGTAATGAAGCCAAATAACAACGACGATGAAAAGCATTTCATCGAGAGAATTTATAACCGCTCAATTTGAGCGGGTTTCTATTTTGCACGAAAGACCTCCCGTAATACACGGCTAATGCTTCGAAGGATTTCCTTTTGTTCTGCTTAAAATGAACTAAATAACCTAATTTAGCAAATATGTGTAATTGTTTTACTTTACCCTCCTAATACTGCATACCAAACAGCCCCATAAATGATTCAAATAAGGCATCTCATTTATTTAATGTAAATTAGAATAATATTTAATCAAAATAAGATGAAAATGTTTATTCTGTTTAATTGTATCTCTATGTGTGGATAAACTATTTTATCTGAATCTATGAAAATTTAAGAATCATGTATTGTATATAGTATGTATGTTATTTTATGAAGTATTGAACACTATCTTTAATTCCTCCAAACTTCAATTAGTTTATATATAGATTATGCATAAATTTAAAATCTAGTGTGAAATAGAGCCTTGACAGAGGAGTAAAAAAATAATTAGAGATTTCTAAAACATAATACTGCCATATAGTGAATAGGGTTATGAGATCTTATGAAGATAGTAAAATTGTAGTTGGGAGGAATATTAACTAATCTTCCAACAAGCAGGGCCAGACCCATGACTACCAAACAATAGAGTTTTTTTTTTTTTTTTTTTTTTGGGGGGGGGGGGGGGGGGGGGTATGGGCTACACAAAATGGGTCAATAACGACCAAATAATAGAGACAAAAAAAAAGTAGTCGCTAAAGATGATTAATAGTTCAATTTCTACAAAATGTATGATGAAGTTGCCCTGAATTTGGTTTGGCCCCTATTTATTTATATCGTTGATAGACACAAGCTTCAAATATATGACAGGGGACCAAGAGGTCAGTGTCCCCTTGCGGGGTTTGACCTACCTGATCAAGTTGTTGGGTCAAGGGGTAGCGCCCTTTCGGGGGTTGGGCGCTTACCCCTGGAATAAATTTTTGTTATAAGGATATTTTTGGAATTCCAATTATTAAATAAAATGATAAATTCTCTTTACTATTTCTCTTTATATTTGGCTCATCGTACCCTAACAACAACACCTTTACATAATGCATTTAATTATGTTTGATACATCTTAAAAAATTTATCTGATATGGCATGAATTTCAAGGCAAAATCAAGTTGGAAACTTTCGAGATTATAATTGGGACCATCCAAAATTTGATTTTAGCAAACTTATAATCGAACTAAGCGTCTCAGAAATACAAACCAAATGAAACCAAATTCAACCCAATCCGAGGGGTCAAGGGGTAGCGCCCTTGCGGGGGTTGGGCGCTTGCCCCTGGAATAAATTTTTGTTATAAGGATATTTTTGGAATTCAATATAATAAATAAAATGATGAATTCTCTTTACTATTTCTCTTTATATTTGGTTCATTGTTCCCTAACAATAATACCTCTACATAATGCATTTAATTATGTTTGATACATCATCAAAAAATTATCTTGATCGGGCATGAATTTCAAGGCAAAACAAGTTGGAAACTTTTGAGATTAAAATTGGGATAATCCAAACTCTGATTTTAGCAAACTTAATAGTCAAACTGAAAGTCTCAAAAATACAAACCCAACAACACCAAATTCAACCAAATTTGAGTTCGAATGGTTCTGAAACAAGGGCCTGAAGCACTATTGGAAATTTTGAACAATAAATTTGGTTACCAAATGGTTTCCAAATGAAGAACTTCCTTCCATACACCAACGCTCTAAAAAATTATATATGGAGCGAAACCCCGCTGAGCGAAGGAGATGGAGAAGGCGATCTTAGCAATTTGGGCGAAACCTTGGCGGTCGATGGTTCTCCGTCGGCCTGGTATGGTCGACGGAGGTCCTTGTAGGAATTTTGGTAGAGAGACAATGGATTTGAAGAGGAGTTCAGCAGATCAAAGCCTGACTGCGGTTCTCCATCAGTCTGATTTGGCTAATGTCTGTAGTTATTACTTAGATGTTAGATTATTGATTGAAGTGGGTAAGTCTACAAATCTGGATGTAATTTTTGAGAAGGATTTTCGTTTGCTAAACAGTGAATTTAGTTTTTTTCGGAAAGAAATTTCTGCTTGGGGGCTGATTTCGGCTTTGAATGGTTTGGCAGAATCTTGCTTGTGGCGTGAACATTCTGCTGAGATTAGACTGGAGTTTTTTTGTGGTAATTGATGCTTGATATTGTATGGATTTTATGAAAATCTTGAATTACTGCTTGGAGCTAGAATTTTTTTGTGTTTGAAGTTTGAATCTGGGAGGTTCTTGATGTGGATTTGGCTGTTATTCAAGATACTTTGGTGCAGTTTTTTATATTATAGATGTGGTCTATTTTGTCTGCAAGATTTGGTTATGAAGTATACATTGTTCCCTTTTCAATTAAGGTTTGGAAATCTTCAAATGAGGCATGAGATGCAGGTTTGGATGATTAAGTTTGGAGAATTGTTGTGCGATAGGAATCTAGTATTTCGGAAAAATCTTAGAGTTAAAGTTGGTTTTACCCCTGGTTATGCAACTTTTTTTATGACCTTGATTGGATCTTACACGGGAGATGGTTCAAGCAAATGCTCTGGTGAAGTCAGAGTTATTGAAACTTTTATTCTAATGTTGGTTGGTTTGTATATGGAAAGGTGTATGGATTATCTTAGAAGTGTTGGAGCTAGTTTTAGATGGGAGTTCATCCCATCTAGAATTAAGATGGTTACTTTTTTGGTCTTTGAACTTCAAGTCTTATTGATTAAAGACTTGAAGAATTTGAAGTTTTTTTGTTTTTCTCTTGTCAATGTGATGAGAGTGATGATGATTATCAATTTGGTTGGCTTTGGCAATGAAGAGGTCAATTATTGGCTTCTTGAGTCAGTTGTTGGTATTATGACTTTATATTGGAATTTTAATGGGGTTGTTCTTGCTAGTATGATGGGTGTGGTGGCAACTTTCAGTTGGTATGACTTTGCTTGTGGAGAGGCTGATTCTTGGATTAGCGAAGAGGCTGATTATGGCTTTGTCGTCGTTGATTGGTTCATTCTTGGAGGCTATTATCGATTGTGTTGAAGCTACAACAGCGAATTCTTCTCTTGGTTGGAGATTGTTGGACCCTATGTTCGATGGGGGTCTGGTTGATGTTTGGATAGCTGGTTTACTTGTAACTAGTTGTCCTTTGATTGTTTTGCTTTTAGGCTTCTTATACATTTTTAAAACCATTATGATGAAATATGGGGTTTTTACTAGGTTTCATTTTCCATCCCTTGGGAAAGCTGGGATACTAATCAACCTTTTATGTTATTTTAATATTTGGTATCCCCATCACCCCAATGGATCTAAAATGGAATCTAGTGGATCGCATATCCATTATGGTAGTTTTAAAAGGGTTGCTTTTATTTTCTAGGTTGTATTAGGTTTTCCTTCTTTTAATGCAATTTGCATTTCTTAAAAAAAAAAAAGGTTTCCAAATGTGACATGTTTATAGTCGAATCAAGCGGCTTGACGAGACGAATCCAATGAGCCCAATATCACTGAATTATAACATCACTAATACATTCAAATGTCCATCAAATGGTCCACGATCAAGGGATTCAACATCGGTCGTCCATCCAATCCACTCCCCATATGCCCTTGATCTTCCACCTATTTACGGGCAATGCCACTCTAGGAAATTTATAAATAGACCCCTTCTCCTTCTTGAAAATGGGGGCTCCAAGTAAGAGAGCTAGAGAGAGATCGGAGATCGCTCTTGTCTCCTCGCTCCTCCTCGACCACCACCTGGAGTTCCGCCGGACCACGATTTAAGGCCCTGAGCTCTGCCAAACCACCACTTGAGGCCCTAAGTTTCGCCAAACCACCACTTGAGGCCCTGAGCTCCACCGGACCACCACTTGAGACCCTGAGTTCCGTCGGACCACCACTTGAGGCTCTAAGTTACGCCGGACCACCACTGGAGCCCTGAGTTCCGCCGTACCACCACTAGAGGCCCTGAGTTCTGTCGGACCATCACTTGAGGCCCGGAGCTCCGTCGGACCCCCACCTGAGGCTCGAACTTCTGCTGGACCACTACCTGAGGCCCGGACTTCTGCTGGACAACCATCTGAGGCTTGGACTTCTGCCAAGCCACCACCTTACGTCCAAAGTTCTACTGGAGAACTGCCCTACTACTACGGTCTTTTTGGCCCCAGTCTCCTATCGACTACGATCCTTCCGACCTTCGTTGCCTACTACGGTCATTCCGACCTCCATCGCCAATCAACGATCTTTCTGACCCCAGTCTTCTGTCGACTATGGTTTTTCCGACATCCCTCGTCAGATAATGGTCATACTGACCCCTGTCTCTTGCCGACTATAGTCCTTCTAACCTTCGTCGCCTACTACGATCTTTCCGACCTCTATCCTATTGACTATGGTCTTGCCGACCAAATAAACATATCTATGTTGATTATTGTAACTACCACCATGTAATACGCTCTATATGATGTACATTTGTGACATCAAGCCAAGGCCTTCTCCCAAGGAAGGTCCTCATTTGTAATCGACTATAAATACTAGTGGTTTCATTCAAACTAGGCCAAACCTAATGGATTTTCCCCCTTTTTTAGAGCTTCCCACGTAAAACTTTATGGTATCTCTTATGAACGCTACACTATCTCTTTCATTTGCTTGTGCGCTGGATCTTCGTATAATGCTAAGATGTTAAACTATTATTTCTCTACCGCCGCATTTCCAGGATGCAACATGGTGTCATTAAATTAAATTTAAAAATTTTTAATCCTCGTGGGAATGATACTCACATATACTTGCAAAAAACAAGAGTTACACCATAGAATTAAACAAAACATAATTAAAAAGATAAACTAGTGTGGGTAAAATGCCCATCAAAATTTTAGCGCTCTTGCTGGAAAATTGAAATTAATTATCCTAATTTATATTTTATATCATTAAATAAATTGTTAATTTAATCTAGTTTTTCTTTTTCTTATTTTATTTGCTTTGTGTTGCCAATACTTAATGTTATTTTATTAATTGTCAATTGCTCAGTGTTCTACAAATTTCCTATTTTGTTGTTATGCATATTAATAAACAACTAATAGAAATAATGTTCGATGTTGATATTGAAAAGACACTTAAAATTTTAGAAAAGCTAAAAAAAAATTAAAAAGATTTAAAAATGATCGAATAATTTTTAGAAAATACTCAACCTAGAACACTTAGGAAATTTACTAACTCTAAGGTTGAATGCATTCATCAAAGTATTAATAGACGTAGCATTCATACTAATAATTTAGAACTTCAACCTACAATAATTTAGATGATAAAAAATTCTTAGTTTATGGAAACACCAAAAGATGGTCCTAATCTGCATATATTTAGTTTCCTTGAAATATCTGTCACATTTAAATACAATGGTGTATCTTACGATGTCATTAGACTTAGGTTTTTTTTTTCTTTCATTAAGAGATTAAGCTAATATATGATTAAATTCATTACCTCCAAGCTCAATCACTACCTAGAACGACTTAACTCATAAATTTTTAGCTAAATGCTTTCCATTATCTAAGGTTGTTAAGCTTAGAAATGATGTCACCTTACTTACCTAATTAGATGGTGAGTCCATTTACGAGGCTTGGAAAATATTTAAAGAATTACTTAGGGAGTATACTCACCATGCATTACCCAATTGTTACATTATTCATATAATTGTTTTATATATTCTCTTAGATCCATTATAGATGCTGGTGAGACGTTGATGTCTAAACTATTCAATGAAGCTTACACTTTGATCGAAGAAATGGACACCAATAATTTTCAATGGACTTTTGAAAGAGTTAACCATAGGAAGATAGTTAGTGTGTATTAATCAGATGCTTTATCTATTCTAACTGCACAAGTAATTGCTATGTCTAGGAAGATAGATAATCTTAGAGTCAGTTCACCCCAAAATTCACCTTAAAAATTTAAATTGGTTTGTGTAACATGTTGTAGTTCGTTGTGGTTTTACATCTAATTTTTGGGATATGTGAAATGGAAGGAGCTTGTTGATTAGTAGTTCATGATTTGATCAAAATTGATAGATATTTCTTTTGTTATTTTTTATACAGACATGGATAATTTATTATTTAGTTATGTAGCTTATGTTTGTAGCCATGTATTCTAATATAAATATATATTTTTTATGACATGAAAGAAATTTTGTGGATAAGTTTATTTTCAGTACTTAGATATTTTAATAGCAATGTAGAATGTTATTTATTTAAAGTGAATATTAAAAGAGAATTTAAATATTCCAAAATTAGGTTTTGGGATTTTCTTGTCATTGCTCAATGCGAAAGGAATCTTGTTAGGTTCGATTGGCTCAAATCTGCATTTAGTATAAGGTATGGATATTATGAGTTCTAATTCATGTCTTTTGAGGTGATTAATGTAGTTGTAGTATTTTATGAATATGATGAACATAATATTTAGGAAATATCTGGATCAATTTGTGATCATGTTCTTAGATTATATTATATTTTACTCAGATTCTATAGAGAATCATGATGTACATTTGAAGCTTGTTCTAAAAAAGTTGAGGTAACATCAGTTGCATGCTAAAATATGAATTTTAATTGAGAAGTATCTCACTTTTAGGCATATGATGAGGGGTGCATGTATTTTTGTAGATCCCCAAAAGGTTCAAGCTATTTTTTTATTGACCAATGCATGCCTACTACTACATATGAGGTACACAATTTTTTGGCATAGCTAGTTATTATAGATAGTTTGTAAAAAGCTTTTTTCATATTTCTTCACCTCTGATGTGATTGAATCATAAGTCAAGAGCCTTCACTTACATATCTAATTATGAGGGAAATTTTCAAAGATGGATGAGTTGTATTACATTTGCTCCACTTTTGATTATCCAATTTGGTACTGAGGGATTTGGGTATGCAGCGATGCTTTACTGAAGGGATTAGGATGCATTCTAATGAAGCGTGAGAAGGTCGTAACATATGCTTCAAGCAAGATGAAGTCGTACGAGAAGAATTATATGACGCATTATTTAAAACTTATTGTTATTATATTTATTGTTATTATATTTGCTTTGAAGATTTAGGGGAATTACTTATACAAAGTCAAATTTAGGATATTCATTGATCACTATAATTTAAATTACATATTTACACAGAAGGTTTTGAATTTGAGATGAAGAAATAACTTAAATTTCATAAAGGATTCACTACAGGAAAAACGCCAAAATCCGGCGGTTTTTTCCAGCGGTTAGCCTATATTAACCAGCGGTTTTTTTGTCTATCGGCGGCTTTACGGCAGTTTTTGCGCCGCCGGAAAAAATCGCGTAGGAAACTATTACCGGCGGTTCTTTACCGGCGGTTTATGTTGCCGGCGGTTTTCCGGCGGCTCCGACAGCCGGTTTCAACCGGATTTTGGACCGGCAGTTTTTTGGCTGTGACGCCGCCGGTTATTTGACCGACGGCCTACCGGCGGTCTTTTTACCGACGGTATTCCGGCGGTTTAGTTGGCCGTCGTTTGTTTTTAAAACCGCCGGCCTTCGCCGGTAGACCGCCGGTTACTTTACCGGCGATAGCCGGCGGTCTAACCGTCGGTATTACCGACGCTCAGAACCGCCGGATGTCCACCGTAGAACCGCCGGTGGCCGTCGGTAACCGCCGGTAATAAACCGACGGTGTAATGCCATTACCGGCGGCTGATTATTGGCCGTCTGGTATCGTAGTTTCCGGCGGTCAAACCGCCGGTTAGCTGCCGAAACCTGTAGCACCTGCAAAAAAAATGACAGCATCCCCTCTATTTCAGGGAGGTTCACCCTAAAGTCTAAACCTGCAGAAAGAGTAATATATGTTGGACAATACACCGCTATATTCATCACAATCATATGTTGGGCAACACGCCGCTATATTCATCACAACCATAAATTATAAATATAATCACAAGCTCATCATAACATTACAGTCACAGTTCACAAGTAAGTTCATGATAATGTTACAATTACAAGTTCTGAAGTTCACAAGTTCTAATTAATACAATCATCAAACATAAAATAGATCTAATCATCATCTGTATCCTCACTGTCTGCAGATGGCTGCTCTTGTTGGTCCTTCTTCCTATGTTTTTCAGCTCTGTAGGATTGCAACTCTGCTTGCATTTCATTCTGAACCTTTCTCATTTCTTCAATCTCTTTAGATTGAACCCTTTTCTTGAACGTCATCGATATTAATTTTAATACCCAAATTTAACACTTAGATTTATGTTGAATTCATTTTAAAGTTAGTATCAAACAACAATTTCGTTCTACCCTAAAAAAAAATTTAGATCTACCAAAATTATTACAACATTTACTATCTAAATCATCCAAAATATGTCTAGTGAGAAAAAGGAATCAAAGAAAAAACTTAAAATATACCTTAAATTAGAAATCTAGGGTTGAAAACTTGAAGTCGGCCGGCGGTTTGGGGTCGGACTGGGTCAGCGAGGTCGGACGTCGGAGTGCCGGTCGGATATGGGTCGGCGGTCGGAGAAGTCTCGTCGGCGGCGGTCGGAGAACGTCCATCGGTCGCGGTCGGACGAGCAGAGGCGAGCGGAGGCGAGGGAAACGAGAGAGAAAGAACGAGAAAGAATGAAATGTGAGTTGCGGGCCTGGTCGTTTTAGGGCACTAACCGGCGGTTTTCCGGCGGTCCAAACCGCCGGTAAAAAATCACTTATGCTAAACCACCGATGAATATTAGAATCCGGCGGTTTGCCGACGGTTGTTTGATCGCCGTTAATACCGACGATTTAACGTATTAAAAACACCGGCAGACCGCCGTTAACAGACGGCGGTTTAACCGCCGGCTAAACCGCCGGTGTTACCGGCGGTCCATGAACCGCCAGTTAGAACCGCCGGTAATAGCCATTTTTTCTGTAGTGATTATGACCTGATTAAGGCGAATGTGGTGGCATATGCTTTGAGTAGAAAGTCTTCGGGAGTATCAAGCCTTCTGCTTATTAATGATAATCTTTTGATATTGGAAATGAAAGGCTAGAGTTAGAAGTGATTGCTCCTATTAATCAAAATTTGGGTAGTTTAGCTCAGATCATTATTCAACCATCTTTGTAAGAAAGGATTTAGGAAGCCCAGAAGTCAGATGCAAAATATTTAAAGTTGACTGACCAAATCATATATTGTAAAAAACTAAAACTATGATTATTTGATTATGGAATCGTCTTCTCATTATAAGAAAATAACTCATTATCGTTGGTTTAGATCAATTTTCTGGCGATTTTTTTACGATTTTTAAACTGTCGGTATTTAGTGAATTTCCTATACTGTCTGTAAGAATAGGTTTTAGGGTTCCTAATTTGGTAGATTTAAGGTAGAAGATTTTGCATGAAGCACATCATTCAAGATATATGATACATCCAAAAAGTAGTAAAATATTTAGTGATCTAAAAGATATGGTTTGGTGGCCAAAAAGTAGTAAAATGTACAGTGATCTGAAAGATGGTTTGGTGGCTTGGACTAAAATTTCAAAGACTATTAAAATATCCAAAATCTCAGTCTCTATAATATATAAAAAATTATGATGTGAAAGTTTTATAATGAAAAGTTATACTAATTTTCAGTAATAAAAAAATAAATTTAATTAGAAATTTTAAAAAAATTTCATATTTTGAAAAACTCAGATAGTCTTATGTGACCTAGCTCGATTAACAAAACTTCTATATTTAAGCTGACGGCTAAAAATGAATCATAGCAGCTCAAATCCCCTTTTCTCTCTCTAAAAATCCTTCTGCCCCACTTCAAAAAGGGCTACCAAAATGAAATAAAATGGAATGAATCGTGGATTTGGATATTTTATGTGTAGAAAATGGCCCAGTGCCTTGGCGCCATATTTGAGTGTTGTGGTGCTAGTTCAAATTCCAAAAATCAGAAAGTACAGTGTCAAGGCACCATTATTACAACACCATGTCGCCATAACACCCAACAGTCAGACAATCAAGGGGGGGAAGTTTCATATTTTACCAATATGCATTCAGACCCCCATAACTTACTTCAAAATACATGAAGACTTTTTTCAAACACACAAAACACTTTCAAACACATACCAAACACATAAAAAAGAGTTCAAAATATAGAAATTCAAGTATTTACCTCTTTCAAATTGGTTCATAATAGGTTGAACTGAACATTGAATTTGGATTTATTACAAAATAAAATTTATTTGATTTGGCACTAATGCCTACATCAACACCTTGAGCCCTCCAGTTCAAGGATTCACCACTATATTCATTAGCGACCAATAAGTGAAGAAGCCTCTCTCTTTAACAGGAAAAGAAGAAAACATACACTCTCTACTTTTACTCTAAGCAGATATTAGTTTAGCACCTTGACTAGTCTGCACCTTATTACAATGCAAAGGCTTCAAGATATAACAAATCTCTTACCACTCAATCAAATAATAGCTCTCAACATTCACCAACAAACACTGGAGGAATAAAATATAATAGAAGTGGAAACAACCGATTGGTGCATAAGTTCACAAGAGATTTTCATAATTAGAGTTTTGAAATGAAAAACACGAAGAAATCTCCCATAAGGCATTCTTCTTGTTTTGATTTTTAGTCTCTTATTCATTTTAGAAATTTTATAAGGGTATTTACATTAAGTGAAAATGAATAAACCATAAAATAAGTTGAGTTATAGAGTACGAGTCAATTGCACTGTATAATCCAAGTATCATATAATACGATTAGTTTAAATAGCCAAAACTATAAAAGTCCATCTTATTTAATTATCTAGTGGATATATGAGTTTCCCCTTGCTTTATACTATTCAATTAGATTAATTTAGAAATGTGATTATATAATATTATATGCTTTGTGCAGTATGATTACTTCAAATTTTGGATTAATTTAACTAAGAAAATATTCTTGTAATGATAATTTAATTTAAATTTAGGCCTGATCATACTATATCACATGCTTACTATTAGTGCAATGAATTAATAATATCAAATAGTATTAGTATCTAAATCAATAATATTAACAATCGAGTGGATGAGTAGTAGAATAATATAATAACAGTAAATTCATGCAGTAACAATAAATTTAAGAATATGCATTTTAGTAGTAACACTAAACAAATAAAAGTCCTGACTATCACGGTATTTTTCAGTATTTTATCAGTATCAGTAAATCATTGGCTTAGTAAAGAGAGTCGTCACTCTTTGCCCATCGGCACAGTAATAATTTCCTATTAACTTTCAATTAGTATCACGTGAATCAGTAGAGGATAACATCAAATGATAGTATTTAAAGGAAAGCCCGTAGGCCAACTACCCTGTACAAGTTAACCAGTCTCTAACCAACGAGTCAACTAGTCTTTACTTGTCTTTTACACAAATATTATTATCACAACACTATAATAGTAATCTCAATCACATATTCACATTCATTTTTAATATATTGCAACAAATAATGCACAATTGAGCTTAATTTAAAAAAAAAATCAAAATATCATAACATTAGACAACAAAAATCAGACTGAGTAAAAAATCATAATTTTAGAATTTAACCAAATTACTAAATATTGCATAAATTAATATTTTGAAGCTTTTGTTGAACTAAATCATTATTTTTAGAAATCAAAATAAATTTCTGAGTAGATAAAAATTGCTATATTTTTTAAAATCACATGATGAAATAATCATAAAAAAATACTCAAAATATTCACAATCTCGATCTCTATAACATAAAAAAAGTTACGTTATGAAAGTTTTATCAATACAAAGTTATTCACGTTTTTCGGTAATAGAAACATAAATTTGATCAGATAAATACCAAAAATATAAATTCTTTGAAATCAGAAATAGGGTAAAGATTCCTTACAGTAATATGAGCAATTTTTCTTAAAGGCCTGATGGACGAAATCGCTCAACAGCCTCCAAATCCAAGATTTCTTTTTCTCTCTCCTCACATTTTTCAAATTTTCTCTCTAAAATATCTCGGTTGCCCAAATCAATGGGGAAAAAGAATTTTCTAAGAGAATTCTTTAATTCTTTAAGTTATTTTATAATAAAATAATATGTAATATTAATATAATACTTAATTTAATCAATTCTTTAGTATAAAATTCAAATAAATCTTTTAAAGTTTTTTAAAAATTTCAAAAAAATATTCATAAAATAAATAGTTTTATTTTAAAAAAAATGATAAAATTGGTTTGCAAAACGGACACCTAACGGTCCCGAAATCCTCAATTGTACCGATATGTATCAATTTCTTAAGAATTTTCACCAGTGACAAAAAATTACGAAAAAATTCGTGTGAGTAAAATATTACAATCAAAATACTATGACGAAAATGGTTTATGATTTGGAGTTATAATGACTCCATAAAAAAATTGGTAAAGTCAAAATATGGGTTATTACGCCATGGGTTTAACATGAAGGAGGATAAGAAAATTTAAAATATGAAGATTATTTTAAGAAAAACGAGTAAAGAAAATAAGTTGCATAAATAATAGAGGTTCACTTTAATACAAGGCTCTCCAAAAAATAAAATAAAATACTATATCAAGAGTGCAACATAATGCTAAAAATTATTTACAAGTAGGATGCTTTGTGAATCCTAAAAGTGCAATCAAATGTGTGATCCTCCATAGAGCAAAATTATAGGAATTAAATTATGTTCTACTTACAAGAGTACGACATTAGTCAATCATACATACAAATGAATTAAAATTTGAAATTGGCTTAATGAATGCTTAAAAATAAGTTAGTGCTCATTGATTTCATAGTGAGTCATTACGTAAGTGAGTATCATAGGGCTGACACGACTAACAGTAGTGGCCTCCATGACCTTCTTTCCTGCTACATTCATCGCTTCTACACTCAGATTGCGCTCTTTCACCTTTAAGAAGATCAAGTTGACCAATCTTACCGGCCTCCTCAACCTTCCAATGCAGCCTCATTGCTACCTCGAGATCATTCCAAAAGATTTGGTAATACTTTTTCCTTTTTCAAGATTTTCACTCAAAAATTTATGTGATCTAAACTCTATTTCTCTCTTATTTTATATTTACTGCGATTTATAGCTTAGAGAAGAAAATATTTGCTCTCTATTAAAATAATTGTTTGACACAAACTTAATTTTATTAATAAAAATAGACTTTCAATATAAACAGGAATAAAAATTGGTAGGTAAACATTATTAAATTTATTTTAAAATTAATATAATATATTTCAATATAACTATGGGCCGTTGGCTTGTGCGTGCGGTCGGGTTCGCGAGAACCGAAGCTGGGATTTTTTTCCGTGTAAAACTCGTCGCTATAAATTATTAAATATTATAAATTACTGCCCCTGCTTTATCTTGCGGAAAGGATCGCCTTTACCATTCCTTCTAAAATCTCCCTCTTCTGCAATTTTGATGGTTGGGTCGTATAATTGAGGTGAGCAATCCCTTCTTTGTTATTTGATTTTGCTCAATATCTTTTTTTTGTTTGTTTCTTAATTGAGATCCCTTTCAAATCATTGTCATATCGGTGTTATTGTCGGTTTCATGTGGATGGGTTTGATCTAGGGTTTAATTTCTTAAGTTGCGTAAACGTTTGCTCTGCTCGTTTATTAATGAACGATAGCGGAATTATCTAAGAGGGTTTGATTTCTTTCGGAAAGAAATTGTGTAATTGACGCAGAATAGTATTCAGACGTACCTTTCTGTATCAGAATTCTTGTAATTTCAATATTCAAAACTTCTGCATTAACAGTTTGATTTGTAAAATACTTAGCACCTTTCATACTTCCCATTGTTTTAAGTAGAAGGCCTTTCCTGTATTAGTTGTTTTGAGACTTGTGATTTCTTTATTATTAATATTTATTTTTAATTTGTTCCTTTCTTTAACCAGAATTGACTTTTCTGTTCTTCAATTACAGTTCGGCTTTCAAGCTACTTATTCAAACGCATCTGGTGGAGGTTGTATAAGTTAATGATGGATGTTTTTATGTGCAATCTATACCATTCATTTGTTGTTTATTTCTTGTAAAGCCAATGCTACATGTATTCTCATATTTGTTAGAGAAAATTTGGGTTGGGACATTTAATTAAATTTTGCTTAAGATTTGATTTTGAGTGCAATATCGCACATTCAATAGCTTAAATAGCATAATAATAAAAAAATTTAGTCAAGATATGCTGAGCCAATTTTTTTCCTTATTTGTTGGTTACAGCAAAATATTACTAATTAATATGTGATAATTTGATTATCATATAGCTGTTGCTCATGTTCTTGGACATAAATATTATATTTAGTTGTTCAGGAGAAATATAATGATATAATTTGTTTTATTTAGGCCATTGAATTTGTTTGAGTACATTTTGACTGTAGATGAATTATTGAAATTTCTGGAACTACTACTATTGGTGTACCTTCTATAATCCTTTGTTTCGTCTTCCTCTAATTTTAATATTCCTTGATAGGCCAAAACTGTGCTGATCTAAAGGTGAAATCCTTATTGTTCTCTTTTTTTTTTCTTTTTCTTTTTTTCTTTCATCTATTACTATTAATACCTTAATTGTCTCCTTTTTAATTTATAACCACAGCTAGATATGTACATCTATTTGTTGGAAGGATATCCTGACTAAGGTTTTGTATGGGACAACTTTTTGATTGTTTTGTTTTTCGGATTGTAATCATAATTTTTGTTTGACTATTATTTATTCATTGTTTTTAAGATATTTTTATGGTAGTAAACAGCTTTTCACAATAGCTTTCAAAAAAGTTATTTTCTCCACAACAGTTTTATAACCACTTATTCAAGAAGCAGTAGCCATCCCAAACTGACCCGAAATGTTGGTTAGGATAGTTATTACAATTATTATGTTTACTATGAGATGACTTCAAACATATTGTACTATTTTGGAGGCCATCATGATAAAAAATTTGTTCAAAATATCTTTAGTCAATTTTTTTACATATTTATTGGTCCCAGAAAACTACTTTTTTAATATGCGTGGCAATTTTATTATCACATGGTTGTTGCTCGTGTTATTTGATTTAGATATTATATTTATTTTCTCAGGATAAGGATAATCATATATTGTGTTTATTTGGTTCATTCAACTATGTTCGATAGGTACCCTTTGACTTTAGATGGATAATTGAAATTTCTGAAACTGCTGCTATTGGTGTTCCTTCAATGACCATCCCTTGTTTCTGAATATACGAAACTGGCTTCCCTGTTATTGCTATAAATACCTTTTTATGGCTCTCATTTTTATAGTCCTTGATAGCCCACACCTTCTTCTGATCTACGGTGAAATCCTTATGATTCTCATCTTCTTTTTTTTTTCAGTTTTATTTGCTTTATGGTAGGAAGTTTTCATATATAAGTATTCATAGCTTAATTGTTTCCTTTATATCAATTTATAGCTTAATACCTTTAACTACGTTGAGTTGTGCGGGGCCGTTCTAGTATAACTAACACACAATTATTTATTCACCGTTTCCTTTTCAATTTATTGGCAAGTTATTGTTTCTACTTTAGGGGCTGCGTGGTAGCAGGGGCGGATTTGACTGAAATCTAGCTAAACGGCCTAAAATGCAAAACCAAATCTCACAACAAATGAAAGCTGCGTAGATGGAAAATTTTGCCTTTTGGTGTTAAATCTTAGATTACCAAAATCCTGTTTCTTGCCAGATTGACGAAATCCATTGGCTCGAGAGGAAGAGTCTGCTCGTTAAATCCGCTCCATAGTCAAATAGTCACACGGGATTTAATAGGATTTATCATGAATGTTACCAAATAGTTTTCAGGATTTAGGCCCCTTAGGATTTCCAAAATCCGGATTTAGAGGATTTACGAAATCCTACTTAAATCAAATCCTAGATGATACCAAACAACCCCTTAGTGTTTTGTTATTTCGTCCAGAATATTGTATTTAATTTGCCTAAAATGTATGCATAAGGAATTCCTGATAGCAGAAAGCAAAGTACTTTGGGTTTGTTTGTTTTGATTATACTTTCTGCTATATTTATAGAGTGCAAGAAATGGGTCAGACACTTTGCTGCTTGCAAGTGGAACAATCAACTGTAGCGATCAAAGAAACTTTTGGAAAGTTTGATGATGTTCTTGAGCCAGGTTGTCATTTTGTTCCATGGATTCTAGGAAAAAATGTGGCCGGCTACCTTTCACTCCGTGTCCAACAGCTTGATGTTCGTTGTGAAACCAAAACTAAGGTGTGCTGCTATTTGAAACATCTCATTTTACAGAAAAGTGAACTAAACAGTATTCTGTCACCATTTTCTGAATCATGTTACATCAAATGGGTGATTAATCAGGGAAAATATTATTTTGCTTCTGTTTTTGCAAAGCTTCTTTGATAATGGTCAATGGAAACTAGAAGGATTCTTTTCATTTTTAAATTGTTTGCATGAAGCAAAAACTTCCAGAAACTGATTGTTCTTGTTTTCGAATTGGCTGTCATGTTATAGCAGTTGAGTTGTGAAAATTCTAGGCAGTAACTTTATGTAAAACTAGTTTAAGAAGAATTAAGGCTTCCTTTGGCAAGGCTTTCCATCTGCTTTTTAAAGCAGTTTTGTAGTACGAAATTTTTTAATTTTGTACTAGAAAGTTACTTTAAGAAGTAGAAAGTAAGCCGTCCCAAACGAAACCTAAATCTGCATCAGATTCAAGCATTTGTATGATTTTTCGACATATTTTTTAACTATCTCATATAGGAAAAAATATTTTGTGCGGACCCGGACGGCGTCCGGAGACCAACCAAAATGCACCAAGTTATTTTTTTGCTCGGTACCGATGCTCGATACCGTTGTGTACTGGGTGATGTGGCGCATTCTGGTTGGTCTCCGATGTCCGCACAAAATAATTTCTCCTCATATAAAGACCAAAAACAAGATCGTAATATTTATACTGTCAGATCAAATATATTAAATTATTAACAATTATTTGTTGGTTTCTTCTTGCATACCAGGATAATGTGTTTGTTACAGTTGTTGCATCAGTACAGTACCGTGCTTTGGCAAACAAGGCTGCTGACGCCTTCTACAAGCTTAGCAATACGAGAGAACAAATTCAGTCATATGTATTTGATGGTAAGACATAAGGAGTATTTTATTCTCTTATTTTATAAAGTGACTATAAAATTTCATATTAATAGTTCATTCTACTGCAGTTATAAGGGCTAGTGTTCCAAAATTGAAAATTGATGATGTCTTTGAGCAGAAGAATGATATTGCAAAAGCTGTGGAGGATGAACTTGAAAAGGCATTTTGCTGACAGAATATATCATTTTCTAATGTTTTAGAATTGGAATCAAGTAAGTTTTTTGTGGTTTTAACTATTCTTTTTTTTTTTTTTTTTGAAGGCAATGTCCACATATGGATATGAAATAGTACAGACACTCATTGTGGATATTGAGCCTGATGAACATGTCAAGAGAGCTATGAATGAGATAAATGCAGGCAAGTCTATTGCTGAACTCACAATCATTTCACCAAATTATGTACGATCCTTTCTATTAAATAGCTGCATGATGTGTGTGCCATTTAACACTGTAAGGGGCTGTTTGGATAGCAGCTTTAAGGCAAGATTTAGGTGTGATTTTCCTTAAAATCTTGACAAACAGTGAAAGTGAGAAACTTAAATTCCTGAGAAATTTAAATCCCATTTTGACCCCTTTCCATACTGAATTCCGCTATTCAACAGATTAAGGCTTCATTTTGGACGGCTTTTTTATTGATAAGATTAGAGAGAGTCGCCTTAGATGGTTTGGTCACATTAAACGGATGCCTTCTGATGACCCGGTTAGGAAAGTTGAGGTATTAGATTTGACTTATGTTAAGAAAGTTAGAGGTAGACCTAAAAAGACTTGATTAGAAAATATTAGAAATGATCTTTCTTTATTAGATTTAAATGAAAATTTGGCTTTAACATGACACAATGGAGACAAAGGATTCATGTAGCCGACCCACATAGTGGGACAAATGCTTAATGTTGTTTTTGTTGTTGCATTAGAAAGCTGCTTTAAGAAGCAGTAAGAAAATTGTCTCAAACGAAACCTAAATGGATTTAGAGGCTCAAAATTTGTACCCGTGGCATTATCTCTACCTCCCCTTACGGTCCCTATTTTTTCCCACTTGCGGCGAACTTCTCTACTTTAGTAGTCGGCTCTTTCCAATCTTCTTTTAATCTATCCCTTGCTCCAGCACAATAGTATGCTTCTACTCAATCTTCTCTTTCCTCCCTCCATCTCCTAGGTTCCTCTCTCTCCCTTCACATCTCGATCTATCTCCATCTCCAGAGCATCTTTTAAGTCTCCCGCTGCTTCAAATCTCATAATCATAGAAATCTTTAAATCCCTAAACAAGCATCAAATAGTTTATCAGAATTAATTGAATTTAAAACCCATCATCCCAAACAATTTTCATGATTTAACCCTCAGCTTTGATAAATCCTACTTCCAGCCAAACATCCTCTAAGATGATTATTGTTTTTGTCATTAATGATCCAGCGGCTCGTATGAGGCTGGCTGCGAACGAAAAAGCCGAAGCAGAGAAAATTCTACAAATAAAAAGGGCAGAAGGCGAAGCAGAATCCAAATATCTAGCTGGCCTTGGCATAGCACGCCAACGTCAGGCCATTGTTGACGGTCTAAGAGATAGTGTTCTAGCATTCTCTACTAATGTGCCCGGAACTTCAGCCAAGGATGTGATGGACATGGTTTTGATTACTCAGTATTTTGACACCATGAAGGAGATCGGTGCCTCTTCAAAGTCTTCTGCTGTATTTATCCCTCATGGCCCAGGTGCTGTGAAAGATGTTGCCGCACAGGTCAGAGATGGTCTCCTACAGGGCAAGCTTTTACAGTGAGGACTTGAGATTTGAGATTTCATATCAGTTGGTGTGTTGAATTTTTATCAGATTGGAAATATTTATAGGTTTGCTTTTTGTTTTTACTGAGTGGAATTACTTACTCTGTTGTTTCTGTCTTAGATGTGCGATATATTTTGCTACTGATTTTTACAGAAACTTTACTTGTGTAATCATGTCAATTTGCTGCTGTTCTTATAATTTTGGGAAAGCTTGCCTAAATTTTTTCTCTTATAATGTTAAAATTAAGGGACTTAATTGAAAAAAAATATTTGACCCTCATCAAAGATAATTTGAAATTGATTGATGAAAGGGCCAAAGATACAGTTGATTACTTATTTGAATAGGATTGAATAAAGTTCTTATAAGACAATTTTTCAGTAACATGTTAAGTGTTATTGACAATGGAGTAAATAACAGTGCAATTATAGACAAGCTGGGCTAAATAAGGTTATTATAAGGTATTCAAATTATATAGCACTAATTCTAGATTTGTAAATTTATCCATGTTACTTCTTCTATGTTGTATAAAAAAATTGTAAATTTATCCACATGATCCACATTACAACATCCATTATTTTAATTAAGGAATTAATGTACATAAAACAACAACCATAATAAGTCTTTATCAAATTATGTGGGGTTAGAATTTTTTTCTTATATTATATTGAATTAAGAGTAAAATTCTTTTTTAATACTTTTCAATTAAGTCTTTTTAATCCTACCTCTACATCTCTTAACATAGATTAGATCTAATAGATTTATTCTCTAACAAGATCATCGAAAGACCTATGCTTTATGCGATCATAGCATCTAAAGAAAATCTCTCTAATCTTATCAGTCACTGGAGCTACTATAACAATTTCATGTATATACTGTTCTGCATTTCGTCTCTAGGTGTAAAGCTACCCATCAATCTGAGCATCATCATCTCTGTAACACTTAAGTTTATCAAGCATTGTAGATCTCACCATCTTATAAAAATTCCCTTAAAGTTTGAAGGGTACTTATCTATCACACAACATGCCTGATGCATCCCTCCACTTTAACCATCCAATTAAATTCTATTGATAATATCATCTTCAAGTTTACCATCACTTTGAACAATAGACCCGAGATATCTAAAACAAGCATTTTTTTTTAGTAATTTGATCACCCAATGTCAAAATCTCACCAATAAATCTATTACTACTAAAATTACACTCTATGTATTCAATTTTAGATATACTCGAACGAAAACTCTTAGAATCTATGTTTAACCTCCATACTTCAAGTTTTTCATCAACTTCCTCTAGCCTTATCAACAAGAATACTCATCAGCATAAAACATACACTAAGGTACATACTCTTACATGATATGTATACTTAATAAAAAAATTAATGTACACCACAAATACAATGATAATACAATGTTCAATACAGTAGTTATAATGTAACATATGAAATATTCAAAATGAACATATGAATCAACATTTCTATAAAAATCAATCTACACATAAATGATTCCTATAAAATTATGTCATTGGATAGAGTTTCCAATATATTCTTCTTTAATGTGTTGTATAACATACAATTCATAATCATCATTGCATATAAGAAGTAAATGAGTCATCGGTCAATATATGCAAGAACTATTTCATTTATGATTATTTTTCTAATTAAATTATCAATTGACTTACCTTACGACATCCGAACCTCATCTATGGTAGTCCTATTCCAAGTAGATTTAGAGGAGAGTAGTACCTATTTGCTGTCAAATAATCCCAACTCTTCTCAAATAACCTAGGGAAGCATTTGTGGAAAGGATATATCATTGTAAATTTATCCACATCATCATGGAGGATTTTGGTAGATTTTTTTTTTTTTTTCGGAGTTGACATGGAGGTCAACAAATATATACAAGATTGGTTAGAGAATCAATATTTTGCTCTAACTTTATTAGGTATTCTTCAGCATTATTTAGCCACCTCTCAACTCTAGAATGGTGGCAAAAAGTTGCTTCATACCTCTTTTTAGGATGAGATAAATTGACTTATAGTGGTTGTACATCTGCTATCTCTATCGCTCTCTCATCAGAAATAAGGGTGACTGATATCCTTTTTGTATTCTCAATTATGACAGGTTGATGAGAGTATATACAATGGATCTATAGAAGTCCTCATGAGCTCTATATATCAACTTATGATGGACAATTTCCTATAAAAAATAAGAAAAAAAATATTACACAATGTACATCTTGTCATTAACTCTTTATATTCTTACATCATAACAAAATAAGCACAAATATCATTATTAATGTGATGCACTAGAAAATTCTTACTTTTCAAGAACTTCTTCCTCCTAGATCAGCATTCTTAGTACTTTATTCCTAGGAACTCAGCACATGTCTTCCCCATGTTTAGAATTGCTTCATGAGCACAACATTATAGGGATACTACGTACAAAGTTATAGTATGCTATGTTGGTGTATTCTTCCTCAATGCATATACCATATAATGCGCCATATTTTTCTTTAACCCATGTAGTGATCTCTATCATTGACCCCAAGGGTATCTAAAAAATACATTCTAATTTTCAACCATGAGAACCATTTCAGAGAATACAACAATCTATTTGTTTTGGTTGAAAATGTCACCATCAATAAGAAGCACAAACAAAGCATCTATAAATTATCATTGTTAATGCACTTCATGAAAGCATTTTCAAGATATATGTTCTCAAAATTCTTATCCTCAACATCCTGCAACTTATTGTCCTCCTTTCGAACTCAACATCATCTCGAAAGTCTTGAAAACTCAACCCAATCACTAAAGCGAACTATGCAATTTCGAAGGTCGTGTTCTTTTCTCCAATGTTGAACATAATGGAGTTCTCACCATTCTCTTCATTATCAACCATCTTCAATAATAATTGATGAATGAGCACCTGAGAACTGCATTTCAGGATCTCTAAAGAAGGGCCAAAGGCGAGTTCCATCAACTTGGACAATGAGGTCATTAGCCTCAAATTTTATAAACAATTATAGTGCACTAAGGAGATTCATTTTCCCCATAGTTGAAATGGTTTCATAAGCCTAATATTATAGTCTTATAAGTATACTAGGCTGAGGCATTCTTCCTCAATGGATATGCCTTATAGTGCACCATGCCCCTCTTATTGACCTTAAGACGACAACAACAACAACAACAACATCATCAAGCCTTTATCCCACTACGTGGGGTCGGCTACATGAATCCTTTTTCTCCATTGTGTCCTATTAAAAGTCAAATTCTCGTTTAAATCTAATAAAGAAAGGTCATTCCTAATATTTTCTAACCAAGTCTTTTTAGGTCTACCCTACCTTTCTTAACATAAGTCAATCTAATACCTCTACTCTCCTAAACGGGTCATCGGAAGGCGCCGTTTAATGTGACCAACCATCTAGGCGAATCTCTCTAATCTTATTTTCTACTGGAGCTACTCCAACCTTTTCACGTATATGCTCATTTCGTATCTATCTCTAAGGGTAAAGCCACTCATCCACCTGAGCATCTCATCTCTGCCACACTTAACTTAGTATTATGCTTCTCTTTTAAGGCCAACATTCAGCACCATAAAGCATGCAGGCCTCACTACATCTTATAGAATTTCCCTTAAGTTTGAGGGGTACATTTCTATCACATAACAAGCCCGATGCATTCCCCACTTCAACCATCCAAACTTGAATTTGCTGATAATATCCCTCTATTTCACCATCACTCTGAACAATAGATCCAAGATATCTAAACAGTACTCTTATTAATGACTGATCGCCCAAAGTCACAATCCCCTCACTAGGTTATTAATACTAAAATTACACTCCATATATTCCGTTTTAGATCTACTCAAGCGAAAACCTTTAGACTCTAAGGTTGACCTCCATAATTCAAGTTTACCTTCAACTCCCTCTCTAGTCTTATCAACAAGAAGAATATCATCAGCAAAAAAGCAACACCAAGGTATATCCTCTTGCAAATGTCTAGTGAGAACATCATGACTAAAGCAAAAAGATATGGGCTTAAGGCTGATCCTTGATGTAACCAACCGAAATAGGGAAATACTTAGTCAATCCACCTTGTGTTGAACACAAGTAATAGCTCCTGCATACATATCTTTAATGATTTGAATATAAGCATTATTGACTCCTTTCTTTTCAAGAACTCTCCATAGCACTTCTCTTGGAACTTTATCATATGCTTTTTCTAAATCAATAAATATCATAAGGGTATCTAAAAAATACATAATCATTTTTTACCATGAAAATCATTTTAGTGAAGATAGCCATGTGTTTGTGATGGTTATAGAGGACACCATTAATAAAAAAGCACATCCAAAGCTTCCATAAATAATTATTGTCAATAAACTTCATAAAAATATTTTTATGATATGTTCTTGAAATTCTTATTCTCAATGAAGCATCTCTAAACAGCTTGCTACATTGTTCATCCTTTCGAACTCAACAACTCAACATTATCCGGGCACTTGAAAATTCAACCCAATCAATAAAGTTAACTTTGCAATCCCGAAGGCCGTGTAATTCCCTCTAATGTTAAATACAATGGAGTTCTCAACATTATGTTCATCAATAATCCCCCCCCCCCCCCCCCCCCCACCCCCCCCCCCCCCCCAAAAAAAAAAAAAAAAAAAAAAAAAAAACACCAAAATGTGAATCGACCAAGCCATGCCAATTAACTCGTAATATTAGCTCAGACATTGCATGCATAATAGAATTGATTAAATTCTAAAATATCTTTGAACTTATTTAGCAATATTCAAATTAACTTTGACACATTTTAGAAAAATATTTGAATAAAATTAGTAAAATTTCAAACAAAGCTAAAATAGGTCAGTCATTTTTTAAAATGATCAAATTAATTTCACTCATGTTTAGAAAGTTATTGAAATTGTTTGATGGTAAATTAATCATTAGTTAAAAGATGACTCTAAAATGACAACTAGCATATATATTAAATTCTAACAGCCAATCAATTTTAGGGTTTAAAATGTGAAGCTAATTTTTAAACTTAAAAGACAAAAAAAAAAAAAAAACAAATCAATAACCTTCAAATACAATAAGTAGGGAGAGATCATCGCCACAAATGTTTACTCAAGGGTGCATGCTCTGCAATCACCTGAAATAAAAGAGTAAGTGCAGGGGTGTAATATTGCTCAACAACAGTTCTGCCTACTTATTCAAGAGTGGGGTTATTTTAGTTTGAAAGAAAATTTTAGGCACATTTCCTCAAGAAATGAAATAGCAAGCTTATTTCTCTAATTTCAAATATAATGGGACATATAAACTCAAATTTCCCTTTTAATATATCCATTAAAACAACGAGAAGATGAATGCAATATAAAATTTTGTTTTTAAGAAAAAAAATATCTTCTTATAAGAAGCTAAATATTAATTAATTATCTTTAATGGATAAATTGATGCGGACATCAGCTCGTGGAAGGTTTATCAGAGGCGTGGCCGCCGATCTACAGCCACGATCGAGTCCTTATATTTCTGAGTTATTTATGTTATTTTCCTATTCATGTACATTTCTATTTTCTTGTGTCATGTATTTGTTTTATTTATTTTTCCAGTTGTACCCTTTTAGTAGGGAGTGTGGTATATAAGCCCGAAGGGCAAGATTGTCTTTTATTTTTCTTGAGTCCTTGTACTTGACTATTTATAGCCTCATGTCTTATGTTTTGAGGAAATGAATGATTATGAAATTTTCCTGCACTTGTGTTCTTGAAGCTTATGAGAGAGCTTGAGAGAGAGTTAGAGAGCATGGTAGAGCCTAGGATAGGCCACCCGTCGTACCCAACAGTCACCACCAGTGGCTCTTGGTTTTCTTCCATTTTTTTCCTACCTTCCCCTTTACCTCCACTGTCGGCCTACCCCTTGCCTCACCCGAGCCCCTCATCCCCTCTCAATCCCACGGCCACCTCACCCAACCAACCCCACCATCCCTCTTCCAAAACCGGCAGATACCAAATCCTAGCCACCGGCCACAGGGGATTTCCCCTCCCTCCCTTTTCATCCATTATTTTCTATTATAGATTTAACAATAATTGGGATTAAGTTCGAATGCAAATCCAAGTGATTTAAAATTCAAATTATTTCCTAATACACAAAATCTATTTTAGGAAATTATTTAAAATTCTTTCCAATCAATTCATAATTGATTGGGATTTAAATTGTCTTTCCTAATTTATGTATCCAAAATCAACAATCAATAAATAATTACTCAAAACCCTCATGTCTTTGCATCACTAAAAGCTAATGTCTTTGCATCACATATTGATTTCTTAGCATCCTTACAAACCACTTTATAATATCTCAATTATTAGAATTTTTAAAATTAAACTAATTTTTATAACAAAACTTCTTATTTTTAATTTTTTCTTGCACATTTGGATTCCACCACCAACTATTTTTACTATTAGGAGCTTTTCCCTTTGATACTTCAAGGACATCTTTTGCAAAATTCTTAATATCACTAGCCACTTTTTCCCACATAACATTAACATCCTCATGCACAGACAAAATCTTAAGATCTAAAATCTTATTCTCAAAAATATTTTTGTTAATATTCTTTAAATGCCCCCATCTAATCCTAGAAAATTGTTTTATTTTATTTTTTATTTTATGCCCATTTATCTTAAAGTCAAAAACTAATAATCGATGTTGGGTACATAAATTTTCACTCGGAATAACTTTACAATCTTTGCAATCTAAACGATTTAATTTTCTAATAAGAAAATAGTCAATCTGGGTTGCACTATATCCATTTTTATAAGTGATGAGATGCTCATTCCTTTTCTTAAATAAGGTATTAGCAATTGAAAAATCATAAGTTAAATAAAAATCCAATATGGTCTTGTCACATTCATTCGTCGTTCCAAATCCATGGCCACCATGAATGCTTTTAAAATCATCTACCTCTATACCAACATGTCCATTTAAATATTCTCCAATAAAAACTCTTTCTTCAAGAGGTATCTTTTGTATTAATTCTTCTAAGTCATTCTAAAAATTCTTAAGAAATGTACCTTCCTTGTAGATCGCATCATTTTTCTGGGCTTCATCGTTTCAGCCCAAGGGGTTTCCACAGACCCCGAGAAGGTGAGGGCCATTGTGGAGTGGCCTATCCCTAAGAACATCCGGGAAGTCCGTAGCTTCCACGGATTGGCCACCTTCTATAGGAGATTCATTCGGAACTTCAGCACTATTGTATCTCCTATCACTGATTACCTAAAGAAGGGTGATTTCCACTGGACCTCGGCCGCCACCCGAGCTTTTGATGAGATCAAACAAAATATGGTGGAAGCCCCAGTGATGCGACTTCCTGATTTCTTCAAAGTCTTCGAAGTAACTTGCGATGCTTCGGGGGTTGAAATTGGAGGAGTCCTCTCCAAGGAAGGTCACCCAGTAGCCTACTTCAGTGAAAAGCAAAATGATATCCGGCAGCGTTATTCCACGTATGACAAAGAGTTCTACGCCGTGATCCAATCTCTTCGTTATTGACGACACTACTTGCTCCCGCAAGAGTTCGTCATTTTTTCAGATCACAAAGCTCTGCGTTATATCAACTCCCAAAAGAAGTTGAATGCACGCCACGGTCGATGGGTTGAGTTCCTTCAGGAATACATGTACACCCTTAGACATAAGGCAGGAGTTGAAAATAAGGCTGCCGATGCTTTTAGTCGTCGTATGATGACCACCACTGAAATGAGAGCAAAAGTCGTGGGATTTGACCAAATAAAGAGAAATAATTTGGAATGCCCTGACTTCAAGGAGACCTACACTCTCTTGTCCACAGGCAGCACACGCTTTGTGGGCGATTTCCTATTGGAAGACGGTTATCTTTTCAAAGCCCAGAGGCTTTGTATCCCGAGCACCTCCCTTAGGAAATTTATGGTCTGGGAACTCCACGCCGAAGGCCTCGCTGGGCACTTCGGACGGGACAAGACTATCGAATCCGCGGAGTATCATTTTTTTTGGCCCAGCCTGAAGAGAGATGTTGGTCGGTTGGTCAGTCAGTGTCACACCTGCCAACTGGCCAAGCAACGTAAGCAGAACACTGGTCTTTACACTCTCCTACCTATCCCCAATTGTCCTTGGCAGAATGTTAGTATGGATTTTATCTTAGGCCTGCCTAAGACACTCCGTAGGCACAATGCCATTTGTATGGTAGTTGACCGGTTTTCCAAAATGGCACATTTCATTCCATGTCCCAAAACATCTGATGCCTCTCACATTGCGAAGTTATACTTCAATGAGGTTGTTCGATTACATGGTTTACCCAAAATCATTGTATCGGACAAGGATGTGAAGTTCACTAGCTATTTTTGGAAAACCCTATGGATGAAAATGGGCACCAAACTACAATTTTCCATTGCTTTTCACCCACATACTAATTGTCAGACCGAGGTAGTTAATAGGAGTTTGGGTAATTTGTTGCCGTCTTTGGTTGGCGAGCACATTAGAGATTGGGATTCTATTTTACCTACTGTTGAGTTTACTTATAATAATTCCATTAACCGGACCACGGGTCTAAGTCATTCTGAAATTGTATATGGGTTCAAACCTAGACAGCCGTTAGATCTGATACCCATGTGTTCTAGGTTTAGGATTTCTGAGTTTGCATCATTATTTGCATCACATTTGCATGAGCTTCGCAAGGAAATTGCACAATAATTTGAAATGAATAATAATGAATATAAACTACATGTAGATTTGAAACGACGCTTTAAAAATTTTGAGGTTGGTGACTCCGTGATGGTGCGGATTCGTTCGGAACGGTTCCCGCCGGGAACAATTAAGAAGTTGCATGCCAAGAGTACGAGACCTTTCAAAATACTTAAGAAAATTAACGATAATGCCTATGTAGTAGATCTGCCTGTAGATTTCAATATAAATCCCTCCTTTAACATTGAAGACTTAGTGGCATATGAAGGTCCTGATTTTAACCCACCAAATCCACTTATAAAACAGTCTTGTGTGAACTCATCCTATGAGATCCCAAACCTACCTCCACTACCAGATATTACTAAATTACCCATGACAGAGCAGGTGGAGGCAATCCTGAGTGATGAGATCATATCCACAAGAGAAGGTGGACGAAGGAGGTATTTGATCAGGTGAAAAGGAAAGCTCGAGTCAGAGGACACGTGGCTAGATCGCGAGAAGTTGCAGCAGATTCACCTAGATGCACTAGAGATCTACGAGAGCACCCGAGATACTTACTCGACAGAGTCGAGTTTTCTCCCACCCCGGGAGAATGATGGGGACATCAGCTGGTGGAAGGTTTATCAGAGGCGTGGCCGCCGATCTACTGCCATGATCGAGTCCTTATATTTCTGAGTTATTTATGTTATTTTCCTATTCATGTACTTTTCTATTTTCTTGTGTAATGTATTTGTTTTATTTATTTTTCCAATTGTACCCTTTTAGTAGGGAGTGTCGTATATAAGCCCGAAGGGCAAGATTGTCTTTTACTTTTCTTGAGTCATTGTACTTGGCTATTTATAGCCTCATGTCTTATGTTTTGAGGAAATGAATGATTATGAAATTTAACTGCACTTGTGTTCTTGAAGCTTATGAGAGAGCTTGAGAGAGAGCGAGAGTTAGAGAGCTTAGTGGAGCCTAGGATAGGCCACCTGTCGTACCCAACAGTCACCACCGGTGGCTCTTGGTTTTGTTCCCCTTTTTTCCTACCTTCCCCTTTACCTCCACCACCGGCCTACCCCTTGCCTCACCCGAGCCCCCCATCCCCTCTCAATCCCACGGCCACCTCACCCAACCAACCCACCATCCCTCTTCCAAAACCGGCGGCTACCTAATCCTAGCCGCCGGCCACAGGGGATTCCCCCCCCCTCTCTTTTCATCCATTATTTCCTATTATAGATTTAACAATAATTGGGATTAAGTTTGAATGCAAATCCAAGTGATTTAAAATTCAAATTATTTCCTAATACACAAAATCTATTTTAAGAAAGTATTTAAAATTCTTTCCAATCAATTCATAATTGATTGGGATTTAAATTGCCTTTCCTAATTTATGTATCCAAAATCAGCAATCAATAAATAATTACTCAAAACCCTCTCCCCAATATTGCCGCCGGCCCCTCCCTCTTTGGGTTAGGATTAGTAAACCTTGCCTAACTCCTACTCTCTTCTCTTTGAAAATATTTCGTCTCTTGCCAGCCGAAATTTTCAAAACCCAAGCTTTTAATTACTTTCCAAAATCTAAGAGTGGAATTAGGAAATAAATCCCTAATTCCCCCCCCCCCCCCCCTTCATCCGCCGACTCCCTTATAGAACTTTCCTAAAGTCTACTCAGGATACATTGCCTCTCTTTGGGAAGAGTTTGAACTCCAACCTGCTGCTGGCCGAAATTTCCCAAGGTCCCACCTTGGGTTGCCTCTCTTTCAAAGCCCCTCTCCCGCCTTAACTCCTCACCTGAGTCCCCACCTAAATCCACCCTCTCCTATCTTTATTTTCTCAAGAGAGAAATCTGAAATTGCTCTCAGGTTTTAGAGAGGAGATCTATCACCTAAATCCCATGAATGGCGGATCCAACAACTGATTACGGTTTAACTTGGGACAAGGACGGCTTCACCGACATTCTACGATCAACTTTCTTCGACCTGAATTCAAGGATTGATCATATCGTTGAGGACTACTTGGAGCGTATTATGGACACCTTAGTAGAAGCCATCGACGAGCACTTCGAAGACGTCGAGTGGAGGATCTCCACCACCCCTTGACGAGAGGTTCTCTTTTCCCCTTGTTCAATATATTTCCTTAGTCTAACTTGATTTTGTGCTTGATTGTAGTCACAAAGGACAACTCTCTATGCTACTGCTAAGCTTAGTAAACGTAGGGTTTTGAGTGTGCCTTTATGCTTACTAATTTTCATTGTTAGATTAGGGATTGTACTAAAGCTATTACTACGGCATTAAGTAATTTACTAATTGTTTTGAAAGCTTTTCCAACTCTTTGGTTATGTAATTTAGCCTAAGCGGGTGTGACCCCGTATTCGTTTTATTTCATTGTTTTGAACTGCTACTAGTTTTCTTTTATTTTATTCCAATCAAGAATTGTGCAAATTCCTAATGAATTAATCGCATTCATATGTAGTCCTGCATCATAAATGCTATGTTCATAGAATACTACAAAGTTCAAATGGCTAATCCAAGCATAATTCAACCCAATCTGCCAAACTCTTCACTCTAGAATGTGTTGAACCAATATGGAATGCTAGCAAACTATCCATCAACATTTTTAACAATCACTGTGATTAGTACCATATAATTTTAACTATTAGTTTGCATAATTTGAACTTTCTGATCCTAACCTGGTTAATAGAAGATCCCAAGTTTGATATGAGGCTTCAGTGAGAAAATTTAAAAAGGAATACCATATTTTAAGAAAAAAAATTGTGTCGGAATTTTCTAATATAATTTGTATTAGAGTATACTTTTAGATTAGTGTATTACAAATTCTTCATATATATACACAAATTTCAAAAAAAAAAAAAAATTAAATACATTTTGATAAAATTTGTATTCCAGACACAATTTTTATTCCTAATTTAACCTTAACACAGGATCCTAATTTTCATGTTCATTTTCTTAGCGTACGCAACCAGCTTATATGAAAGAACATCGTGTCATATATTCTAAGGAAATGTACATTATTATTATTATTCGATAAGAAGAATGTTTTCCAAATTCGATCACTTTATACATTTACAAGCAGTTTAATGATGTCTTCCTAAGTCCACGTCTAATATAAAAGTTGCAGAATATTAACTTCTTTGGTGACTAACTTCAAAGTTGAAACAAATATAAAAGTTTAAAACAACATCCATTATGTACAAGAAAACAAGTTTTTCTTCCCTTTTACTTTATTGAAGATAATAGCAAAATTACAGAGTAAGGAGAAGGGAGTAACCGAGTAAGACTGTCACCTTTTTAGAAGAAACGGATACATACTGAAATTCTCCAAGTATTCGTTCTCCCAACCTTCCCTCAGATCTCTGGTGTCTATGTACCACTGCCTATTAAGCGATACAAGAAACATGTCAAACATCAGAACAATGGTATTGTTTAGAAGCAATATAGACAGGGATTAAAGGAAGCCAAACTAATTACATCAGAGAGTAATAAACAGTATTAACAGAGTACCTCAATAATAAAATTTGATATAATAAAGAAAAAAAAAAATCACCTTGCAGCTAGTGTAGTAAGAACTGGTTATTAATAAAAAGAAAACGAACAAATTAGCCCATGAGAAAGAGAATAATGGGACATTAATCAAGGTGGCTAATTTCCATGTTACAGTCATTGAAGGAAGAATGTTAAGTTATAGCAACACCAAAGAGCTCCAGATCAAGCGGTATTTTCTCTAGTTTTCAAGATAATTGGCATTGTGCCTGCTATATGGAGAACTAGTCTCATGCCCTACTTTCATTCAATAAAATATTTGGGATAGATTTATAATCTTAAAAATAATATCAATGTGACAACCGAATGAATAAGATGACTTATGAAAGAAATATCCAACGAAATATTAATTTGAAGACAAAGAAATAAGGTTGACTCTATAATTATAAATGACACCTAGGGGAAGACTAATTAATTCCAATACAATTTTTTATCAAATTGGTCAAACGCTATAAATGGTAGACAACTTTTGCTTGTTCAAGTTAGAAACAGACAATATTTCTTTTTTCAAGCACTAATAGCATTCATCAACATTGTTCTTTCGGCAATTAATTCTTGTGTCACCACCATCATTAGCCTTATCCCTAATATTTGGGGTAAGGTTTGTCATCATTTTTCATTTATTTTTATTGAAAGTTGCATGAATTGTTAAGCCTATTATTTACAAATCCTTTTGAACACCAAATATACATGTTGTGCTGAAATAAATAACAAAAACCATATATACATGTTGCTATAATCTCCAGCTTTTTTTCTTCGAAACCCTTCAACACTTACATTATCCACTCACCAAATTGGTGCGTTTTATACCTTCCATTATAATTACCCAAGGCTTCTTTGTTGTACGTGCTATTAGAGGATATTACCACTTATGAATTTACTGTTTTACTTATTACATCTTTACCTGTATCAGAGTCTATATAATATTGAGTCCTGTACACAACTTGATTATGACAATACATTTTATCTTATCTTCCTGTATTCGTCTCCGGCACCCTCTCTGCATCTTCTCTCTTTCTTTCCGCCTTTCTCTGCTTTGCTCTCATGGTATCAAGAGCCACAATGAGAGATCAAGATTCAGAGGAAGTTCTTCCTCCTCCCTCCTCCTCCTCCCCCTCCGATCCCATCTCCTCCGCATCCAACCACATACCTCAGCACCTCAAATTCCTTGTCTCTAACATCAAGAATCTTGCTCCTCATCCTCTCACAACGGAGAACTACCCAATATGGCGAGTTCAACTACTACAGCAGTTCCCCGCAAACGGCTATGCCAGACATCTCACCGGTGCCGTGACTCAACCGTCCGATCCGCATTCTCCAGAGCACGCTCACTGGACACTCGTGGATAGCAACCTCCTCTCCGCCCTCTTCTCCACCGTCTCGCAACCTATACTGCCTTATATCATCACCTCCACCACCGTTCATGCGGCCTGGACCGTTCTTGAATGCCGTCTTCAACCCACCAACCGGTCTCGGGTGATGCAGCTCAAGAATGAGCTATACGTGTCCAAATGAAGGATTTACCTATGCAACAGTACCTCACTCGCATCAAATCAATAGTCGATAACATCTCCGCGTCCGGCTCCACAATCGATCCGGAAGACATCATGCTTCACATCTTGAACGGTCTTCCTCCAACATTCAATTCTTTCAAGTCTACGATTCGGAATTCCCTCCTCCCTATTGATCTTGACACATTCTACTCCATGCTCTGCAACGAAGAAATCCATCTTCAGCATGAACAAAATTAAGATCACATTTCAAATTATGCGGTCACCGCCCTGTATTCTACCCCTTCCAACAACAACCGCAGTCGAAATAGCAATAACACCAAACGCTACAACAGACCCAAGAATCAGCAGCTTGCACTTGCTTCCCCGGCCTACACCAATTCTCAGACTCCGGCAAGACCAACATGCCAGATTTGTGGGAAACCCGGGCACGTGGCGCTCAATTGCTGGCATCGTTGCAATTTGAAATACGCCCCCACCGATACTTGCCTGCCTTGCTCCCTTCTTGCCACTTCGAATGCTGCAGCTAATCAAGATTGGATCCTCGACTCTGGAGCTTCTGCACATCTAACTCCGGATGCCTCTCACCTCTACAACTCGACCTCTTACAACGGCTCAGACACCGTCTCCACAGCCAACGGCTCCACGATTCCCATCTACAACGCCGGTCAGAGTCTTCTTCCTCTACCTGACACTTCTTGTAAGCTCCATCTACGCAATCTCCTTCACGTCCCCTCTCTCAGTTACAATCTACTCTCTGTTTCAAAACTTACCAAAGATAATTCCGTTTCTATTAAATTTGATACTCACGGTTTTGTCATAAAAGATCTTCAGGACCACCATCCGCTGCTTCTTGGGCAGCTACATAACGACATCTACAGGATTCAAATCCCTCAAGAACCTCATCTGGCTGCAGTCACAACAAAAACAAAGACGTCGTCTCTCTGGCACTCGCGCCTTGGGCACCCCAGCCATGACGTTTTCTCCGTTCTTGCTCGGACGTTCCCGGATCTTTCTACTGCCAAGCATTCTTTCTTGTGTGACTCCTGTAATCAGGCTAAAAGCCATTAAATTATTTTTTAATAAAAGCGAGTCCGTCACCTCTGCTCCGTTTCAATTAATTCATACTGATGTCTGGCCGTCTTTGCTTACCTCTCTTGATGGTTTTCGTTATTACATAATTTTCATAGACGATTACTCTCGTTTTTCATGGCTCTTTTTTCTTTACACTAAACAGGAAGCTCTCAGCACCTTTAAAAATTTTTGCAACCTTGTTCGCACTCAATTTCACACTACCCCTAAATGTCTTCGCTCCGATGGCGACGGCGAGTACACTAGTCACGCCTTCAAAACCTTCTTAAACGATAACGGCATCCTTCATCAAATCTCGTGTCCACACACACCGGAGCAAAACGGCTTATCGGAACGTAAACACCGCCACCTTCTTGATATAACCCGAGCACTTCTGCACGAATCTGGCCTTCCGCACAAATTTTGGGCGGAGGCAACCTCCACTGCCCATTACCTCATTAACAAACTACCTTCTAAAGCCATCTAAAATCAAATTCCCGCTCAACGCTTACACGGCACTCCCCCGACCTACAATCACCTTCGCACCTTCGGGTGCCTATGCTATCCTTGGCTCCGGCCTTACGCCTCGGACAAGTTCTCTTCTCGCTCTCAAGCCTGCATTTTCATTGGCTATCCCCTCTCCACAAAGGCTACAAGTGTTACAATCCTCAAACGGGCAAAACTCACATCTCTCGTCACGTCGTCTTTCACGAACAGCATTTCCCACATAAACACATCCCTCCCTCCGACACCTCCGCTAACCGCTCTCACAACGATCACATACCTCCATCTCTTCTCATTCCTACCTCAACCAGCTCCCCTCCTTTAGGTCTTAACCCGAACTTGACCCTTCCTATATCCTCGGCATCCCCAACCAACCCGTGCCCACCGAGTACTACTGAAACCTATGAGAGTATCCCAGCTCCGACTATTCCTCTCCCGCTCCCGCAACCCGCACCGATCCCTCGTCAGCCTCACCAGATGCAGATCCGCTCCAAATCCGGCATACATAAACCGAAACAATTTCTCAACCTTTTAACCCAGCCCACTCCTCAAACCACTCCAACTACCTACAACCAAGCCATCAAAACTGCCCACTGGCGTCAAGCCATGTCCACCGAATACAATGCACTAATCAAGCAAGCTACCTGGTCTCTTCTATCTCCTCCTCCCAACAAACCCGTGCTTGGTTGCAAATGGACGTTCAAAACAAAAATGCTTCCCAACGGTCAGGTAGATCGCTATAAAGCCAGACTCGTCACTCTTGGGTATGATCAGAAATTCGGCATCAATTACACCGAGACGTTTAGTCCCGTTGCCAAGATGCCAACAATCCGCCTACTGCTCACTGTCGCTCTTCACCGTCAATGGCCGCTGTACCAACTTGACATCTCCAATGCGTTCTTCATGGAGACTTACCGGATGACATCTATATGCAACAGCCTCCCGGCTTTATAGACCTGCACAATCCCACCGCGGTTTGCAAACTCCACAAATCCCTCTATGGACTGAAGCAAGCGCCACGACAATGGTTTCAGAAACTTACGAGCTTTCTACAATCTCAAGGATTCACCTTTAGCCGTGCCGACCCGTGCTCCTAATTCTAGACACTGCTAATATTCAACTTTATATTCTAATCTATGTTGATGACTTCTTAGTAACAGGTAATGATCCTGCTTCCATTCGGCAACTTCTTCATCAACTACAATCGCAATTTGCTCTTAAACAATTAGGAAACATCTCTCTTTTTCTTGGTATCCAGGTAACTCAATCCACCACTGGTTATTTCCTATCTCAAGAACACTATGCTTCAAAACTTCTTCTTGATGCAGGGTATGAAAATTGTAAAACAGCACCTACACCGGTGACATCGGATTCCAAACAACATGCGACCAACAATCAACCATTCCAAGATCCGTCCCTCTACCGTCGTCTAGCCGGCTCGCTACAATATCTCTCAATTACGCGACCGGACATTGCATTCACCACGAATCGTGTCTGTCAACACATGCAAAATCCGACAGAGCACGACTTCAAGGCTCTTAAGCGCCTTCTCCGCTACATCAATGGAACCCGCTCTTTCGGACTCCTGATCACCACCGGCTCGCTAGACCTGCATTCTTATTCCGACGTCGACTGGGCGTTTGACTCATCAGACCGTAAATCCATTTCTGGATTTTGCTCCTTCCTTGGTCCAAATCTCATAGCTTGGATTGTGAAAAAGCAAGCCACCGTTGCCAAGTCCTCAACAGAAGCCGAATACAGGTCGCTCTCCGCGGCCACCTTGGAGGCTATCTGGCTACGTCGCCTGGCTGCTGAGCTCAATCTCCCGCAGCCCTCACCCACCGTTATCCACTGCGACAACACTTCCGCCATTGCAATAGCCAAGAATCCGGTCTTTCATGCGCGAACAAAGCACATTGAGATCGACTACAACTTCATCCGTCAACATATCAGCTCCGGTGACATTGTGCTTGCTCACATCTCCTCCAAAGACCAAATCGCAGATGTTCTTACCAAACCGTTTTCAGTCTCTCGCTTCACTGATCTCCGAAACAAATTAACCATTCGACCTTCGAATGCTTAATTTGAGGGACGATATTAGAGGATATTACCACTTATGTATTTACTGTTTTACTTATTACATCTTTACCTGTATTAGAGTCTATATAATATTGAGTCTTGTACACAACTTGATTATGACAATACATTTTATCTTATCTTCCTGTATTCATCTCCGGCACCCTCTCTGCATCTTCTCTCTTTCTTTCCGCCTTTCTCTGCTTTGCTCTCACATGCTTCATATGGATAATTTAAAAATTACTGAACAAATCAATGGTTGATGAAGCTCTCAAGGTAACTGACATAGAGAATATGCAGAAAGGATATATGCAAATTTCTTACCTCAACCATCTTGATCAGCATTGTACTGTTAAGCTAGTCCGGAAAATATTGCTGGTTCAAAGGTCTACTAAAAAAACTTAGTTCTTTTACTAGTTTACAAGCTAAAAAATTCCTGATAATACCTACTTTTTTTTTTGCATCAGTTTCATTTAAGGAAATATTACTCATTTGCGTTTTATGTGGCATTCTCTCGTAAGATGGAAGCCTAGAAAGAAACTTTACTTTCTCCTTATACATAGCTAAGCATTCAACCTTGCAAATGAATACATTCAATTGTAACTTTATGCAACGTATTTCTTTGTAGAGTCCGACATAGAGCTCTATAGCTTGTCATGGAGTCTAGTCTGTATGAACAAAATGAAATAGAAGGCTCAGTGTCAACAGCTTACTTAAAAAAAATCCCAATTATAACCAGCTGATCCCTTTTTTAAGTCATTTTCGACCATCATTTGGTTACTATTTGACCTCTGCATCACATTTTGACTTTGAGAACTAACCACCCACAATCTTTTCTCATTCTTGCATGGCTTGGGCACCTACCCTCGCTTCTCTTCATTTATTTTATGACAAACTTCTTGAATTGCCATTTTATTAAGCCTTCAACCATGCAAAGTCACACAAATCTTTGGAACCCCATGAATGACTCTTTAAATTCCACAAGCCTTCATTTCTCTCCGATTATAACATGTTGGTCAACCAGCCCATCTATGACTCTCGATTTCTTTTATCAACACTATATATAGCCCCCATTGTGTCTCCTATGGTTACATCTTTTGAATTAATGAAATTAATTATTCTCTTCCATTTATAAATCCTTACACTTTCAGTTGACCATCTTTATATGCTTTCCAGCAAGGAGAATAACTTTTTATGTGAGAGTACGCAAGGCCCCCTAAAGGACATACAAGGAAGAAAAAAAATCCAACACAAAGAGGACCATTTGAGGATTTGTACTTTAATTATCACCAGTCTACCATTGTAAAAATTATCTTCCACTATACGCAGTCTACCCTTGGCTACCACTAGTTTTAGCATACGATCCATGTTTCGAGACTAAGGCGAGTGTGCCCTAGAAGTATCATCTAAAAATTAGAGCACTAATAAGAATAATCACCAAATTAGGCACAACCCACTTCAAGATGGATGCTAAGTTAGAGCAACCTCATAGAACAATTTAGAAAATGAAAAAATGGTAGACAATTGGTTGAAGTCTCCCGTTCATGAATGAGTTACCTCATCCAAAGTAGATGGCATCGTGATGCATAGAAGCTACAAATTACAAGAACCAGTTCACTCTAGTCAAATCACTTACTTTATACTATTGATTAGAGATTGTGAATTAAAAACATGAAAGTTGCGCATAATACAGCAATGATCAAACCTATTAGTAATCATAGAGATCAGCCTATGAGTTTGACCAACTATTAGTTTTCACATTCGTACATTTTTCAACCACGAAATATAAGACTAAACTAAATATTCTCACATTTGTCAAGTAGTTGGAACTTGGAAACTCGTCCTATTTACCAAGTGGGAAAATTGAACAGCTACCGCGTGTACCTGCTGATAATCTCTACCTCCTTACAGTGGCTTGATAGCAAGAAACTGAAATCGAGCGCAAAACAAAGAACAAAATAGTAGCGACACTTCTTCAACAAAAATCAAATGGGCGGAGACCCAAAACATAGGAGAGGAAGCTAGGATTTAATAAGGAGAATAGCCAACCACGATAACCTCAGCTTACTTGCACACTAAAGAACAATTGAGTAGATCGACGCAGTCTAGCTGCGAGAAGATTCGAGCGACGAGGTGGGCCGGAGCTCGAAGCGCCGGCGTCGCCTCACAAAAATCGCAAGTTGTTGTGATCTCCTTTCTTCTTTCTTCTTCCGTCACGCTCCCGTCTCTTCCTACTCTGGTTCCCGCCGACGCCATCGCGAGATTTGACGGCAATGCCCGACGGAGATGCTCGGTTTACATGAATGTTTTCTTTCACGACAAAGGGAGATTTAGATACAAACCACTTTATTTCAGGATTAATATATAAAATATTAATATTATAAGTCTGTCATTTATAAAATAAATATAGATATATAAAATAAAATATTAAAATTTATAAGATGGTATAGATGATAAAAATGAAATATAGAAGCGATATATTTGATATTGAAATTTTATATGAATGATAGTAATATAATATTAAAATTTTAAGCGTTAAATATATAAATATTATTAAAAAATGATTAAATATATAAATAACATCAAATAAAGCGGTGTGTATATAAATCCCACAACAAAATTTAAGAATGAGCGTAATTATAAAAATTAAAAAACAATAAAAAAGAACAAAAATGTAAAATTATTTTCCATTTTTTTAATATTAAATAATTTTACTTTTTCATAAAAGAAATTAATATATTTGGTATTTTCTTTAAAAAATGAAATAGAGTAACATTTTCTTTAAGAAATTACAATATATATATTATGCAAAAAAATTTATAAATATATTATTTACAAAAAAATAAGTAAGGCTTTGGTTATTGTCATGTGTTGAGTATTTAAACTATTAAGAATTTGACTCAGTTTCGAGACTTATAAAGAAAAATAAAAGCTTTTTAATTAAATAAGAAATAGTGTATGATTTTTATATTAAATATGCTATCTTTTTAAATTAATAATAATTACTATTTATAGTTTTTTTTCTGGGAAAAAAAGTTTATTAACTTTTAATTTAATCATTTATAAGTATTTTTTATTAGAAACAAATTTTATATCTAAGACACAAATTTGACTCCCCTTGGCCTATTGGTTGAGAGCTTAGGCTTCCAACTAAGAGGTCCAAGGTTCGAGTCCATGTGTATGCGTTGTGTGTGTGAGTTTGCCTTAAATGGCCTAAATGTCCCAAAAAAAAAAAGACACAAATTTGTTCATATTTATTATTAAATTAAAAAAATATATATTTAATAATGACTATAGTAAGTCAAAACAATGATTTAAACTTTATAAATAATTATTTATATTTTGAAATATTAATAATTATGTATTTATTTTTGTGGATTTTTAAAGAGATGAAATATTAATAATTATGTAAGAAGTCCATTAGACATAGAGGAAAAAAAAAAGGTTATAGGATATACCCAAAAATTTATGTGGACAATCTGAAAAAGGCAAAAACCATAGGACTTGCCTTAGATTCAATGATCCCACTAATACATTGCATAAGTTATGAATAATGAAATTTTTCATAATTAAGGAAGTCATATATACATTGTAATAGACATGAGCTATAGATGATGGATTTCATTGTGAATGTTGGAGGAACCATTAGACATTGATCATCTTTAAGTGATCAATTTATATAGGTTTGATTGATTATTATTTAGGGCGAGACAATTAGAGATCAAGAAGTTCAATATAAATCTTAGCGATGATGGATTTCACTGTGAAAGATGGACGAACCTTAAAACATTAAAGCTCTTCAAATAATCATTTTACATATGTTCAATCAATCTTCTTTTAAGAAGTAGAGATTAGAAACCAATAAGCAAAAATAAATCTTAGTGTTGATGTCAAAAGTAGAAGTTGGTATCGACGGCGTGCATCAATCTTATTAATGATGATGTGAGTTAATGCTATTAGCAACAACAAACAAGATGCAATGAGCATCGATGAGTAATAAAGGCAATGAACATCGATGTTTGTGGCGATAACGTACATCACTCTTATATGTGATGATGTGCATCAATGATGTTGGTTACTATAGGTTTGAAGGAAATGAACATTAGGATTTGTGTTAACAATGTACATTGAACCCATAAGAGATGGAATGCATTAGCATTGTTGGCAACAACAAGCAACGAAATTGACTGGAGGTGATAGTTTTATGATGGAGCTCTAAATAGTATAGTTAGGAGAATGTGGTCAAGAAATTATAATTAGGCAACATTAGTTAGAAGATCATAGTTGACCAATAGTAATAAGGAGATTGTTGTCACGACCCGACCCGACCCGAGACGGATCCCGTTCGCACCGGGCCGCGACAGAAAAATATCTAACCAGGATCTGGCTTTGGAATTTGCTTCAGAACTGATTCTTCCAAACATTTTAAATAAAACAGACAAACACAGAGCTACTAAAAACATCTAATGCAGCGGAACAAAACATCTATCTTTTCTTTTCCTCAAAACAATCATCTACAAATACAGTACATGGCTTTTAGACAGAAAGAAAGATAGAACAGAAAAGCCATGACTGTACAAAAATCAAAATGTACAAAACAATACCTATACTGATCAGACTCTGAAATCTATTCCTGGACTTCCTTCCCTTTCCCAGAACCTGAAAACCACCAGAAAGCAAGGGTGAGCTCAACAGCTCAGCAAAGTAACAAACCTCCAATCAAAATTCTCAGAATCTCAAAACCAACACATCAGATAAATCCGTACAGAAATCAGAACAGAATCGGACAGATATCAAATCGAACAGATCAGATATATCAAATCAACAGAAGCAGAATCGTACAGAAATCAGAACTTGTACAGAATCAAAAGTTCAGATCATATCGGAACAGAGCAAAATCGTATCAGAATCATATCAGAATCAGATATCATATATTATTTAATTCATAGCTAAATTCCCTGACACTGACTGAATCTCATAGGATCCAGGCCCCTTATGCCTCCCTTTGTGCTCACGGCACCAGAACAGATGTGCATATAGCACCAGAATACATATATAGTGCATATAGCACCTAAACAGATTTCCTCGGATCCGGAACAGAACAGATATCAGATTTCATATTGAGCTCATTTCAGATTTCCCAGACACTAACTGAATCTCATAGGATCCAGGCCCCTTATAACTCCCTTTTTATAGCATATACAGATAGCATATCAAATCAGAAGAATTCCGGACAAATCAGAAATTACCCAAAAATCGGGCAGCACAACGACAGTATACAGAATTTACACAATTTTCCTGAAAAATAACAATTTACCAAATTTGCACAGAATATAGATATCAACATTTCAGAACATTAATTCTACTGCACAGACAATTTCCAAGTTCACAGAAAAATTCAGTCGACTAAAAATTCCGTCGAATCAAAAATACCCGGACAAAAATCTTCAAAATATAATCAAAACGTGCACACCCGGCACGGTAACAATATACATAAAGTTACACGGTAAAAATCGAACCAATCAAAAGATACGGACGAAAATCGCTAACGGAAACAAAATCCGGACAGAAAATACCGCCAAACACGACGGTTCTGAAAATTGAGAAAGGTGGAATGTGCCTTATCTTGCGTACAGCAATTTCCTGAACAGTCTCGTCGGACGAAAACGGCTCCGCGTAGTCCGAAAATCAACTTTTCCAAGATTCATCTCGACTTTCTCTCTCCTCAAAGATATTTTATAAAAAATCTAATTTTTCTCTCTCTTCAAATGACAGAATTTCCTTAAGTAAACTTCAGATCGGCCCGACCGATCGCCAGATCGTCCCGGGACGATCAGACCATTTTGATCGTCCTGGACAGCTCCCAGGGCTATTGTCCGGCCGATATTATGAACAGTGCCAATCGGCCTGGCCGATGTCTCCAATCGGCCTGGATGATGCCTACAGAAAAACACCTGGAACAAATCTGGGCAAATTCTGGAGCAGCTTCTCAACTGATCGTCCCAGGACGATCCCAGATCGTCCTGGACGATCCTGGAGCAGATCTTGATATTACAATTGTAGTCAAATGAAGATGATAAGGAGACCCTAGTCTGACGATTTTGGTCAAGAAACCATAGTCAGGCAATGGTATTTGGGAGAACGTAGTCGGGTGATGCTGATCAAAAGAGTATAGTTGAGCAAATATGGATGGATAATCTTGTTCATGTCACGAAAGTCAAGCTACGACGGTTATGACAAATAATAATCATGTAACGACAGGTAGGTGATGAAACTAAATGATAATAATTTGGTGATGATAGTAAGGAAACAACAGACAAGCTACAACATAAAGGGGCGACATAAGTGAAATAGTGGTAGGTATGTTAAACATCTGTAAAGTTCTAAAGTTCTTATCTCCAAGCTATCTAATGTTATTCAAGAACCAAGCTCTACCTTTATGTGAAGAATATGAGTTTATTTATTGTAAGAACGACTTCTACAACATAGTCAGGCAAAGGTAATACATGCATGTTTTTTAGCATTTATTAACTTTATATGATATTTAAAGTTATTTTTATGCTTAGTTTATTCACCAAATTTTTTGTGGCTTGATTTGGAAGGAATTTCAATAAGTCAAGATTTCACCTTAGTGCATTCAATTAAATTTTTGAGACAAATTTTATGTTTGATTTACACATCTTCTTCACCGTATTGTAGAGCACTTAACACTCCATTTTATGTATATTTCTATCAATTGTTACAAATACAACAGTTATGAAGACAGAAAGTTTCTTATCAGATTTGTCTTTCAAAGAATTTAGTATATTTTTGTAAAATTGGGGTTTCTAGAATTATCTTGTATCCATTTTGCAAATCATTTTCACCAGTGTTATAAACATATTTTAGTATTTATTGGTTATTTTCTCATAAATTTTGGATTTTCAAATTTCAAGTTATGCAAGGATTTATATTAAGTTTTCAATTAAAACTAAAAAAGTTTTACAATTTTATGTATACAATTACCTTAATTCTTTTAATAAGTTTCATATTCTACTTCTATAATCTTGCCCATTTGCTTTTCATTTACTCATGAACTATTCTATTGAGGGAAGGAGATAAATAAAGGAGAGGAGAGAGAAAGCTCAGGAACATGTCTTAGAGTTAATTTTGCCTATTATGCTAGTTGAAATATTTATCTAGAGTAAGGTAGGCTATCATTATCCTACTTTATATTTCAATTTTTGTTCATCTTAGCATATATGACTTAATTTTTCAATAAGTATTATATGTTGTATGATCTTTTTTTGGAGTTTTAGTGCATATGGTTGTAAACCAAATAAGCCACCTAACTTTCATTTGGATTTTGATAATAAGAAACGTATAATTGGAAGTTATTGATATATATTTGAAATTTTAAGTGTTTTAGGCAAAACAACAAACCCAATGGCTTGATCAACTAGCTCAAGAAGATCGTAGTTAGTATGGGTTGGGTTATATTGGTAAATTATTTTATGTTGCATAAAATGATTATTATTTGTTCACCAAAATCAAATTAAATGCAATATATATAATTTTATTTATAAAAATAATTTGAAGTAATTTGCAAAAACTATTTGCAAGTTATATAAAAATTTTATTTTTTTTGGTAAACTTACACTTTTGTGCATTAAAAAGAACATAGATCGATAAGCATATTACAAAATATTCATTTAATTGAAGGCTAAAACTAATTATTTTTCTCTCTCATATATTCTTTTCATCATTTCCATCATTTTAATTTTTAATTTGGTCGAATTTTTCATAATATATTTTAATATGATTTACAAATCATTTGTATGAACATTTAAAGTTCATCTAGACGATTTGGTACAAAGCTTATTTCGTACACTATCAGTCGTCTGTATGATATTTAGATCATTTGTACGAACATGTAAAATTCATTTGGAGAGCTATTACGAAGCTTATTTCGTACATTATTAGTCACATGTACGATTTATAGATCATATGTACGAACAATTAAAGTTCGTCTGGACGATTTGGTATGAAGCTGATTTCATACACTGTCATTCATCTGTATGATATTTCGATTGTCTGTACGAACAATTAAAATTTGTCTGACAATCTTGTATTAAGCTTATTTCATACACTATCAGTCGTCTGTACGAACTAACATCGTACATCATGAATATGATAAAAAAAATTCAATTTAAACTCTCTCCCCCTATGTGTATGCACATTTACCCAATTACAATCACATTCTCTCAGACTCTCAGACTCAATAAAATAAAAAATTACTGACTTCATTACATGAAATCCTATTATACTCTATCTTGAAGTCTTCAGTAGTTTGGAGTATGATTTTCCTAAAATATTAGTACATACAAAACAAATAAAAATATATCTAATGTATGTTAGGAGAAACACTAATCATAACAATAATATTTTGTCATTATAAAAAAATCACATTTCATAAAACTCAATTTTGAATTCTAAGTTGCAACAAAGTAAGATCTGTCCTTTTTATTCTTGAGTAAGCAATATTAATTTTTATAATTGGTTGATGCAAAAGTTCTTTATTGGTTATTCATGAAAATGCTTTCTATTATATAAAGGGGCCCACTTAAAGGGATTGACAACCACAACTCACATAAGCCTACTATGTAGCTCACCCTACATTGGCCAATTTTTGGCCCCTTTTCAAATTGCCACATGTTGCTATTTTTCTCACTAGCTTTGCAGTTCAACTTAGCTGTCATTTTATCAAAAAGTTTATGCATATTTTATTATATTTTTACTTTACTTTAAAAACCATAAGAAAACGATCCTAAATTAAACCTAAATTTTAATTTGAATGGTTTTGATATGATTAGAAATTATCTTTCTTTATTAGATTTAAATGAGAATTTAACTTTTAACAGTATAGAGTGGCGAAAAAGGATTCATGTAGCCGACCCCATGTAATGGGAGTGTGGGACAAAGGCTTAATGTTGTTGTTTTTGTATTGATATGATTAAATTCCTCTAATCAAAATACATCATTTTGACAATAAATTTACAATGCATGATACCATTGTATAATATGATTAAGGTTTTGTTTGAGACGGCTTTTTTACTGCTTTCTAAAACGGAGTTTTAATACAAATTTTTTTATTTTTGTACTAAAACGAAGCAATAAAAAAGCCGTCCCAAACAAAGCCTAACTAAAAGCCAATAACTAACCAAACAATACAAAATTTTATTTATCCGTGATCTTTGAGGAATGTGTGTTGCCAAACACCCTTTTAGGATAGTTAAGCTTCACAAGTCCTGTATCTTCCTAACATAATAGATAATCCTATTAACCCAAGCCATCATCAATTTCGATCTAATCATGTGTAACTAAGGCTCTATTTGGAATAGTTTTCTTACTATTTTTTAAAATTTTTATACTAAAAAATTGCTTTAAGAAGCAGAAAGAAAGTTGTCCCAAACAAAACCTAAGACAAGTTTCATCCACTATCATAGCAGCTGGATATCAGTAAGCACTTAACATACCAAAGAAGAAATATGAAAGCAATATGAATAAAATCATACAAATTCATTCATTAAGGTTTGCATTACTTAAGCATTTCAGTACAGCAATCATAGCAAATCATATACTAATATTGGTCACAATATTGGATGAACCACATTAGATAAACTGTAATAACCAAAAGCTTAAATGAGGACGCACAAATAATTCTGATTTTGAGTTAAAGCACCAGACTCCAATAATTACAACGCAAAAACAAAAAGTGTTTTCCAATTCACAAAACTATATTTTTCAGACAGTAAAGATACCAGTTATTTACTGGACCTGATTGGTTTGGAGCAGTCCATCTCGGATCTGGCTGGCAATATCTCGAACAGCTCCAGGGCCATGAGGGATGAACACTGCAGAGCTCTTGGAGGCAGCTCCAATCTCCTTCATGGTGTCAAAGTACTGTGTGACAAGAACCATGTCCATCACATCCTTTGCAGTTGTTCCAGGTACATTGATGGAAAATCCCAAAACACTATCCCTCAATCCATCAACAATTGCTTGCCGCTGCCGAGCAATTCCAAGACCCGACAGATACTTGGCCTCTGCCTCGCCCTCAGCTCGCTTGATCTGGATGATTTTCTCTGCTTCAGCCTTCTCATTTGCAGCCAACCTGAGCCTGGCAGCTGATAATAAAAGAAAGATTTTTTTCAAAATTATTTTTAGTTACATCTAACAAAAGGAGGATAATTAGACGGCTTTCTTACTGCTTCTTAAAATAGTTTTTTAGTATAAAAATTTAATTTTTTATTAAAAAGCAGCTTTAGGAAGTAGTAAAAAGCCGTCCCAAACAGAACCTAAGTCAGTATAGAATAGGTAAAGTAGAACTTGGCTTCAGTCAAAGAAGAGTCTGGAAGCTAACATAGGCAGAATCAGCTTTAATTGAGAAGGTAGGGAAGCAGTAAAAATTACCAGCATTGATTTCATTCATTGCTCGCTTGACATGCACATCTGGTTCAATATCAACAATAAGTGTCTGTACTATTTCATAGCCATAAGCAGACATGGCCTTCTCAAGTTCATCTTCCACAGCTTTTGCAATTTCATTCTTCTGCTCAAAAGCATCATCCAAGTTGAGTTTTGGAACACTTGCTCTGATTACTGTAGGAAGACAAAATAAGTTCAAATAATAATATAAGAAAAGCAGTAAAAATAGATTCAACAGGAATCTTGTAAAACTGTAATTATTGATGCAATTTAAAAACCTTATTCAACAAGTTGTGCTTCATAGCATGATTACATGTTAACTTGGTTTAGCTTGAGAAAGAAATCATACTGAAAATGACAAAAGAATTGAATTGTAGCCTGTTTCACTACACTCTATTGGAGAACACTAAGGAGGCTTTGTTTAGCATTCCCCAGTTCTTTCAAGTCAAACAGACTACAAGTAATTAAAAAGTTCAAGTTCTTTTAAGCAAATCAATTTCAATGTTGCAACATCATTGTGAAAAAACATCTTTCTAGAGGTTAATAAAGTTACCATCAAACACATAAGCCTGGATTTGACTTCTTGTGTTGCTAAGCTTGTAGAACGCATCACTTGCTTTACTAGCGAGTGCACGATATTGCACAGATGCAACAACATTGACAAACACATTATCCTGCAATAAACAAAGATGATTAGTATATCTTTTAGATCAAATATAACACCAAACAAAAAAATACGTATATAGGCAATCATTAAAGAGCCGAAGGCGTCTATTTTGATCTTTTGAGTTTGCATTTGAGGTTTCAATCTCAACTAGAAACTTGCAAACTTTCTAAATCTGGCAGGATAAAAACACATTGCATACATTACATTATGGAGTTAGAATGCATTCTTATTTCTAATACAGTAAACTTGAACATTTTTTAAGGATTTCTTCAAGATATCTTTGGCGTCAAAACATCTTGACATAGTTTTTTTTCCCTAATTATAGCCAAATGGAAGTTGAAAAGGCAATTACCTTAGTTTTTGTTTCACACTTCACATCTAATTGTTGTAATCGTAGGGTGAGATAGCCAGCTATGCGACTGCCAATGAACCACGGGACGCAATGGCAACCAGGATCAAGAACATCATCAAACTTTCCAAATCGCTCTCTAATAGCAACATTAGATTGGTCCACTTGTACACAGCACAACAGCTGCCCCATGGCTTAGAATAGAGCTTTATCTGACATGTTAATTGGTAAAAGATGAGACAACTTATTACATGTAATATGCAGATATTTGCACTTTTAATTTTGTATTTCTTATGTCACAAAAATGTAAAAGCTTGATGTTGACTTCTATATTTATATATATGTAAAAACACAAAATATAAAGTCAACATCAAGCCATTACATAATTCTATCATAAGAAACAAAAAATAGAAGTAAACGTACAAATATCTCTTAGCAGGTTCCCAAAGGGAGGAGAAACTTCACAAGAGTTACTATCAAACAAGCTGTCAACTGACGTATACCAATAATTTTTAAATAAATATTTGCATAAGCAGGAAATCCCAAATCAAGATTTTTTTTTTTTTTCAGAAAAGGAGAATTAAAAACAAAAGTTTTTTTTTTTGGACATTTAGGCAAATTAAATACACAAGATTCGAACCCAAGACCTCTTAGTTGATAGCCTAAGATCCCAACCGACAGACGAAGATGAGCTGTGAAAAGACAAAGAACTTCACTTGAATGTATAAGAAAGTCTATCTCCTCTCTCCAGAAGTTCAGAAATAAGAATTCCACGGCTGTGCTCGGATGGTAGGAATTTGTTAGCATTAAAATGAAAAATAGAGCTGCAAAAGTTTATTCAATAGTTGGAGATTCATAACCAACCCATAAGTTGTTGAGATTTCTCCTCTTTTCCTTCAGTTTTATCCAAATAAAGCCTAAACTGGTAAGGTAGAGATGCTTTCTAATAAACTATATTTTAGTCTGTAAAATTTTACTCGAATTTCACTGTAGTCGCCATAATTTTAATCTGAGCAATCAAATCCTATAGTATGAAATCATTGCAAATAACATTCAGGATCCAAATTACGTAAACAATAGTTTTCGAATGAAAGAAAACAAAGAAGAAGCCCCCATCAAAGACTTGATTGGCCAACGAGATAAGCTGAATAAAGCATATTGAGGTGGTGGCTTATTCTTCTGTTAAATAATTCAGCTCCGAAGGTCATTGCAAAGATTTCAAATTATATAAATTTGATTCCTCCAACTGAAATTTCAGGAATCCAAGTTAAATTAGAGCAAAAGAGGCTAAAATGGTGGTATGAGTTCCTAGAAATTCTAGGTTAGAGATGTCTTCAACCGCCATATTTGCGCCCTCACACAAATCCCATGCCCTCAGAAAAGCAGAAAACTTCTGCAGATAGAAACAAATCGCAAGGAAAAGTTGCACCCAAACCTAAAATTTCTATCTCTCTCTGATCTGACAGACTCACAAAACCTAAAAAAAAAATCTTCTGAACTAGGGCTAAATTAGAATAAATAAAAAAAATCTCCCACTCAGAGACTAAAAATTAATACTCCAGAACAGTAAAATATAGAGGAGATTTTGGAAGAGGATAAACTTACATTAGATCTTCGATGAAATCAGAACCTGCAAGAAAACACCCGAAGATCGAAATTTAAAGGAAAAATAAGCCGTAGGGGTCCTCAAATAGATTAATTATTCACGCGATATCTCCGATGTGACGACTACATTCTATTTCCAGCCTCCGCTCTCTCTAAAATATCACTATAATTAGATTTATTTAATCAAATAATTATATAAATTTAATTATTAATACATTTTATAAGTGTATTATTTGACATTCATAAATTTAATTAGGATAGAAAACGTTATTAAGAACACCTAATAATTGCTTATATTATCTAATTATTTATGTAATAATTTAATTATAATAAAATACAATATTTAAAATATAAAAATAAATAACACATATAATAAAAATAACCGCGTATTAATAAATAAGGCGCTCATTTGACGCAATATTTGTCTAATAAAAGTGTTGGACCACTGAACGAGCGACTTCTCTGCGCTCTGTTTTTTTTGGGTAACTTCTCTGCAATTAGTGCTATTATATATTTATGACTTTGTTTGCCATTTTAAATTGCTTGAAAAGTATTAAATGTTATAGGTATTGTATGAAGGTAGACTTAAAAAAAAATTAATTTGAAAGTTTTAAAAATAATTTTATTTTATTATATTTAAATGAGAGTTTGATTCTTCATTAGACAATGAAAAAAAATTATATAATTAGAGGTGTCAATTAATGACGCAATTTGAATCCAATTTAGAAAATTCAAATTTGGGTCAACTAATTTAACAAACGGATCATATTCAGATCCTAATTTTAGAACTTGTTTTTAAAAATCGGGTTGTGTTCGGGTCAACCTGCTAACCTGGAATCTACCCGAATTCCCCATCTCACAACTCGCATCCCCATCCCAATCCTGCTTCCACGTCCCTGCCTCAGTCTCGTTATGCTCTCCCATCTTACACTCTACCTCGCCGTTCACATAATCGTGCTCGCCCTCGTGCACTCAATCAAGTCAATGGGTCTGTCGTATTGGGTTGGATTGTACCCATGTCAGAATTAATTGGGTCAGATTCATGTCCAAGTTGATGACCCGTTTATCAAATTGAGTCGGGTTTGAATTAGGTGAGCTGAAACGAATTAATTCAGGATAGGACCCGAACACGACCAAAAATTCATTTTTACACACTTACATGTAATAAATATATTTACAAAAAAGGACAAAAGCAGATAAGAATGAGAACGACTTTCAGTCAATTTCAAAGTGGAAACTGAAAGACACTTTAAAACATGCAATTAATTTTGACGATAACTTCGAAGTCACGATAATATATTCATATATTATATTCAAAGAGAATGACTTCCAATCAATAATTACGACTGGGCCATAATATTTATTATTATTATTTTTAGCAAGGCCTTATCCTTCCAATTACCATCCTCTTTAGTCTTCAGAAAGCTAAAGGAAACCTTCTCGTGGATAACGATTAAGTTAATTTCTCTATGAGAAGAGGGGAAGCGTTGGGTGGGTCAGTCAACGTTTAGGTGGGATCAAAAAATTTAATTCATGTTTTCATATTTTGCACAAATTATACTTTGTTAGACTAACTCAGGCTTCATTTAGAATAATTTTCTTACCCCTTTCTAACGCAACTTTTTAATTAAAAAAAATTCTTGAAATCGGCAAAAAATAGTGGTTCAAAGTTGCTCTGAATGAAGCCTCATAAAGACATTTTAGTCTCTAAACAAGGTTGGCTCGACTAAGTAAGAACTTAACTCAACTCGATTTGACTCATTTATGCTTATAGTCTTGTGGCATCATCATCCATTGACGTGAACGACCTTTCGAGTTTGTAGCAACCCCTAGCTAGGAATCATTTCTCATAGACGAAATCAAACTGTTGCACTTGGAGCATTCGCGACGTTAAAGAGATATAGTGTTTAGCGTCCAAATTTTATATGAAGACTTAACATACAGACAAATAAGGGAGAGGGGTGCAAGAGTCATAAGAAATCCAAAAATTTTTACTTAAAAACTTTGAAAAAAGGGAAAACCCCATAGGACATGGCATTATTAAAATTATTCCACTAGTATTTATTGTTGATTATAAATGAGACTCTTTCTTGGGGGAATGTCTTGGCTTGATTTAGAAAACATAAATCATATAGAACCCTTTGCATGATGAGAGTTAAAAGAATCTAATAATATGAGAGATATTCTCAAGAAAGTGTTGGTCTTTGGTGTGTAGAATCGTAGTTGAACGATAATGGTTGGAAGGACTATAGTTAATGGGTGACGTACATTGGAGGGATCATAGTCGTTGTGTGAAAGAGATCGGAGGGATCGTAGTCAATGGGCAACGGTGGTAAAATGAGCCATAGTTTGTGGGTGACTGTGGTTGGAGGGACCATATTAGGCGGGCGACAAAGGTCAGAGTGACCGTAGTCGGTGGGTGACGAAGCTCAAAGGGACCATAATTCATGGGTGACAGATGTTTGAGGGATTGCAATTAGTGAGCAACAGAGGTCGAAGAGACCGTAGTCGGTGGGCGATAGAGAACGGAGGGACCATAGCTGGCATACGAAGGAGTTCAGATGAACCGTGTTCAATGAGTAACAGAGCTTTGAGGGGTCATAGCTGGTATGCGATAGAGGTCGAAGGGACTATACTTTGTAGGTTACCATGGTCAGAGGGAATGTAGTCGATGAGTAATAGTGGTTTGAGGGAGCATAGTAAGCGGGCGATGGTGGTTGGAGGAACAATATATCCTAGGCAACATATGTCAAAGGGGTAGTAGTTGGTGGGCGACGAAGGTCTAAGGGACCGTAGTTATCGACGGGCAAAAATGGTCGGTGGGAACATAGTTGATGGGCAATGGAGGTCGGATAGATTGTAGTCGAAGGGTGATGGAGGTTAGAGTGACCGTAGTTGGCAGGCTATGGTGTTCAAAGGGACTATAGTATGTAATAGATGGGAGATAGATGGATTGTAGTTGACTGACGATGGGCGACGGAGGGACCAAAGTCAGTAGATGATGGGAGATGGAGATCCGAGGTACTATAGTCGGTGAGCGATGATGGTCAGAGTGGTGTGTTGATGGTAGCCGGGCTGAGATATGGCGGTGATCAGCAAATGGACTATGGACCGACGATGGTCATGGGCCAAATAATGGTTTGGTGGTGGTTAACGATCGATGGATGGGAGGAGGTCTGACGGTGGTTGGCGACCAGTTGGAGGTTTGGCTGCGATTGGTAGATAGGCGGTGCTTCGGTGACGGTCAACGGACAGACGGTGGTCAATGATGGTCTTCAGACTTGAGTTAGTTTAGCAACGACCATCAATCTAGCAGTGGTTTGGCAATGGCGGACGAAAACTCATCGTTAGTGATGCGGGTCAAAATTTAGGATCCTTGAAGCCTTAGAGCTATCTTCATCTCCAACCAAAAAAGTCAAGACCTCGTTCATATGGGAAGGTCAGATCTATTTATAGATTTTTTTAGCGTGGTATGCTGTATAAATATGGAGAAGATCTGGAATAAATTCATAGTGCTCGGCCAGACAACTCATATTAGTTCTCTCAATTATAGAGCATTAGTCAAGCATTTAAGTGCCTTAAATATGTTAGAATTAAGCGGTCTTCAGCTTGTTGTATTCTTCTCGTCGAGACGCTCTATTCAACTATAAGCATAATATATTTCAATAACATATGGTCATCCAATTAATGTTGTGAATCTTCCAAATATGCTTTGGTCCCTTGATTTGAACTCATTTGAGCTTAAATTGAACTAATTTTTGTGTCATTGGGTTTGTCTTCTTGAGACGTTTGATTTGACTATAAGTTTACTAAAATTGGAGTACATGGTCCCAAATTTAATTTTTGAAGTTTCCAACTTTAATATGCCTTAAGATTTATGCTTGATTAAGGCAATTAAAATTTTGATAAGGAATTTTAAGCCTAGGATAACTTTTACTTAAGCACACTAATACGAATACAATACTTTCACTTTGATGTGGAAGTTAATTAATTTTTAAGAAGATCCAATAACAATGATGATATTCTAATTAACACAACAAAAAATAGCTATCACATATTTTCATCAAGCAGTTATAATAAAAAATTAAATGTGAATAAGTAAAAATGCAAAAAAAAATTGAAAATCAAAATAAAAACATCAAAATTTTAAAGTGGTTCGGTCAAATCATGATCTACATCTACTCCCCGGAGTCCTCCACTATGAGTATTACACTATCACTATAGTGTCTCTCCGTTAGTCCCCACAGTAAGGTATATAAGCCCTTACAAAATCTCTTACACTAACACGGTACGTCATAGGACTGTAATCCTTTTCACCCTCCTAGTGAGACAGATTACCTAGAATCCTTAGAGAGGTAGATAACCTAGAATCCTTTTCACATTCTTGGTGAGGCAAGAACTTGGTGAAATTACTAAATGACAAGAGGGCCGGGGGGGGGGGGGGGGGGGTGAATTATGAAAATCTTTTCCTTAATAAAAACAACCCTAAACAAGAGTTCTAATTTTTTTTGTTATTTTTGAAATACTACAACAAAATTTTAAGCAATTTTTCTTCCACAAGTTTCACCATGCAATAGTTATGAAAAATTAAATGCAAGTAAAAAGTAAACGATGATAAGAAAAAAACACACCAAGAATTTTTATAGTGGTTCGGTCAAAATATGACCTACGTCCACTCCCTGGAGTCCTCCGCTCCGGGATTTTCACTATCAAAATAGTTCTCCTTTTGCCCCCCTCGGCAAGGCGGAGAAGCCTTTACAAACCTCCCTTTCACCAACCCGGCGTGGCGGAGTGTCAAACTCTGTTTTCTCCCTCCTGGCGATGGCAGAGAACCTTCTCGTTTTTCTCCCTCTTGGAGAAGGCAGAGAACCTCGAGGCAATGGATGTAGACGAGCCTTTCCCTTGGAGATCCTCCCTCAAATCCTTTTAGGGCCACAGGAGGAGCAAGATGCAGCAAGCTTGGAGCAACCGTGTGATCTCCCTCACACCTCTTCTCCCTCATAACGCTCACCTCCTCCTTCCTCTCTCAACCTCAAGAATTTCTCTAGAGCTCTCTCCCTTGGAATCCCTCTCTAACCACGTTCACCCCCTCTGTGATTGTTGCTGAAAAAAGACTTGATTGACATCTAAAAACGGGCTCCAAAAACCTCTAATTTCAAAAGTAGCTGTTACTGTTCGTACAGTACGATTCAACATCGTACAGTACGATATGTATAAACAGACGTCGTCCTGGTACGAAGATGTACGAACAGTTCAAAAACAATTCGTACTGTACGATATAATATCGTACGGTACGATCCACAAAACACTATTCGTACAGGACGATAGTCTAGACGATCAGATGTCGTCTCTGTTCATCGTATGGTACGATCCAGTTCGTACAGTACAATGTTCAAAAATTAATTAGGCCAGGATTACATGCACTAATTACGGGATAATTTAAGTAAGTATTAAAAATAGATCGTACAGTACGAACACGTTCGTACAGTACGAGCGGCGCAAAATCACTTACTCAAATTAAACTACGGCTAGGGTTTTGGATCTAAACATATCGTACAGTACGAAACTATTCGTACAGTACGATCTATTCACAGAATCGTCCACATAGCTCTGATCGTACGGTACGAAATAACATCGTACAATACGATCTACAAACTCCCCCTATGTGTGTGCATGGTTGCTCTTACTCTTATGCATTTTGTGGCCAGACTCAATAAAATAAAATAAAATAAATAGAAAAATACAATGTTTGACTCATACTCCTAATCTACTCTTTCTTGAGTCTTCCTTTCGTCCTGAGTCACTTGTGATCTTCCTGAAATGTTAGTACTCAAGGACAATAGCAAATAAAATAGTATTTAATGAAAGGTTGTTCCAAAACACTCATTATTTGGCATCATCAAAATCTCAAACTAGGGGTCATGGGTTGCAACACTTGGAATCCTTTTCTCCATCCTGGTGAAGGAAGAGAAATTGGAATCCTTTTTCACCCTCATGATGAAGGTAGAGAACCTGAAATCACTTTCACCTCCACGGTGTGGCGGAGTAGCTAGGTCCTTCAATGCCAAAGAGATTTTCTTCCCAAAGCTTCCCTCAAGATAAACCTTGATACATATAGGAACTTAGGTGCAATTTTGCTGGAAAAATCATGTTAAACTTGCTCTTACAATCACTTGTAACCTACAAGGATCTTCTCTCTCTCTCTCTCTCTCTCTCTCTCTCTCTCTCTCTCTCTCTCTCTCTCTTAAAAACTCTATCATTTCTCTCTAAAGTTTTAGGCTCTCTCTTCAAACTTTCTTTAGAAGTAAACAGAGGGCTTAGAAAAACCCTAAAGCTCAATTTTGTCATCTCTAATCATATAGTACAATCCCAGATAATACGGTTCAATTAGTTCAAAATATCCCTCTAAAAAATGTACAAATTGTAAAGAGCTATATGATCAATTTATGTATTTGATATGATCTTCCAATACGATATGATTATTGTATAGTACTATTAGTTCAATCAGATTGGACTTTCATCCAGTATGATTGGTGACAATAAAATACCATCCCATACAAAGATTAGGTCATACAGTATGATTTATCCAATCGTATAGTACAATCTTAATAGACCAATTAATACAAATTTGATCCCCAATTACATGATTAATTTAGACAAGATTTAATTATATTATATAATATAATATCTATCATACAGTACGATTAATATATAATTTGTATTTCAAAATATTGCTTAAATTATGATTGGTAGCTAAATTCATGATTTCAACTGATCGTCATGTATGATCTTAATCGTCTAGTATGATTAGTTGAAATAACTTTAATTACATAATTAATCATTTTACACAATACAAATGTTAGGAGACATAAAGATGCAATCAGTGATGTTTGTTATCATCAAAATTATAAACTCGGGAGCCTGAATTCCAACAACAATTTTTTATGATGTATTAAGATTTAAATGAGAATTTGACTCTTAATAGAACATAATGCTTAAGAATTCATGTAGCTGACCCAATGCAGTGCGATAAAGGCTTGATATTGTTGTTATTACTGTAGTATAGATACATACTTCAAAATGAAGAAAAAAGATAAAAATAATGATTAACTTTGATAATGTCAAATTCTTAGGAATATTTACATCATTTAAGTACTCTAAATTATTTCTCCAATCCTAAGTGTTGGGGCATAAATCCTTCAACCTTATCTTAAAATTAGTACTAGTGTAGTAATGCAACTAGCTCCACCATTATAGGATCATAAACGTCTATGATTTCTCAAATGATTATAAATGTTTTATATATGGATGATTAGAAATAAATGAATAAGAAAATTCAATCAAAATATAAAATATTATATTCATTCTTTAAAAACTAATATATTTTCCATCATATAAACTAATAATTCAGGATGGAAAGTATATGACCCCTCAAATATTTTAAAAGAAAATAAAATGACAATATATTTGAATCAAAAGAATCATATTGGTATCAAGCAAAGGTCCGAAAAATCAATAATTTAATATTATACTCCATACCAGATCATAAGAACCAAATAAATATATTGAAATGAGGAGTCTATAATGAAATTGATTCGTCAAAAAAAAAAAAAAATCTTAATTAAGCATAAATCTCATGGCATATTCAAGTTTAAAACTACTAAAATTAAATATAGGATCATTGAACTCTAATTTCATAAAACTTATAATCAAATTAATTATTATAGATAGATGAATCCAACGACACCAAAATCAATCAATCCAAGCCCAAATGGGCCTAAAGCAATATACTTGAGCATGTTTAAAAGCTTCAAAGCACAAATTAGATGATCAAATGATCTTTAAATATAACATGATTATAATGAAATCAAGCGGATAATGAGATGAATCCAATGGGTCCAATATCACTTATTTTTGACATCATTAAGATACTTAACTACTGCATGAACACTCTATAATTGATGGAATCCATATAGGTTGTTCGATGGTGCCCTTTATCTTCCCATATTTATGAAGCATACTGTTGTAACTTAGTTTTCATATCATTTATATTTTTTATGATTCCAAATATTATTGTTTGATTACTATTTTTCCTAACATATTTGGATATATTATTTTTTATTGTTTGTGTGTACTAACATTTTAGAGAAATCATACTTCAAACTATTGAAGACTTCAAGATAAATTAGATTAGAGTCTATCGTAATTGGAGTATGTACTTTTTTATACTTTTATTGAGTCTGAGAGAGTGTGATTGTAATTGGGTAACCATGCACACACACATTATGGGAGTGTAAAAATTTATAATTTTAAAAACTAATCGTACTATACGAATTGTAATTGTACCGGACAATTTATCTAGATCGTTTCTCCAGAACGCATTTAATCAAACCATATCAAGTAAATTTTTCTAAGTCTTGTTTGTAATGTATGAAGTTACCTTCGTATACATGACATCCAGAGTATGAAATAAATACGTAAAGTTTGTCTTAATGAACATCCAATTTTTTTTAAACTATTCATACTGTACAATCTTAGGTTCATACAGATGACGTCTAGAGTATGAAATGATTGCATATCTTTTCATCCATACAAACATGTAAATTTTTTTGAACTTTTGTATTGTATGACCCTAGGATCATAGAGATAACTTCCAGGATACGAAATGGACTCATCCATTTTCATACCGAAGGAAACATGGTATGATTAGAACTGATCATATTGTATGATATATATTTCATACAGTATGTTATCAAGAGTATGAAATCAGTTCATATTAAATCATACTGGATAATCTTGTTCAATTTTAAACTAATTATAATGTACAATGACAGTTCATACAGATGACTACCAGAGTACAAAAATGGTTTGTACAACATCATAAAATTTTTTTTTGAACTTTTCCTATATACGATCGTCGATCGTACTGTACGATTATAGACAATCAAAATTGAAAATTTCAATTTTCAGGATAGTTTTTCATGTCTTTCATATATAAAGTCCTTAAAAACTATACAGAACAAATCCTTCTTCATTTTGTCTTTGAGAGCAAGTGTGAGAGTGTTTAAGAGTGTGGAGAGAGATATTACAAGTGGAATTTGTGAAGGGTTTACAAGGTTACCCAAAGGTGAGGATCTCTTGTTAAAAGAGTTGCTACTTAGCTTTAACATATTTTATATTATTGCAACTTGTTATTTTGATGATTCTAAATATTATTATATTGATTAATAATTTCTCCTAACACATTTTGGAAGAAATATTTTTGGCTTTTGTGTGTACTTACATTTCAGAGAAATCATACTTCAGATTGTCCAAGACTTCAAATAAATATATGATTATAATAATTTGTAATTTGGAGTCTGTATTTTGTTCATCTTTGAGTCAGAGAGATTGTGATTGTAATTGAATAACTTAGCACACGCATACTGGGGGAGATCTTTAAACGTTAAAAATTCTTATACTGATCGTACAGGATGAACCAAGTTCGTACGAGACGATCAAGTCAGTTATACCCCTCGGAGAATAATGGAACAAATGGAAAGTGAGAAAAATTTTAAGTCCTGATCATCCAGACGAATTTACCCAGTTTGTCCCTAGACGATGTCCTCTGATTTCTCACTTCATGTTGTTCATCCAGATGAATTACCCCATTCATCCTTGAATGATGTTCTCTGATTTTCTCATTTGTACTATTCATCCAGATGAATTGCCCCATTCATCCCTGGACGATATTTTTGTAAAGGCTCTCCGCCTTGCTGTGGGGGAAAAAGGAGAGACACTAAGTGGTAATAGTGCAATACCTGAAGTGGGAGACTTCAGGGAGTGGATGTAGGTCATGTTTGACCGAACTATTATAAATATTGCATTTTTTTATTTTTTGCTGCTGTCTTTTTACTTTACTATTCTATTTGATATGTGTTTGAAAATTTTTTTCAAAAAATTTTATTAAATTTTGAATTGATTTAAAATTATAAAAGAAAATTTTTTAAATTATCAATTCATCCCCCCTCTTGGTTAACCGCTGGGACATAAGCTTAGGTCTAACAACCTAATTCATATTTAATAAGTTTTAACAAGTGGTATCAGAGTATTATTTCAAAATAATAAGTTTAGACTACTTTTTAATTAACGACTATGACTATATTTGGAAACCAAAACACACCCGAGGGTTACTGAAAGTGCTCAGATGACACTAGAAAGTGCTCTGATACCACTTGAAAGTTCATTAGGGATGTTAAGCCCTATGAACTTAGTCCCAAGCTAACCAAAAGAGGGGGAATTAGTATTTTCTTTAAAAAATTCTTTTCACAAAGAACAAAAATCACATAAACCAAAATCACACCATGAGAAAAATAAACAATGCAAAAATTAAAGTGCGGAAGCAAAAAAAACAAGAACACATAGATTTATAGTGGTTCGGTCAACTTAACCTACGTCCACTCCTTGGAGGCACCCTTCAAGTATTGCACTACAAACGTGACTCTCCTTTAGCCCCCACGGCTAGGAAGAGAAGCCCTCACAAAGAACCTCTTTTTGCCACCCCAGCAAGACAGAGAACCTATCTCCTTTTGCTTCCTCCTGAAGCTGGCAGAGAACCACAACCAGATGCTGACTCCTTACCTCTATCGACCCTTCCACGGACGAGAAACTCTAGACGAAGAAGAAGCAGAGAGATCCTTGAAGCAACCCTTGTGAATCCCCTCACAAGCTCCCCCTCACAAGATCCTCTCTCTCTCTCTCTCCCTCTCTCTCTTTCTCTCCTCAAGGCCTTCTCAGGTCAAGGCAGCAGCCAAAGGTTGTTCAAAATGTTTTACAAGAGCTCTTAAATAGAAGAGCTTCAAAGGATCTCATTAATTGCAAGTTACCGACAATATCATCCAGACCGATATAGACATCGGCCTGGCCGATTAGTACAAATCTCAGAAGATCGGTCAGAGCATCGCCCTGAATGCAAACTGGACAATTTAAAATTGGCTTGATCGTCTGAGCCGATATCACATGATCGTCCTGGCCGATTAGTTCAAATCAGAGGAAAATCGTCCAGAGTATCGCCCTGAATTCGAGCTGGCCGATATTTATCGTCATGAAGTAACCAAGGTTTTTGAATAGATCGTCTTGGCCGATCCTGCGATCATCCAAGACGATATGATTGTATCAATCATCCTTAATTACTTCATTAGTTTCTTGATCAATTAAGGCATAATTTGTGAATATCGTTCAGGCCGATCAATGATCGTTCTGGCCGATGATTTAAAAATACAGTATATCTTAATTGTCTATGGTGGCAACTTCTTTCTATTTTGAGCTTATCGTCCTAGCCGATACACTTATCATTCAGGCCGATCTGTTAATGAGGGCTGCCTTAATTAAGAATCCTTATTTAGACTTTCTATTTTAAGCCTAATCGTCTAGGACAATGTAAATATCATCCTAGCTGATATGAGTAAAAACAAAAATTCTAAATCTCTCAAGTGTGTGTGTATAGGGTTACTTAGCATCAGTCTCTTTGACCAATACAATTAGACTCAAGAAGAGAAAAAACAAAGTACAGACTGACTCAACCCTAGACCTACACAATCTTGAACTGGCTTCATCTATTCGTCCGATCTTTGATTCCTGAAAAGTTAGAAGCAACAAACAGTCCAAGAGAATCAACAGTATTTGTCAATCATCAAAATATAAGTCATGAAAATAGATTTGCAACAATCTCCCCCTTTTTGATGATGACAAACACAAGTAGGAAAAACTCATAAAAAAAATAGTTCACTAGAAATTCAAAGTTACAAGCACATACCCTTTTTCCTACCACATCCTACTCCCCCTTTTATCATCACAAAAAGAGGGTCCTAGACACACAAAAGAAAAAGTAAACAACACAACATAAACTAAAACAAACCACAAGATAAACTACAGAAAATAGAAAACAGAAAACAGAAAACATAGACTAGAAAAATGAGGGACCCTGATCATCAGATTGAGGTGGTGGAGGTGGCTGCTGAAAGTAGCTAGTAAACATGGTAAACTGAGCATTAAATCAGGCGATGTCCTGGTTATGCTGTTACTGCTGGTGAGTAATGTAGCTGTCAAATCGGGCTAAATCCTCTGTGCGGTGTTGCTCGTAGCGGGCAATATCCTGTGCAGCAACGTAAGCATGTCAAAGTGGGTCTCCCATCGATCAAACCTCTCTATCAACTGATCAAATGGAGAGTGCTGGTGGAGAGGAACATGATCAGGAATGGGAGTTGGAGTGGGAGCCTCCTCCTCTTCAGCCCTCCGAGATTCCTCATCCCCAGGGTGGAGACGAGTACTGTGAAGGGTACTGAAGGAACTGTTTGAGTAGAAGGAAGTTGGGAGGTTAGGAGGAATAGGATACTGAAGTTGGTATTTGGTTTCAAGGACATAGGTTATGATGTGTCCTAAGGCTAGATTGGGTTTTCTTTTATGACCTGGATCGCAGATTGTGGTTAAGTGATCAATGTATCAAAAAATTAAGTCCACAGTATTAAATTCTATACGAGCCATGATGTAGAAAGTAGTGAGGGAAAGTAGAGGGGTGATGTGGATTTGGTCCCCGGCTTTTGGAATTATGGAGGTGCGAAGGACATGTTGGATTGTTCTAGCATCTTTGACTAAAGAGCTAGTCTCTCCAACATGAAAATGTGCATTGGTTTGGCGAAGGAAGTGATTCACCGTGGACCAGTCAAGGTCAGGATCTAAAGCGATTAAGTGCAGCTTATCTTCGATGGTGGATAGCTATAACAGTTCAACACAGTCCTGATATGTGATTTTGATAGGGCGTCGATTCACATACGAGGTCAGGGCTATGAAGGTAGGGTTAATGCGAAGGTTTGCAAAGAATTCTTGAAGAAACTCGATATTAAAGGAGAAACCAAGAGACAAAATGAAACAAAGGGAGGTGTGAGCGAAAAGATCCATTACCAGGTATGAGATGTGGGCATGATTGATGATTCTGGAGACAGTTATCCCCCACTCTTTGTATCGATGGTAGGCGGCTTCATCTTCTGCCTCCCTGAAACGAGGGTCAATCCTAGCCATCGAAGAACTCCTAGAAGTTTGTCGAACACGTTTCCCACCAGTCATAGAAGAGAGATTAGCAAGGAGACACAAGAGGTGAAGGGATGAGGTGGAAAATATGGTAGGATCAGCCAGAATTTACAGAAACGGCCATATTGTCCAGGCCGATCGCAGCATCGTCCAGCACGATATGGCATAATATATGCGTACAGGCCGATTGGTCAAAAAGGTGGTCCGATTGTTCGGACCGATCAGATATTGGCCAGGATGATTAGACACAGGTGATCATCCCGAGGAGGCAATCTGGACGACCGTTGAAAAAAGTAGATCGTTCGGGCCGATTAGGTGTATCGTCCAGGATGATGCATAATAATTGATCGTACCGGCCAAAGTTAAAATGTTTTAAATCTCTGTCACGTGTATCATCCATGACGAACAGTGGATCAACCAGGCCGATTGTCCAATAATGGATCGTCCGGGGCTGATTTTAAGGATCTAAACGTGCTGACACGTAGATCGTCCAGGACGATCCACTGTATCGGCCAGGATGATACACATAAAATGCATCGGCTAGACGAAATATTTTATCGGCCATGACTATAATCATGATTGCAACAGAGTTCGATCAGATCGTCCAGGATGATATAGTATCGTCCAGGATGATGAGTTACAGCAAATACAGAAAAGACTAGCAGATGAAATTTGAAGAGATTTTGCCCTATCGTCTAGGACGATAAAAGTATCGGCCAGGACGATGTGACTAGAATTTGAAACCAAGGAAAAAGATGGTGATGATCAAGGCCCTCAAAAATAAAATAAAATAAAAGTAGACAAAAAACACAGTATTAGAAAGCTAAAAAAAACAAAAAAAAAGAATCTTTTTGAATTTTAATTTTTCTAATTTTTTTTTGTTTTATCAAGGCTTCATATGAGAAGTTCTTAAATAATTAAACTTTAGAGTTCCACAAGATCAAGGAGTTTAGCCAATCCTAATCAGACAAAGGTAAAATATCTGATTCTGTTAACCCTAGATCAGATGTTCCTTATGGTACAAATTTTCTTTTGAAAAACAAAAATGTTTAACTCAGAATAAACCTAATTGGGCAAAAAGAAGATCCAATCAAAACTTGTTTACAAAGAAAAAATCTCATAAATAATAAAACAAAGTAATTTATCTCAATCATAGAAATTAAAATCAACTCTTTGAAAGCATCAAACACCCAATGAGTTTTCTAAGTTTTAAAAGTTTTGAAAAGAGAGGATAGCTTGCATTTAGTGGGCTCATTTTATGCCTCTTGTCACTTTGATTGGCTCTTTGAGCATCTTTTGATTCTTTGATACACTTTTGTGTATATAGTGTTTTTTTCAATTTGGTATCATTGGCCTCTTTCCTTTTTAATTCTTGTAAGCTAAAAACTCTTTAATAAATCCTTAAAAAAACTTAGTTGTGAGTATATCCTCCAAATATTAGAGAATAGGAGCTCTCTCTCTAACATAGGGAAGAACAATCCACAAAAATTAAAATCATGTGATAAATGCAAAGACAATATTTTAATTAACTTGAAAGATATATAAGAACTTTGGTTATTATGCATAAGATAAATTATTGTAGCAAGAAAAAGGATCTTAATTTCAAAAACCATTGGTTAAAATGAGTTAGACTTTTGTTTAGAGAAGAAAATCATACCACAAAACAAGGTCAGAAGGAGGGAAACCATTAACGTCGTTTCTCCCTTTAACTGATTTTAGAAAAACTAAACACTATCTTCAAAACTCCAAAATTTAAAATCTTGAAAAGATTCAACATATGAAAAATCAAATATAAAAGTAAAGAGAAAACAAAACGAATTAAAACAACAACAAAGTAGAAATAAAACACACTGAAACAAAAACATATTTCAAGAATTTATTGAAGCAGCAGGTTTAAGCATTTATGAGCTGCGAGCCTTCATATGCCAAGTTATCCTATGCTCTTACAAGGTCTTTGGTGAGAGAACACCTGCAAAACTCAACAACAGTCATATTTAGGAACCCAAACTGGTTTGGGCCCCTTCTTAGAAAAAGTAGAATGTAATGCAGGTATGATATGCTGTGAATCATGCATCTTAGGTTTCCACACCCAATGTGTACTACGGTGCAAGTGTGAGAGATGTGTCCTAGCATGCCACATGAAAAACATCTAACTCCAGGAAAAGGGTTTCTTAAATGGTTTGAGTTATAATGTCTCTTCCTAGGTTCTGGCTTATGATCAAAAGTAGATGCCATCCAATTTTTCTTACATGTATCCAAATCATTTTGAATCCTCAAGTTAGTTCTTTTTAATGCATCATTATCAATCCTCAAATTTTTTTCAATCTCTTTAGATTTCTTAAGATCAGAATTAAGTGAGGTGTGTGAAACTTTTAATGTATTAAGTTCATCAATTAATTTCAAATGCTTTTTGTTTAACTCATCAAATTCATCAAGAAGAGCCATATGATTTGAATCAATCGTTTCATGATCTTTGAGAAAAACTTCATGCTCTTTTTGTAAATTCGAAAGTTCTAATTTTAGGCTTGCATGAGTTTTCTTGAGTTTTTTGTATGATGCATGTATTTTCTCACAAATCTCAAACAATTCATCATAGGTTGGTTTACATACCTCTTTCTCATTACTTTGATCTTCTCCCATTAAACACAAGTTTGTTGTTTCATCCTCAGGCTCCATTTTAGATGAATCAGTACCAGATTCTGCCCAGAACGCCTTTTGGATTATCTTCTTATCCTTCTTGAACTTAGGTTTCTCCTCGCCCTTTTCCTTTTCTTTGCTCGAGTGATCTTGAAGTGTAGGACAATCGGCTTTCACATGTCCAGGCTTCCTGCATTCATAACAAACAATATCAGAAGATCCTTTAGAATGTTTATGATCCTTACCTTTTCTCCAATGATGTTTTTGTTTCTTTCTTAGAAAGCTTTTGAATTGCCTTGTGATGAAGGCAACTTCATCGCTTTTAGACCTGGAAGATTCAAAATATGATTTGTGCGCTTTTAGTGCAACTGTTTTCTCCTTATTCTTCTCACCTGCATCAAGATTTCTTTGATTTACCCCTTGCTCATAAGCAATGAGTGAGCCAAGTAAGTTATCAATAGAATAAGTGTTCAAATCCTTAGATTCAGTGATTACAGTGATTTTAGCATCATATGACGAAGGCAAGCATCTCAAAATCTTGTTTACTTTTTCAAAGTTTGAAAGTTCTTTTCCTAATGCATGTAGTGAAGTAAATATCTGAGTAAACCTAGTGTATATGTCAGAAATTGATTCATGAGGTTTCATGCGAAAAAGTTCGTAATCATACAAGAGAATATTCAAATGGGATTGTTTAACCTCATTAGTGCCTTCATAGGTGATACACAATTTATCCCAAATTTATTTACCAGTTTTGCAAGTGGAGACACGCATGTAATCCTCAGCTTTTAAAACACAAAAAAAAATAGTTTAAACATTTTACATTCAATTGAGCTAAGTCTCGTTCATCGAAAGTTCATTCAGTAAAAGCAACTTCAATTTTAACACCATTAATTTCACGAGAAGGTGGAGAATAACCTTCTTTGATAAGCATCCACATGCGATAATCAGTAGATTATAAAAACGTTAACATGTGGGTTTTCCATAAATCAAAAGGTAAGTTGTCAAACAAGGGAGGTCGTGTAATTGAATAACCTTCCGTAGTTTTACGATTCCCAAGGTTAGCCATGAATCTAATTCAAAAAGTTTTCAAACTTAAATTTTTGAATCCCACTTTGATACCACTTAAAAGTGCTCAGATGACACTAGAAAGTGCTCTGATACAACTTTAAAGTTCGTTAGGGATGTTAAGCCCTATGAACTTAGTACCAAGCTAACCAAGAGGGGGGGGGGGGTGAATTGGTATTTTTTTTTAAAAAAAAGTTCTTTTCACAAAGAACAAAAATCACATAAACCAAAATCACACCACGAGAAAAATAAACAATACAAAAATTAAAGTGCGAAAGCAAGAAAATAAGAACACAGATATTTATAGTGGTTCGGTTAACTTGACCTACGTCCACTCCTTGGAGGCACCCTCCAAGTATTGCACTACAAACGCGACTCTCCTTTAGCCCCCATGGCTAGGCGGAGAAGCCCTCACAAAGAACCTCTTTTTACCACCCCGGCAAGGTAGAGAACCTATCTCCTTTTGTTTCCTCCACGGATGAGAAACTCTAGACGAAGAAGAAGCAGAGCGATCCTTGAAGGAACCCTTGTGAATCCCCTCACAAGCTCTCCCTCACAAGATCCTCTCTCTCTCCCTCTCTCTCTTTCTCTTCTCAAGGCCTTCTCAGGTCAAGGCAGCAGCCAAAGATTATTCAAAATATTGAACAAGAGCTCTTAAATAGAAGAGCTTCAAAGGAGCTCATTAATTATAAGTTGCCGACAATATCGTCCGGGCCGATATGGACATCGGCCTGACCGAATAGTATAATTATCAAAAGATCGACTAGAGCATTGCCCTGAATGCAAACTGGACAATTTAAAATTAGCTTGATCGTCCGGGCCAATATCATGATCGTCCCGGCCGATCAGTTCAAATCAGAGGAAAATCATCCAGAGTATCGCCCTGAATTCGAGCTGGCCGATATTTATCGTCCTGAAGTAACCAAGGTTTTTTAATAGATCGTCCTGGCCGATCCTTCGATCGTCCAGGATTATATGATCGTATCAATCATCCTTAATTACTCTCTTGATTTTCTGATCAATTAAGGCATAATTTGTGAATATCGTCTAGGCCGATCAATGATCGTCCTGGCCGATGATTTAAAAATACAATATACCTTAATTGTCTATGGCGGCAACTTCTTTCTATTTTGAGCTTATCATCCTGGTCCATACAAGTATCGTCCAGGCCGATCTGTTAATGACGGCTGCCTTAATTAAGAATCTTTATTTAGACTTTCTGTTTTAAGCCTGATCGTCCATGACGATGTAAATATCGTCCTAGCCGATATGAGTAAAAACAGAAATTCTAAATATCTCAAGTGTGTGTGTGTGTAGGGTTAATTAGCATCAGTCTCTTTGACCATTACAAATAGACTAAAGAAGAGAAAAAATAAAGTACAGACTGACTCAACCCTAGATCTACGCAATCTTGAACTGGTTTCATTTCTGTTCGTCCGATGTTTGATTCCTAAAAAGTTAGAAGCAACAAGCAGTATAAGAGAATTAACAGTGTTTGTCAATCATCAAAACATAAGTCATAAAAATAGATTTACAATAGTTACTATATAACTAGACCTCAATTATTTGACAATATTCCTTTTGATATTTGGAAAATACGCATGTTTATATTTTTACAGTCACTTGATTATCGTATGTGAATATTAGTTCATGAAGGGTATACAAAACCAACTAGATTAGTTGACGGAGTTAGAGTTGAAACTCCCTTTTGCGAACTGGACAGTAGAAGAATGTGATTTAGCACAACTAAATGCCAAATGCTTGAATAGTTTCTTTTGTGCTATTAAATCCAAATATTACATGCGAGTTTCTACTTGCAAGAGTGGAAAGGACATATGAGATAGACTTTATATAACTTATGAGGGGACTAATGAAGTTAAACAATCCAAACTTAATATCTTGTTGCATGACTATGAACTACTTTGCATAAAACACAATGAATCTATTTCTAACATGTACACAAGATTCACACAAATAGTCACCTCTTTACATGCATTAGGTAGGGAATTAACAAATACATAAATGGTTAATAAAATACTTCATTGCTTACCTACTACTTATGATACTAAAATAGCTACAATTACAAAGTCTAAAGTTTAAACATTTATTCTATTGACAATCTTTTTGGATCACTAATTACTTACGAGCAAGGGGTGAGTCAAAGAAAGATTGATATAGGTGAATCACAAAGGGAGAAAAATATAGCTCTGAAAGTGGAAGAGTTAGAGAGTGAACTCTCATAACATGAGGATGAAGATGACATTGCACTGATGACTAAATAGTTCAGAAGCTTTCTGAAGAGGAAGCAAAAGAGATGCCAACAATGGAATCGAGATAAATTTAATAGAAATATCTAGGTTTCAAATGATGTTATTTGTTATGAGTGCATGAAACCTGAACACATTAAGTCAGATTGTCCAAAACTCAATGCCACTCCTAGCAAGGAGAAGGTAGAGGAGAAAACAATTGTGAAGAAGGGAAAGAAGAAATTCCAAAGAACTTTCTGGGCGGACTCAGCTTCAGAATCGTTAGCGACTAAAAAGGAAGAGTAAGTTACTAATCTATGTTTAATGGCCGATAATCTTGATCAGTCAGATCAAGAAGAGGTATGTGACTTATCTTACAATGAACTTTTTGATGTCTCTAAATGCATACATGATGCATATAGAAAGTTAAAGAAAATGTATGTTAGTCTGAACTTAGAATTTTATGAACTACAAAGAGAAAAGAAGATCCTTAGGAATGATCATGCTTTAATTGATATAACCACATAAAATTGCTTGATGAGTTTGACGATTTGAATAAGAACCATGAAAGATTAAAATCATCCTATCCAGAACTTCAATAAGAAATAAAAAATAATAAGGATGAATTTGAGAGCAAGATGTATCGAGTAAATTATACAAATCGTATCTTGGAAAATATGAATTCATTTTATAAACTGAAAATAGAAGCTCTCGAGGATAATAGAATACCACCAAGACTTGAAGATTTCACCAATATTAATTTGTATCCTAAATTTATGCAATCCATAAATAGACAGAGAAACTATAGAAGATTCAGAAATGCTTTTCTAAGAGTCAAATATCATAATTGTGGATTGATTGAATATATAGCTTACACTTGTACATTGAAGAAGAAAAATCATTTGGTGTGAAAACTTAAGATGCAAAAACCTAGATATATCATACATGCATCTATTTATAATTTACAAAAAGGTGAACCCAAACTTGTTTGGGTTCCCAGGTCTAATATTTTATATTTTTGTAAGATTGCTCTCATATAAGGCCTTGTGAGAGCATATGATACCTGGACAACGGTTGCTCAAATCATATGACTGGAGATACTACACAATTCATATTGTTGGAAGCTAGGAGTGGAGACAATGTTACACTTAGAGATAACACCACAAGGAAGGTGGTAGGGTCAGGTATGATTGGAAATCTTAAAAAACTTTTTTTATAGAAAATGTTTTATTGGTAGAAGGCTTAAAACATAATCTTCTAAGTATTAGTCAGCTATGTGATAAAGGTTATTATGTAAAATTTTTTTCTATAAATTTCATATTAAGTCTAAATGGTAATGATATTTTGAATGATATAAGGGTAAATAATGTGTATATGCTAGACTTAAATTGCATTAAAACTTTTAATATTTTTTATTTAAAAATAATTTCTGATGAGTCATGGTTTTGACATATGAGACTTTGTCACTCTAGCATGAAAAAACTTAGGAGGATTACCCAAAAGAACTTAGTGAGAGGTATACCAAAATTGGACTTTACTAAGGACCACCTTGGTGATGCATGACAATTAAGAAAATAGGTGAAGTCCTCTTTTTCAATCCAATAAGAATCTTAGAACTAGTAAACTATTAGAGATTTTACATATGAATCTTTTTGGACCGGTTGGAACTGTAAGTCTAGGAGGGAAGGTATACAGATTTGTGATTATGAATGATTTCTCAAGATTCACATGAGTTAGATTTCTATTTCATAAGAGTGAATCATTTGAAGAATTTAGAAATATTTCAACTTGGATTCAAAGGAAATTAAGATGGGAGATTATTACTATTCAAAGTAATCATGGAGGATAATTTGAAAATAAAAAATTTAAGAATTTTTGTAAGGAGAAAGGAATTGATCACAATTTTTCTGCACCTAGAACCTCTCAGCAGAATGGGGTAGTCGAAAGAAAAAATAAAAAATTAATATAAGTTACTCGAGCCATATTGGTAGAATATTCACTTCCTAAATATTTTTGGGTTGAGGCGGTAAGCACAACATGTTATGTTCTGAATAGGGTGAATGTTAAATCAAACTTAAATAAAACATCCTATGAATTAATAAAGGAAAGAACACCTAATTTATCACATTTGTATGTCTTTGGATGTAAGGTGTTCATATATAACCATAAAAAATCTGCCTTAAAAAAATTTGATCCAAAATCATATAAAAGAATTTTATAGGATACTCAAATGTTAGAAAATCTTATAAAATATTCAATAAAAGAACTTTGGTAATTGAAGAAATCACACATATTGTATTTGATGAATCTGGAATTTTGAAGAAGCAATTATTGAAGAGGATGAGGTAGAGATTAACTCCCAAAAGATTGAGAAAATAAATTTGGAAGAAAAATTAGAGATATAATACCTTATGCCTAAAGATTTGAGATTTTATAAAAACCACAAAAAAGAATTGATTATAAGAGAACCTAGTGTGGGTGTTAGGACTAGGCATGGACTTAACAAAGAAGTCAATCATTCAGCCTTTATTTCAATGATAGAACCCACAAATATTAATCAAGAACTTTCAAATGAATTTTGGATAATGACTATGTAAGAAGAATTAAATCAATTTATAAGGAATGAAGTTTGAGAATTAACTAAAAGGCCAAAGGATCAAAGTGTGGTTAGAACTAAGTGGATATTCAAGAACAAAATAAATGAGTCAGGAGTAGTTATTAGAAATAAGGCTAGATTGGTGGCTAAGGGATATAATTTGATTGAAGAGATTGATTTTTAGGAGACTTTTGCCTCTGTAGCTAGACTTAAAGCAATTATGATTTTGTTAGCCTTTGCATGTTTTAGAGGATTTAAATTATATCAAATGGATGTTAAAAATGCCTTTTTAAATGGGATAATTCAAGAGGATATTTTTGTAGAACAACCTCCAGGCTTTGAAATTCTAAACACTCAAATCACATTTCAAATTGAAAAAGGCATTATATGGATTGAGATAGGCATCTAGGACTTGGTTTGAGAGATTGAGCACCTTCCTACTTGAGAGATCTTTTGAAAAAGGGAGTGTGGACACAACTCTCTTTTTGAAGAAATTGGAAGATGATATGCTCATTGTACAAATTTATGTTGATGATATCATCTTTGGATCTGCAAATAAAAATCTTTATGATGATTTTTCTAAAATAATGATTAGTGAATTCAAAATAAGTTTAATGAGAGATTTGAGTTACTTTCTAGGCTTTAACATTAAGCAAATTGAGGAGAGTATATTTCTTAGTCAGTCTAAATATGTTAAGGACATTCTTAAAAAGTATGAAATAGATAATACTAAACCTATTAATACACCTATGAGTTCCTCAGTTTAATTGGATAAAGATCATAAGGGAAAAATCTGCTGATAAAAAAAATTTTAGAGGGATAATTGGATCTTTGCTTTACTTGACAGCTAGCCGACCCGATATCATGTTTAGTGTTTATTTATGTGGTAGATTTCAATCAGATCCAAAAGAATCGCATTTGATAACAGTAAAAAAGATTTTAAGGTATCTGTTGGGAACTCAGAACTTAGGAATTTGGTATCCTAAGTTTAACTCTTCATTTGAAATAATTGGATATTATTATTTTGACTTTATAGGTTGTAGGGTTGAAAGAAATAGCACTTCTAGAACATGTCAATTTATTGAAAATTCTTTAATCTCTTGGTCAAGTAGAAAATAAAATAAGTAGCCCTATTTACTGTTGAAGCTATATACATTGTATTAGAAAGTTGTGTAGCATAAGTACTTTGGTTGAAATAATAGTTGATTGATTTAGGATTAACGAAAGGAACTATTCCCATTTATTGTGATAACAGTAGTACTATTTGCATTTCTAAAAATCCTATATAATATTCAAGAACCAAACATATAGACATCCGACATCATTTTATATGGGATCATGTATCCAAAGGAGAAATTGAACTCATTCATGTTACAACAGAAAATCAACTTGCATACATTTTTACAAAATCACTAGTCTTTGATACTTTCAGTACATTAAGAACAAGGCTTGGTGTGATTGATTTGAATACTTAAATACAAATCTCTGCAAAATACTTTACTTTTAAAAATATTAATCTAACTTTAAAATTAGTAATAAATCAACCTTAATCAAAATTCATTAACCTTCAAATTTTAATCAAGTCAAATCACTTAATTATACCAGTTACCACTAGGTAACCAAAATCTACGAGGCTTTTAATTTTGCCCCAAGAAAGGTGAAATAAACTTTACGGTCTCAGTGAGCAACAAATATGGTAATCAATCAATATTCAAAATACATTTTGAAATCAATATTAAGCCATTAATATTGAAACTCAAACTTAAATCCTTTGAGCCTTCAAGTAATTAGAACTTTAAACAACTTTAACCAATTATCCTATATAAGACATATCCAACCCACAGAGCCTACCTCACACATTTTAGATAGTTTGCTATGACAACCAATTCTAGTCTTAGGCTAGGTAGGTATTTACTTTTCTACTGCGTGTTAAGTTTTCCTTAGTTTTCACTGCATGCTAGTTATCAGTTTAGATTGATTTATTATTTACTTAATTTCTGCACTCTATGATATAATTGATGGGCATACGATTTACCGCTAAGTTAGGGATGATTTATTTGCTAATTAAATCTTATATAAGTGGTCATGATCATATAGGATATTTAAAAATAAAAGGGGACAAAAATCATAAATATTAAATTACTATAGGTGCTCGCTGTTCTAAGTCCCCTTTCAAAATAAAAAGAGCATGGATAAGTGTGGGTGTAATTTAAGCATTTAATTTTTTTTCATTAATATTAACTATTTGGTCTGATTTAATTATAACTACTTAGGATAACCCTATAGGTTGTTCAAGTCAAAATTTTAATTTTTTTAAATGTAATTTAATTCATGCATTGAGTTATAAATGTCGAAGTGACAATTTGAAATGAGATAGCACCTAATTTGAAATCCAAAGAGGAAGGGACATCCCTTTGGGGAGACTCCCTCTCCATTTTGAGATCTAAATTAAGATGATTTTAAAATATCCAAAAAATAAAAAGATAACATCTCATTCAAGTGGAGTTTCTTTTTATTTTGATATCCGAACCTAACGATCCATTCTTAAAGTCACTTGACTCTTAGGATTAAAAATATGAGCTTATTGTTAGTGGTACCCAACCACTTTACTTTCATGCAAACCTTGATTTATAATATTAAGTGGCACTTGCCACATGACCATTCAATTTGAGTATTTAAATTTAATTTATTTATTTAATTAATTGTGCAGTAGAAATTCTATGTTTTTTAAACTTTATTTCTTATATGTTGATTTTGATTTAGCCTGGAATTTGATCGGAGACTCGTGAGGGTATTATTTAAAATTTTTTTACTTAAATAAATTAAACATTTTTAGCTCATATAAAAAAACTCTAACGCTTTAAGAAGTAAGCCCGACACTGTCGAGTGTCTCTCATTCATTCATATCAAATCTTCTCTTCCTTGAATAGACACCTTCTCACCTATGTGTTTTGGCACACCACCTAGCCTATGATGGTACAATTTATCAAGAGGAATATGTACATTCTCTAAAATAAAATTTTGTTTAAGCTTTTTTATTTAAAAACTGCTTCATTCCAATTATAAGTATTTATCGAGTAGATTTGTATGCATTACTTTAGATACAAATTTAAAAGTGTCTAAATCTATAATTGCATTTACTTTAAGCTTTAATCACCCAACATATATCAAGGGGCTAAATTAGGATATACTATAGATGTCGGTCTCAACTCCTTAAACTCAATCAAATTAATGTCCCTAACCACTCTTTCATAAAAGATCAGATATACGATTTTGGAGCACCTAGGTGGTTTAGCTGACCCCTAATCCAAGTTGGGATAAGTACAGGTTTGCATTGCATTAGCTAAGTTTGGGCTATAAATTTTTAGTACCCAATTTAGACTAAGGTTCTATGGAAGGCTCAGGCTATATGACCTCAGCCTTCTGGGAATCTAATCCCAACATTCTAATAAAATTTACCTTTCAGACCTAAATATCTTTAAATCAAATTCAAGTCAAATACTTACTGATACTTCTGAATTATTTCAGAATCCCGGGTGCCTCTTATTCTTCCTCGTTTGATTCTAGAAATAAGTGCTCAACTTTGATTCAATCCCATTTAAAAATTCTAATCCTCACCTCCTTTGACATCAAGCTTTGAAATCTCAAAAATAAAATTTATAACTACCATTATTTTTATCGAGAGTATTCGTAGTAAATTTTAGTTTCCTATGATTTAATTAACTATGAGGGCTTGCGCTCATAAGATATTAAGAAACCCATATCAAATAAATTTTTTAAAAATTATAATTTTCAAAACTTCAATTAATTATGTTGGGGAAAATCAAATTTAATGATCATTATCATCATATTCAAATGATTGATCGTAAAAGATAACTTCTTTCTTCAGGAAGATATATCATTCTACTATAATAATTTTTATTATAAATTAATGAACCATTTATCCATATTAATATAGTCAAATAGTCGATCAAATTTTATTTTGACTCTCCGGGGTCATATATCATCTTTCTCTGAGTTTGACTACTATAATCGGGATGAATTCAAAGTTTTTTAATTTAAATGCATTAGGGAATGATATATTCATCTCTTGAGGCGTTATATTATTCATATTGAAGCACTCAATTTTAAAATTAAAATTCTAGTAATTAATCTTTTCCAAAGAAAATTAATATTTTAAAACTGTAACCTTTTTTTAATCAAACACTTGATTTTTTAAAATGCTTCATTCAAATTTATGCATTTTAATTGAGTCAATTTGTATGCATTGTATTAGATATAAATTAAAAAGTATCTAAAAAAATAAATTGTAGTTTATTTCAAGTTTCATAATACCCAACATATGTTAAGGGGAAAATTAGGATTTGCTTTATATGTAGCCCCCAATTTCTCAAATTGAACTTAATTAAATGTCCCTACCTACTCTTTCATTAAAGATCAGATTCATGGTTTTAAAGCGCTTAGGTGGTTAGCTGGTTCCCTAATTCTGGCCGGAATAAGTCCAGATTTTGCATTTTATTTGTTAGGTTCGAGTCATTGATTTTCATTACCCAATTTAGATTTAGATTCTGAGGATAGGCTTAGGCTATAAGACCTTAATAATCAGGAATTGAATCCAAACCATCTAATAAAATTGGCAATTTAACTTAAATCTTTCAATAACACTTTAAGCCCAAGATATAGGGTCAATTGAGGTATTTCTAAATTATTTCAGAATCCCAATTACCTCCTACTTTTTTTTTTTCCTTTGGCCTCCATAAATAAGTGTTCTAATTTGATCCAATCCCCGTTGAATTTCAATCCTCACTTCTTTGATATCAAACTTTGAATTCTAAATGAAATTTTTACCGCTATCTTATTCGAGAGTATTCGTAGGAAACTCCTATTTTTTTATGATGTAATTATCTACGAGGGCTTACACTCGTAGGAGATTTAAAAATATAGATTAATTTTCAAAATCAAGTTTTCAAAATCGTAACTGATTATCTTTGGGAAATCAAATACAATGATATCATTATCATCATTTTCAAATGATCGATAATAGACAATATCATCTTTCCTCGTGAAGATACATCGTTCTATTATCATAACTTTGATTATGAAATTAATGATCATTTTATCTAGATTAGCATAGTTAAATACTAGATCGAACATCATTATGACCCTTTGGGGTCATATGTGTTTCGTTCCTGAATCTGACTACGATAATCAAGATGAACTTAAAGTTATGAAATTTGAACTTATTAGGGAATGATATGTTCGAGGTGATATAATTAAAATTTCAGAAATTCAATATTCTTAAAATTAATCTTTCATAATAACGTATTCGATTTTAAAATTAAAATTTTAGGAATTTAATATTCTTAAAGAAAATTAATCTTTTTCGAAACTCCAACAACATTTTTTTTAATCAAATAGGTACGACCCCAATTTATGATGCTCCTTATAGGATGACACATAAGGAGCTTCACGAGTTGGTTGAAAAAAGTTTTTTTTATCCTAATATGTCTCCGTTGGGTGCACCTATTCTATTTGAAAAGAAAATGATTGGTATGATGTGTATGTGTAGTAACTACAACATACCAAAATCATATTAATTAAGTTTCAGAATAGCATATTGTATGGAGTTGGGTTGTGACATCTTCGATCTTATTACTATATAATGTATTTTTAAATTATTGGAAAGTGCATCATTTATAATATATGACATTCACTAGTGGAACCATGTTAAGTTTGCCAAATCCTATGGTTTTCCCCTCCGATCCAAGTATTTTCTTAAGTAAAATTTCTCAAATCTCTATTAGATGCTCATACCTTAAGTCGTCTATAGTTGTGTGAAATTTTCGTCAATGTCAAAACAATAAACTCTCTTTACAACTAAATTTAATCTATGATGCTAAATTTTACTTAAATATATCCTATCTAAAGTACACCACCAAACTCCCTTGAAAGAGAAGATTTCTTCACTTTAGGAGCTTTCTAACGCAAGGAACAACATTTACCTTCTTTTTCACACCCTCATGGAATAAAGAGGCCACAAGAAAACCATTAATTCAAGAGAAAAACTTGGTATTGTTTGTAGTGTAATTAATCTTCCTATATATCCATCAACTTCTCCAAAGCTCTTCAAAAGCCTCTGTGAGCGACTCTCTCATATCATAAACCAAGCCCTACGAGATCAGTTCTTCAAGCAAAAATGCTTACAAGGAGACCCCAAAGGAGAGTTCGTCCACCACCTCAGCCCATATTTGATGACTTCAAGCCACGAGAGGAATGGATCCAAGAACCCTCCAACTACATCCTCCGTTTATATCTTCCCCAAGGTAAGAACTTTTCTTTAATTGAAACAGTAAGAAAGTCACCCCAAACGAAGTCAAAGAATTCAATGATTTGCAATAAGAGAATGTTATTTTGTACTTCTGTATGAATACTTTGAAATCATTAATGAATTATTAATTTTTTATATTATTAATAAAAATAATATTTATTTCTAATTATGATTTAATAAATAGTAATTTTCTGTGATTATTGAAACTTAAATCTAAAAAATTATTTGATTATTATAATAATGAATTTGATTATTCAAAAGAATTGCATTTGAAATAATTTTGATTTTTTTAAATTAATTAATGTACAAATTAAATTTATTACTTTAATTTCTACACTAAAAAATAATAGTATCCATATCTATATATTATTTTTATAATTGTATTCAAAATATAAATAATGAGATTTATAGTTAAGCTATTTTTATATAAATCTATTTTAAAAACCCAGTGCATTGACTTCTTCTTAGGGGTGGAACTGCATTGACCAGAGGGTAAGCAATTATCCACTTTCAAAATTGAGTTTTACTTATAAGGGAGGACAATTTTGAAATTTGCCTGCCCTATAATTTTTTTTCCCTATGTTATATAATTTTGTCCAATCCAGCTGTGAACAAATTCACGAGAAATTATTACAAGCGTGGTCCAGACCGAATCTACGTCCGGGTTTTTGTGAGTTTGCGCAGTAAAAGCGTAGTGGTGAATAGTAATCTTGCTTTTACTGCAATTTTACTGTGCACAGTCAAAAAAATCGGACAGTTCTATCATTCGGACTTCGCACATAATAATCTCTCCCAATTCACATAGTCCCAATCATTTGTTTCATGTGTGAGCTATTTTTCCTCTCGTTCATGCTTTATTGGACTGTTGCTTGAACTCCGCCTCCCATGCAACCAACTAAAAGCCCCTGCCATCTGCGCTAATTCTTCATACTCCTTACATCAACTTTGCTCACCCTCAAAAGTAAACCTGGTTCCGTCCCTGCTTTTTGTTTGCATGAATTTTATTGAAATTTCTATTAAAATTTCTTTTTATATGAAAGTTTTTATAAGAGGATTTTCAAGTAAATTTTATTTGGAATAGATCTCTAAATTATTGAATTAATCATTCTGAAATGAAGGATTTTGAAATTCATCTCATTAAATTTTTGTTAAATAATTTTTAATTTTCTTTTAATGTAAAGCAATGGAAAATGAATACTATACACTCTAACAATTCAAACCATTTTTGTTTTTTTGAAGTATTCAAAACGGAGGACTTTAATGTCATATATGACCAGAGCGGAAAGATAACGGTCCGAGGAACAAAGCAAGTGGGTGAGAACAGATTTTCTAGGTTTGAATCTTCCTACAACGTTCCAATAGATTCAAACCTTGAAAAGATTAGTGGAATATTAGAGAACAACATCCTTTCCTTAACCATTCCAAAGATCATCGCTGTTAAGCCTTCTGAAGAGAAGAAAGAAGAACCAGTATTAGAGGAGAAGGCAAAAATAGTTACAGAGGAGAGGAAAGAAGAAGAAAAACTAACCTTACCAAAGGAGAAATCAGTGATGGCTGAGGAGGAGATGAAAGAAGAAGAAGCAGTGATCAAAGAGAAAATAGAAGAACCGGTAATGAGCGAAGCAATGCAGCACATTGATCAGAAGATAAAAGAAGCAGCAATGCAGAAGAAGCCAAGCGGATTGGAAGAAAAGAAAGAAGAACAGGCATTAAAGGAAAAATCAAAGATGGTGGCAGAAGAGAGAAAAGAAGAAGAGCCTCTGAAAGAGATTAAACAAAAACCAACAGTGCCAAAGGAGAAACCAGTGCTGGCTGAGGAGGAGAGGAAAGAAGAAGCAGTGATCAAAGAGAAAATCGAAGCAATGCAGCGCATTGATGAGAAGATAAAGGAATCAGCAATGCAGAAGAAGTCAAACGCATTGGATGAAAAGAAAGAAGAACCGGCATTAAAGGAAAAATCAAAGATGTTTGCAGAGGAGAGGAAAGAAGAAGAACCTCTGAAAGAGATTAAGGAAAAACCAATAGTACCAAAGGAGAAACCAAGGACACCTGAGGAGAGGAAAGAATCAACTGCGCTTAAAGAGACGAAAGAAGAACCAATGAAGACAGAAATGGCCATGGAAGAGCCAATCTGGGAAAAAAGAAAAGATGAAGCAGACCCTAATGAAATAAAGGTATTATACTATCTCTACGTTAACCATCTGTTAAATATTTATAGCTAATATTTATACTTTCTACCAGAAGCAAGAACACATAGTACTGAAGGAGAAACAGGACATTGAAGAGAAGCATGAAACAATTCAGAAAGATAAGCAAAAGTGTTTTGATGGAGAGAAGAAAGAAGACTCTGCCAAAAAGGAAGAGACTTGTGAAGATGCTGTCACTAGGAAATCAAGGTATTGCCATGAGAGAAGAGTACAAGAGAAGCAACCGAAGGAGAAAGAAAGCAAAAAGAGAAGTTGGCGTTGGAACGAGGAAGACAAAGGTTGGCTAGATTGGTTGGATGGCGCATTCATAGATGATGTGTTAAAGAAAGTCTACAGAAATAAAAAGTTCATTACTTTGGCTCTGGTGGTGTTCTCCACAGGCTTTTTTATCTCCAGGAAGTTGAGAAAAAGGGGATGATTAGTTGTATGGTAGATATAAAGCTTAGCTAAATTAATATATATGATAGATTGTAAAATGTTTCAAGCCTAGCTAAATGATCTTATTATTCAATTCAGTAAATTGTATTACAATTTTAGCTTTTCTATCAAATTTATCATATTAATCAATTTGCTTTGTTATAAATAAATGTTATAAGTGGGTTTAGTGGCATCACACAAAAAGCAGGGGATTGGATGTTTAAGATTTTGTTTGGGACAACTTTCTTACTACTTTCTAAAGTAATTTTTAATATATAAACTTTTTGAATTAAACCTTTTTGTACTAGAGAACTGCTTTAAAAAGGAGTAAGAAAGTTGTATGTCTCAAACAAAGCCTAAGTATTAGTGTTATCTTTTATCATATACACAAACAATGAAGAAAACGTGCAAGCAATACAACAAACTAGAGAGTCTTGATCCAATAAGATTGTAAGTGAATGAATGTACTTAATGAATAATTTGAATATGACTCAATTAATACTCAGATAAATTTGATGTAATTAGTAATTAAACAAATTAGAAGATTTTTTATTTTTCAAATTTGAAGGCTAAATAAATCTAGCATAAACCAGATCCAACCCGTTTATTTATGTTTTTAACCAAACTCATTTGTTATCAAATTGGTAACTTGTTAAATGCTTAATATTAAGCTCTATGATTACTTGGGCTATAGGAAAATTGGGTGTTACCATTGGACCAAATCCGTTGAAAATCGTAAAATTCCGTAAAAAATATGAATTTCTGGCGGAAATGCATCTGACAGTAAAACGCTCGTTAGAAATCATGTTCTGATGGAATATGAAAATATTTCTGATATGTTCCGCCAGATTTACCGACAAAATTTCGGCGAAACATAGTTATATTATTCGTTATTTAAGAGTCACTATTATTGGTGATTTATCAGTAAAAATTTTCACCCAAAAAAAATTCACTAGAAATTCTAATATATAATTCGTTGGAACATTCCGTCGGACACAATCCTGTTGAAATTTCAACGGTTTATCCGCCAGAATTTTTTCGCCGAAAATATGATACATTTTTGTTGTATCTCCATTCATGTTAATATTCTACCCGAAATCCACCAGAAACAGGTAACAATTAAAAAAAAAGCACCCCCTCATATGTTTATGTTTTCTACAACACAACAAACCTGCATTATATATATATATATATATATATATATATATATATATATATATATATATATATATATATATATATATATATATATATATATATATATATATATATATATATATATATATATATATATATATATATATATATATATATATATATATATATATATATATATATATATATTATTCATTCAGACATTGAACATAAACAAATAGTTTAACATTCACCAAACATCTTAATAACTTATTTGATCATTCCAAGTTCATTGAACATTCACCAACCAATTTAAAATTAAACCTAAAGTTCGCTGCACAATTAAAAATGGATAATAAAATAAATAAACATACAAATGAAATGTCTAGTAATAATAAAAAAACATATTTATTCAGAATCAGTATCCTTCTCTACTGAAGCTGCCTTCTTTCAATTGAACGGCTCCCTCAATTTCTGCAAGTCATTCAACAACTAAGTTTTTTGCATCTACATCTACATGTTAGCTTGTGATTTCCTAACTTGCTTTAGCTCGGATGTAAGGCCAGCTACCTGTTGGATATACAATGACTCCTGACTACTTATTAAGAAGCTAGATCCACCAAATGACTGCCCCTCGTATGCATAGGCTTGCTAGCCTAAACCTTATATGCGACCTTTCTGCATTCCTCCCTACTGCTTGCGACCAAGTGTGATAGTTAGAATAATCAACTGATCCCCTAGAAGATCCCACACCTGCTCTTGATTGGCTCTCTCAAATTTTTGTGTACTCATCCTATAAAAGGTAATATAATATTAAGCAATTTACATACGACACCAAAAATATTAAACTTATGTACTCACGTAGGCTCTCATTGCTTACTCATCAGCCCATTATTAGTCCTCCTATTGCTTGTGGGTATGAATATGCAACTCAATAGTGGTCAGTTCTCTACCCAACACCTCTTTCTATAATAAACTTGCATTAGTATTCATATCTAAGTAAGTTATTAAAATCTTTTAAAATTTCTTACTAAATACTACTTGCGCTTAGTATATAGAACTAAGCCTCAAGTATGTTGGGAACAACCCCTGCCTCAAAGATTAGAAGCTCAGTTATGTCTATTCTATTCCCTCCTCCTACTATAATCTGAGCTACCCCAAGCATTGATTAGCTCGCCCCATACACTCTTGAAAGTTCGTGAGGGGTGTTAAACCATAAAGAACTTGTCAGAGACTAACCAAGAAGGGGGGGGGGGGGGGGGGGGGTTAATTGATAGTTTTAAAATCATAAACAAAAAAAAATCTTTTTGATCTTTTTAAATATTTTCAAAACAAAACATTAACTCTTGATACAGATTAAAAATAATTTTTACAATAACAATACAATCAGATATTTCAATCACAAAACAAATCACAAAAGGTGTGAAAATAAAATACGACAAAAGTAATAAGAAATAACACAACAAATTTTATAGTGGTTCAGTCAAATCTGACCTATGTCCACTCCTTGGAGACACCCTCTCTAAGTATTGCACTAAACTGAAGTGACTCTTCTTTTGCTCCCATAACAAGGCGGAGAAGCCTGTATAAAATCTTTCCACCAACATAGTGAGGTACAAAACCTTGAATCCTTTTACTCCCACCTAGAGTAGGTAGAGAACCTGGGAATTCTTTTACTCCTCTTGGAGTAGGCAGAGAACTTGGATTTAATATTGAAGATGATCTCACCGAAGCCACCAAGGAAAAAGTAGAGCAACTCGAAGATGACGATGAATACCTTGCTTGGAGTAACCTTTGTGATTCCCTCATAAACTCCCCCTCACAAGGATCTCTTCCTCTCAAGCTCTCCCTCTTCTTTCTCTAAGCTCCCTCTTAGATCAACTCCACAGTAAAAGATTAACCCAATAGTTAATACCATTGCTTAAATAGAGAGCCTTCAAAAGAAGCCATAATTTTCAATTATGCACAACTGATCATCTAGGATGATCGACCGATCATCCTATATAATTTATACAAAACAGCCCTATTAGCCAGAACAATCACATTTGCTCTATAAGATCAATATAAGTATTTATACAGATTGTTCAGTATCATCTTTCGATCATTCAGGACGACTAGTTCAACATACCATATTGATCGTCCAATACTACATTAGATGATGAGTGGTGATCTTCATATCATTCCAAAAATATCTCGGATCATCCAGGATGATCCTCCTGCATGATTAGAGTAAAGTTATGATTTTTCATCTGGGACGATAGGGGATCGTCCTATAAAATATACTAGATTGTCTAGTATGATCCAGATGGATCATCTTGTATGATATGACTGAACCATTTAATCATAATTACACTCTTAATCATCGTATCAATTTAGGTATGATTGTCATACATCATTCAGGATGATACATATCATCCTGAACGATTAGAATAAAATTAAAAAAATAAAATATTACCTAAATTATGATTGGTGGCTATTTTTATCATTTAAGTTTATCATCCTAATTGGTATGGATTGTCCAATAAGATTAATTTATTCACTTATAATTAGCCGGATGCCTTAATCAGAGGTTCTATTTTTAACTTATCATCTAGGACAATCTCATATCATCTTGTACGATCTGGTCAAAAATAGAAAAAACCTCTAACTCACCAAATTACTCTCCCTGAGTGTGTGTATGCAAGGTTACTTAACTTGGGGTTCATCCTATTCAAGATTTAACTCAAGAAAAGTAAAAAAAAAAAAAACATTTGTATGACATCACAAGCAGACTCAATCTTAATCTACATGATCTTGAGTTTATTTGTATTACAAGTAATTTTTGTGGACTTAAAAGGTTAGTACACAGGGTAAAAAATAGGTATTCAATAATAGTAGTGGTAAAGAAATAGTAATATTTGTTATCATCAAAATAATGTTATTTGGATCTAGATTCATAACAATCTTTCTCTTATTGATGATGACAAACATTATCATTAAAAATTTTAGATCAAGCAAACATTTTTATTTAAATTAAAGAAAGAAAGAAGAAAAATAAAAAATAAAAATAATAGTAGTAAAATAAGGTAGATTCCACTAAAGCTAAAAGCAAAAACCCGACAACTATTCCCCCTTTTTATTTCATAAAAAGAGGGAACAAGAAAGACATCACAAAGAACAAAATAAATAAAAGAGAAATAGTATAAAACCAATACCAAATACTAACAAACTAGAAGAAAGAGAAACCTTGATCAGGTGGAGGTGGTGGGGGTGGCTACTGAAAGAATCGGTGTAGGGAAGAAAATTGTTCCCCAAACTAGGCCATGTCCTGGTCTTGCTACTGCTGTTGGGTTGTGTATGCCTCAAACTAAGATACATCCTAATCATAATGTAGCTGCTACTCAATGACATATAACTCAAATCTATCTTCCCACTAGTCGAACCTCTGAACCAGCTCATCGATCTAGGAGTGCTGGTGGATAAGGTCAGGCATAGGAATATGTCCTTATTCTTATGCCATAGCCTCATCATGCACAAGGTGACGACGAGTACTATGAAGAATGTGGAAGGAGCTATTTTAATAGAAAATAGGGATGTGATCAGGTGGGATAGGATACTGAAGATTGTACTTTGATTCAAGGACATAGGCAATAATATATCCTAAGCCCAGATTTAACTTTCTTTTGTGATCGAGATCCCTAATACTTGTAATATTTTCAATGTATCGAATTATAAGATTAGCGACATTAAAGTCTCGACAAGCCATTATGTAGAAAGTGATTAATAACAAGATGGGGGTGATATGAATTTCGATCCCCAGCTTTAAGAATGGAGGTGCAGAGGATGTGCTGAATGGTTCGAGCATTTTTCACTAAGGAACTAGTTGCAGAGTCATGAAGGTGGGCTTTGCTTTCTAGAAGAAGGATATTAATAGGGCCCCAATTAAATTTATGATCTTAGGCTAAAAGATAAAGTTTGCCACCAGTGGTTGAAAGGTGAAGATATTCATAGAAGTCTTGAATATTATTTTGATAGGGCATTGATTAACATAAGATTGTAGTGAAGTACAATCAGAATTCAAATGAAGACTAAAGAAAAATTTGAACAACATTTTGGAATGGAAGGTAAAAGCTAATGTAAGCATGAATCCAAGAGTAGTGCGGTAAAAAGGTCTAGTACCTGAAAATTTAACACATCCTGATTGATAACCTTCGAGAGATTAATCCCCACAGACTTATACTGAGTATATGCAGCTTCATCAACTGCTTCAATAAAATGAGGATTGATAGCACTCTTGGAAGAGCTACCTATAAGGGCACAAGAATACTTACTGCCTGCCATAGTCAAAAAATGAAAGCTCGAATGAGGGAGAAGGAAATTAAAAAGTTTGGTGTGAAGAAAAATCCTTGAATTTGAGCTAGTTTATATAAGGTCGGGCATATCATCCAGGATGATCATGAAATCCTCTAGGACGATTAGGCACAATAAAATTATCCAGATGATTAGTCAACAAAGTTGGTACTATCGTCCAGGACGATCAGGTATCATACAAGATAATTAGACACAGGACGATCATCATGAGGAGTCATATTATATGACCGTTGAATAAAGATATCATCCAGGATGAATAGGTGGATCATCTAGAATGATACTTAATAACTGATCAGCCTAACAGTATTCAAATCATTCAACTACTTCTGTCACGTGGATCATCCAGTGTGATGAAGGAATCCTAAGAGAGTATCACCAATAATTAGTTTATATCAGCCATTGCATGTGTTGTAATTGGAGATATGTATTTTTTGTTCAAATCATACAGGATGATGTGGATCATCCTTGATGATGTGAACAAATAGAAAAAATTTAGGATATGAAGAGTGATGATTAAGAGTTCTTTAAGACAAATAAAATAAAAAAATAATAAAATACATATAAAAGCTATAAATCAAAATCAAAAGATTTTTTTTTGAATCGATCAATAGTGAAAAAATGATAAATTTCCTTTGTAATTAGATTAAAAATTTATAAGAAAAGAATTAATAATGCTAAAATCTAAAAATGATAGAACAACTGATCTTAATAACCTCAGCTCAGACTCCTTACATGTTAAAAAAATTTTGAGAAAAAAAATCTAACTCAGAAAAAAAATCTGATAAGAAAAGTGATCTGTTCAAAAACTTCATTTCAAAAAGTATATTTAATAGAATAATATAGCAAACTAATTAATCAAAATTATTGAGTTTCAAAAATTAAGTGTTTGAAGATATCAAGTGACACATCAGTTCTTCTAAGATTTAAAGGTTTGAAAGAAGAGGGAAGCTTATTTCTTTGTGGGCTTATTTTGTATCTCTTATCAGTTGTTCTGTACACTTTACACATCTTTTAATTTTTTTAATATACTTTATGTATCTTTCAATTATTTGATAATCATTGCGCATCTTTTTAGTTTTCTTTTGATCTCATTTTGTGTCTCTTATCATTTTTATGAGCTAGCTCCCTTTCAAAACCATTAAAGACTCTCAATTGTGAGACTATCTTCCATCTATAAGAGAAGAAAAATTTACTCTCTAAAATAAGGAAGAATAAACCACAAATTAAAATCATATTCATATGATAAATGCAACAACCTAATAAAGAAAACTTGAAAGTGATTTAATGACTTTGAATATTATTCATATGAGATAGGTTACTGCAAGAAGATAAAAATGATCTCAATTTCAAAGTCTAATTTTTAATTTGAAATAGATTTTTGATCTGAAAAAATACACCGCTAAAGAAAATAGTGAAAGAGAAATATTCATGATATTTCTTCCTTTAATTGATTTAGGTAGGTTAATCACTATTTACAAATTTTCAAAAACAAAAGTAAGGCAAACATGTCATTTAAGAAATCAATACTAACAGTGACCATTGATCTGATAAAAATATTTGAAGGTAAAAATAACAGAAAAACAAAAATAGAAGTACATAAATAGAAATAGACATGCAAATAAAATAAAAAATAAAATAAAAATCATAAAACAAAAAGCACCGATGTCAAGCATTAATATCTATGACACCTAATCTGATTCTTAAGATGTTGAAAGTTTCAAAGGCCAGTTGTTTTATAAAGATATTATCAAGTTAGTTTTGAGTGGCTATATGGTGTAGCTCTATGTCTCATTTAGTAACATGGTCCCTAATGAAGTGACGTCTTATGTCAATGTGTTTGGTCTTGGAGTGTTGGATTGGGTTCTTCAAAATGCAGATGACATTAGTGTTATCATAGATGATTGAGATTGTGCCTACATGTAAACCTAAATCCAGAATTTATTACTTTAACAAGAGGACTTAGGCTACATAACTTTTTAAGATGATGTACTTAGCTTCAGCAGTGGATAGGACAACTGAATTTTATTTTCTACTGGATCAAGATACTAAGGATTGTTATATAAATTATCATGTTCCAAAAGTGCTTTTTCTATCAACTCGATATCCTGCAAAAATTTGAATAAGAATATCCTATGATTTCAAAGGAGGTGATATGCCTAGGATTCAAGATTCATAAGTCAGGGGTTCCTAAGAGGTACCTAAGGATTCTCTTAACAGTAGTTAAGTGGGACTCTTTTGAATTGTCTTGAAATCTAGCATAGAGAAAAACAATAAACATAATATCAAGTTTGCTAACAATCAAGTAAAGGAATGATCTAATTATTCCTCTATATTTATTTTGATTAATAGATTTTCCATTTGAATCCTTGTCTAACTAAATAGTGGAACTCATGGGAGTGTTTATTTGGTTGGCTTTATCCATCTCATATTTCTTAAAGATGTCCTTAATATATTTTTATTGACTAAGGAAAGTCCCATCACTCTTCTACCTTATGTTGAACCCCAAAAGTAAGTAAGTTCTCCCATCATACTCATCTCAAATTCCTTACTTATTATTTTTGAAAATTCATCACATAGATTTTTATCAGAAGATTTAAACATAATATCATCAATATAAATTTGTAAAATCAATAATTTATCTCTTATCTTTTTTCAAAAATAGGGTGGTGTCTACGCTCCCCTTAACAAAAGATCTTTCTATTAGGAATGTGCTTAGTCTTTCATACCATTCCTAGGGTGTTTGTTTTAGTCCATACAACGCCTTTTTTAATTTTAACATATGATTGAGAAGTTATGAATTTTCAAAGCCTTGGGTTGTTCAACGTACATATCTTCTTTTATCATCCCATTCAGAAAGGCATTCTTAACATCCATTTTATGCAGTTTCAATCTCTTAAAATAAGCAAATGCTAGTCGAACTTTAATAGCTTCCAATCTAGCTACAGGGATAAAAATCTCTTCAAAATCAATCCCTTCTATTTAATTATACATCTTAGCCACTAATCTTGCCTTATTCCTCACTACTACTCCAGAATCATTCATTTTATTTTTGAAAACCTATTTTGTTCTAACCACACTCTAGTCCTTAGGTCTTCCAACTAGCTCCCAAACATCATTCCTTACGAATTGATTTAGTTCTTCTTGCATGGCTAGGATATAGAATTCACACTACAGGAAATTCACTCATTACTGGCGGCTTGTTCCGGCAGTTAATAATTATTTTTCGGCAGTTTTGAAAAACACCAGCGACTAGTGGGTTCAGTCATTGAAATGAAGGCAGAGTGGTTCACATCTTTTCTAAGTCCATGCCTAGTTCTAACACCTTCAGATAGGTCTCCTAAGATCAGTTCTTTAGGATGACTTGAAGAATATATCCATTCTCTAGGCAAAGTATTTTTAGACTATATTCTTTCTTCCAGATTTATAGATTGCAATCCTTGGGTGATTTCTATAACCTCATCTTCTTCTAGCCTGTACCCTCTAGAATTATCAAATTCATCAAATATAACATGAGTGGTCTCCTCAATCGCTAGTAACACTTTGTAACTAAAAATAGATTTATTAACACTTGAGTAACCTAAGAACACTCCTATTTTGGGTCAAACTTTCCTAGTTGAGACTTCTCATTATTCAGAGTGAACACTTTGTATCTAAAGACATGGAGGTGAGAGAGGTTGGGTGTCCTACCCTTCAAAATTTTATTGGGTGTCTTATTCAGTTTGGATCTAAAATTTACCCTATTTAGAACATAACAGGTTATATTCATCGCTTATGCCCAAAAGTATTTTAGAAGTGGGTATTTATCTAACATGGCTCTAGTGACTCCAACTAGAGTCATGCTCTTTCTTTCAGCTACCCTATTCTGCTAAGGGGTCCTAGGAGCTAAAAAATTATGGTCTATCCATTTCTTCTTATAGAAATATTCAAAATTTTCATTCTCAAATGTCAACCATGATCACTATGAATTGTTACAATTTTATAACCTAGCTTTCTTTGAATCTAAGTGAAAAATGACTTAAACTTCTCGAATGATTCACTTTTATGAGATAGAAATCTAACCCAAGTGAATCTCGAATAATCATCAACAATCACATACCCAAAGACTTTCCTTCCTAAACATGTAATGCTGATAGGTCCAAACAGATCCATGTGTAGGACTTCTAAGGGTTTGCTAGTAGAAATATTTTTAATTGAGGGAAAGAAGGATTTGACTTGCTTTCCTTACTAATAGACATCATATAGGTGATCCTTAGTAAACTCTAGTTTGGGTATCCCTCTCACTAAGTCTTTTTGGGTGATCTGTCTATGGCTTTCATAATAGCATACACAACCTCCTATGCCACAACCAAGATTCATTAGCAATAATTTTTAAGTAAAGAGTAGTGTCAGATTTTGTATAATTTAAATCAAGCATGTAAATATTGTTGATCCTTTTTTCCTGCAAAATAATGTTATTATTCAAGCTTATTTTGCAACTGGTAGACAAAAATGTATATGCTGAAGCCTTTATCACAGAGCTAACCGATGCTGAGCAAGTTATGTCTTAAACCATTAACTAGTAAATATTTTCAATGATAAAAATTTTAGAGTTTCCAATTAAATATCAAATGTTAGATTTGGGAACCCAAACAAGTTTGGGTCCCACCATATAGAAAGAAGAATGAAATGCATGCATGCTATGCTGTGAGTTTTAAAGTTTTGGTCTCCACACCAAATATGTTCTACAGTGAATTGTGCAAGTGTGAAAAATATATCCTAGCATGCCACAAGAAAATATCTAACACTAGGAAAAGGATTTACTAATCTACTCGAGTTATGGTGTCTCTACTTAGGTTTGAATGATGCATGCTGATCTGATGGATTATAAAACTCAAGCACTATGGGTGATTTTTATTTTTCTTTGAAATTAATTAATTTAGCTTCTAAAAATTTATTTACACTTTCAAGAATTCACTATTTTATTTTTAATGCATGCTCCCTACTATCTAAATATGTTGCAAGAGTATCTAAGTTCTTATATGTATTTTTTAGTTCAACATGTAAATTTTTTAAGGAATCATGCTCATTTGTTAAATATAGATGCTTTTTATTCAATTCATCAAATTTATCAAGTAAAGTTATATGATTGCTATCTAATGTAAAATGATCTTTCTTAGGTATTCATGCTCTTTCTATAAAGTTAAAAAATAAGTTTTAAGACTAGCATACAATTTCTTGAGCTTCCTATATGAAGAATGCATTTTTTTAGAAACTTCAAGCAATTGATCATAAGTAAGCTTACATACCTCTTCTTAATCAGATTGATCAATATGTTCATCAACCATTAAACACGGATTTGTTACCTCCTCTTCAGCTTCAGTTTTAGAGGAGTCTGATGCTATGTCGGTCTAAAAAGCCTTTTAGATCTTTTTCTTGTCCTACTTACACTTAGGTTTTTCTTCACCCTTCTCCTTGCTTGGGTGAACTTTCAAATTTGGGAAATCAGACTTTAGATGCTCTAGCTTCCTGGATTCAAAATAAATAACATCAGAAGAAACTTTAAAATTTTTATAGCTCTTACCTTTGTTCCATTTTTTATGATGCTTTTGCTTTTTCCTTAAGAAGCTCTTGAATTTCCTTGTTATTAAAGCGATGTCATCATTTTCAGAACTAGAAGAATCAATGTTAGAATCATTAGCCTTCAAGGCTACAGTTTTCTTCTTTTCCTTTTCACCTGTATTAAGATGCCTTTAGTTCACTCCTTACTCATAAGCAATTAGTGATCCTAGTAAGTTATCGATTGATTAAATATTTAAATCCTTAAATTCAGTAATGATAATAATTTTTGCATCAAAGAAAGATGGTTAACATCTCATAATCTTGTTAACTTTTTTGAAGTTCATTAGTTCTCTCCCTAAGGCATGTAGTAATATAACAATTTGTGTAAACCTAGTATATATCTCAAAAATAGATTCGCTAGGTTTCATGCAAAGTTTATAATCATGCAAAAGAAGGTTCAACCTAGATTATTTAATTGTGTTTTTACCTTTATATGTTATGCATAATTTGTCAGAAATTTTCTTTTCATTAGAACTAGTGGAAACATGCATATAGTCTTCAGATTTTAAGGCAAAGAAAAATAGTTCAAATAATTAGCATTTAGTTGTGCAAGATCTTTATCTTCAATAGTCTCAATAAAAGGAATTTAAGTTTAAATTCCATTAACAAGTATAAAAGGTGCAGAATAACCTTCCTTAACTAACATCCACATGCGATAATTAATGGATTGTAAAAAAGTGGACATACGAGTTTTCCAAAAATTAAAAAGTATATTATTAAAAAAAGGTGGTCTAGTGATTAAATAACCTTTCACGGTGTTTCTATTTCCAAAGTTAGTTATGTATGAAAATTTAAAAGCTTTCTAAAACTTAATTTTATGAATCTCGCTCTAATACCACTTGAAAGTTTGTGAGGAATGTTAAACCCTAAAGAACACACTAAATTTTATAATGATTTGATAAAATCTAACCTATGGCCACTCATTGGAGACACCCTCTCCATGTATTGCATTAAATTGAAGTAACTCTCCTTTTGCTCCCACAGAAAGGCAGAGAAGCCTATACAAAATCTTTCCACCGACACAGTGAGGTAGAGAACCTTGAATTCTTTTACTCCCACCTAGAGTAGGTAGAGAACTTGGGAATCTTTTTACTCCCTCATGGAGTAGGCAGAGAACTTGTATCTAATACTGAAGACAGTCTCCCTGAAGCCCCCAAAGTGGAGCAACTAAAAGACGATGATGAATACCTTACTTGGAGTAACCTTTGTAATTCCCTCACAAACTCCCCCTCACAAGGATCTCTCCCTCTCAATTTCTCCCTCTTTCTTCTCTTAGCTCCCTCTTGGATCAACTCCACAACAAAAGATTAACTCAAGGGACAACAAAAGATTAACCCAAGGGTTATACCATTGCTTAAATAGAGAGCCTCCAAAAGAAGCCCTAATTTTCAATTCTTCGCAACAAATCATCCAGGATGATCGATAGTACAAAATAGACCTATTAGCCAGGATGATCACCTTTGCTCTGTACAATCAGTATAAGTATATGTAAAGATCATCTAGTATGATCTTTTCATTATACAGGATGATTAGTTCAACATACCATATTGATCATCCAGTATGGCATTAAACAATGGGTGGCAATCTCCATATCATCCCAAAAATATCTCGGGACGTCTAGGATGATCCTCCTAGATGATTAGAGTAAAGTTATGGTTTTTCAACTTGGACGATAGGGGATCATCCTATGAAATATACTAGATCATCCAGTGCGATCCAAATGGATTATCCTGTATGATATGATTGAACAATTTAACCATAATTACACTTTTAATCATTAGATCAATTTAGGTATGATTGTCATACAACATCTAGGATGATTTATATTGTCCTATATGATTAGAAGAAAATTTAAAAATTAAAACCTTACCTAAATTATCATATACGACTATTTTAATCATTTAAGTTAATCGTCCTGGATGATTTGGATCATCCAATATAACTAGTTTAATCATTTATAATTAGCCGGATGCCCTAATCAGGGTTTTTATTTTTAACTGATCTTCCAAGACAATCTCGGATTGTCTTATACGATTTGGTCATAAAAAGAAAAAATCTCTAACTCCCTAAATTTCTCCCCCTAAGTGAGATTGTATAAGGTTACATAGCTTGGGATCCACCATATTCAATATTTGGCTCAAGAAAAGTAAAAAAAGCATTGATATGACATTACAAGCAGAATCAACCTTAATCTAGCCGATCTTGAGTTGATTTGTATTACAAGTGATCATTATGGATCTGAAAGGTTAGTACGCAGGACAAACACAATAGGTATTCAATAATAGCAATGGTAAAGAAATAATAATGCTCGTTATCATCAAAATTTAGGTATTTGGTTCGTAATTCATTAAAACTCTCACCAATCCAGAGTGGTTGCTCGCCTGACTTTCTAATGTTTATGAATATATCTCTCATGTGAGTCGACCCGCGCTTCTCATTTTTTTTTATTATTATGCTAGGGAAACCAATAAAAATCTTTCATATTAAAACATATAATATAAAATATTTTTTTTAGATTAATTAAAAAAATAATATAGAATACATTTTTATAATAACTAACCCAAAACTCTCGGAACTACATTTTACAAACTTCTTTTGAGATTTTCTTCCAAGAAATATAAAGAGCATTATATCGTCTCCAATGATGTCCCATATTTTATACGTCAGCTACTTTGACAGATGAAACCTGTACAAAATATGTTTAGTGAAATAATATTTATCAAAATTTAGTAGCATGTTAAGAATATAGTAAGTACGTGTCACCCTTAGGTGCAATTAACATGGGCCTCTCATATGTCTGCTCTACTATAACTAGGGTGGAAGGTACACCTACACAAGGCTAAGGGGGTTCTGGGCGATAGAATGGTGAGACATATGATATATATGGATAAGTTGGAGGGGTTTTAGGAGAAAGAGGCGGTGGTTGCGCGGGGGGGGGGGGGGGGGGGGGGGCTAGTAAGGGTATAAGGGAGTACTATGCGTAGCATTTGACAAAGAAAAGTGAGGGTCTGGTGAGTAGAACTTTGGTCAATTGGATGGAGGTGTAGGTATAGGAGGGATGGGCTGATTCTAAGTGGCATGTTGAAAAGAAGAGATCCCCTCAATACATACAGACCTACCAACTGAGCCACTAGTCACCTTCTTATGCCTACCAAAAATGATTTTGATCAATCCTCAGTAAAGCTCATCACCTGAAGTCATCTGCAAAAAAAAATTAAAAATATTAGTAGCATAAATTATAATAAATATTTAATATAAAAAGAGTAGCTATTAAATAACTAAAGTAGAGCAATAATAAAATAAATAAAGTAAATATTACTATGTTGTTAAAAGTAAATCATATTATTAATATAACTGGTTGATTAATAATTTATTATAAAAAAGCATTAAATATATTTACCTTCTATTTACTCATCATTTGTTGGTTCACTTCCATATAATGAAACTTCTTCATGACTATTTGATTCCTCATGACTTTCTTCTATGTTTAAATCTATTTGCGCTAACTATAGTTATAATTTAATCATCCACATCATCAAGAAGATCTTTTAATTTTGACATAATTTCTTCATGATGTGCTAGTGGTATTGATGTTAATTTCTTAAAGAATGTCTGGGGTTTTTTCTTCAGGACTACAAAGCAATCATATTTGCCTCGTAATCTACTCAAATACTTAGAAAAATATACATAGCTTGCCTAGTTAGCAATTATGAATGGGTCAAACTTTGCATATCTCCTACCCCACTTTACTTTTAATGTATCATAAAACAAATGTATTCTTGTACCTCTATTTTTTATTGGATCAAATCAGTCACAATTGAATATATACATATTATTCTCATCACTTGTATATTTTAACAGTAATATTTCTTAGAATACCCTGTAGTACTCAGAATCATCACCTATATGGGGTTTCCTCTTACACAAGCACCAGAATTATCTATCTTCATATATTCACACCAAGATTTAGTTTGAAATTTATTGCCATTAACAAAAAAAAAATTTGTCCAATAATTCATTAATATATTTCATCCCCAAACTAGATCTAGTAGTCTCTGATACTACAATTCACTGCCTTGAGTGTGCACCTAATTGGTCAATCAAATATTGGTATATTAGTAGCATGTTTATTGACTACTATGTTAACTAATTAAGATAAATTGTTTTAAATGATTAGAAATATATACAATTTTTTTAAACCAATTTGGGAATTATATTTCTACTATCTTTTGGACTTCTATAGATACTATTATACTCAAATCATTAATAAAACACCTACAAATTTTAAATAGTTATGATTAATGAGTAATAAATGTATGAATAAGATAACTCATTCTTACTCAAGATATGGCTCAACTTTATCATAGCTAAGTAAGGCATATAATGTGGCAGCTTTCATCTCCTTATTAGTTAAACAATACATGGTGCTAGCGCTGAGTTCACCACTTTCATTGAATACATATATATTTAAGGATTTACATGAATTTATATGATCCAGATTTAGAGGTGTAGTACTCCTAGTTGATTATGACGTTATGTCAAAGTAATACAAACAAATCTAGGTTATCTCGTACATTAGATATGCTTCATAAATTAAGCCTTTTGAATGTGCTTTATTCTTTGTTTCATAAGTTTATTTAAATTCATCTCAAAAGGATACATTCACTGATAATGAACAGGTCCACCTACTATAGCCTCATATGATAAATGTGTGGGTAGATGCTCCATAGAGTCAAAAAATATTAAAGAAAATATCTTCTCATGTTTACACAGAATAAAAGGAATATGCTTCTCTATAAAAATCAAATTCTCTGCATTCAATTTTGAAGAGTATAAATCTTTAAAAAATATACTTAGCTAGATCAAGGGCTTTAAAATTAGAAATGACAAAAACTAAAAGCAGTTAGTAGTAGATATTACATGAAGATACGACAGACATGACTTTTCAATCCAAATAATCTCCCATAACTTATATTAACACATCTAGTTAGATTGAAAGAATATCCATTATGTATAAGTAGAGTTTACACTTATTCACAAACTGCTCCTCTTTTGTCTAAAATCAAGATGAAAGGACCTTTTGGCCTGAAAATTTTTCTATTTACATCATCCTTCACTCTAAAACTTTTTTCCTACAAATCTCCTTTAAGTCCAACCTTACTTTTATATTTTCTTTGGATTTATCTTTGATGTCTATGACTATATCGAATATATTATTAAAAATATTTTTCTCTACATGCATCACATTTATGTTATGTTTGATCATGTTTATTCTCTAATATGACAAGGACCAAAAAAATATTTTTTGGTATGGTTGACACCATACACTAATAATTTATAATCAGCTAATGTTGGAGAATCAACTATCACAGGCATGAATCTTATTCTTTTAAATATTTCTTTACTTCTAATCTATGAAGAGACTAAAAAATCACCATTTTATTTTATTAAAGGCATCCTTATTCTGCCTGAATGGATTACCTGTAAGTAAGAACATGCAGAAAAAGTCAAACTAAGTAGTCTTCTCTTTATGCTTTAAAGTGAATGACTTTGTAAATTCCATATAATATAGACAAGCTAACTTGCCAGAGGTGTTTCAACCTGCAAGCATATCGTACGTAGGAAAGTCACAAATTATCCAAAGTAATATTGACCTCATTATGAAATTTTATTTGGTTGATATATTATATATACTTACTCAATTTTCTTATAATAAATTTAAATCATCGATTAACGGTTACAAGAATACTTCAATCTTTATTTTTTGATTATGTGGCCATGGAATGATCAGCATCAGAAATATATGAGTAGTTATACACAATTATGGAGGAAGATTATAAAGGGTAAGTATCATGAGCCAGCATGAGTAAGGTGAACCAAACTAACTAATTGGAGTAAAGCCATTTGCACATAAATATAATCTTATATTTCCTAATTCTATGTTGAAGGTGGGATATATATAATCAAAGTGTTTTTAGGTCTCTACTTTTGATGGATGTCTAATAACACCTTATGAGATGTTTATTATACCATCTCATATGTACAACAGATCTCATAGATGTATATAACTATTATAGCCTAATAATTATGGGTAAGTAAAACATCCTATTGATTGCTATATCCTTCAGCTTTCTTTTCATCCCAAACTTTAGTTTAAATCTTAGTGCATTATAATGATGGAATACAATCTCTGATAAATTATCTTTATACTATAACATATATTCATTTACATAATAATCTATTTTATATATTCCAAACCAAGTTTAGAAACCAACTTCTTTGTCTAATATAAATTTATAGGAATTATGTTATCTATCAGGTTGATTTCCTTAAGCAGCCCAATGAATTGATTAGAACATTTATGGGGAACATTATATTCTACCTTGATGCTTAACATATTTATAGCAACAAATAACTCTAAGTGTGTGGTGCGCCCCTTCCATATTAGTTGTTGGGCAGCATGCAATAAATCATAAAAATTTTATGCCTCTTATTAGGTGACTCTTCTATATATTATTTAAATTGTGCCCAATTACATCATGAATTAAGTCCTCAAGAGGTTGGATATTTCCTTCCACATTTACATTAGAACTTGTAGGAGGGCCTCATCAACAATCAAAATTTGGCTCATACTCACCATGAGAAGTCAAATACCAATATTATGACATGAACCCTCTACGATATAGATCAACAATTACATCATCTACTCTTAGTGCACTTGGATTTTATGTTTAGAATATATGCATCAAAACTTTCCATTTAAGATGAAGCAAGGTAGTTAACAGGCTATCTGGATGAAAATTTTCATCCCATTAATGAACTTATATGTTAATGTCTTTATCCATACGCCAATTGGTTATACATCCAACTTATTTGATTTATAATATCCATAATATGAAGAATTTAGCTTACATATAATATGAAGATATTAGAGATTGGATTAAAGTATATTGAAGGAAAATAAATTGAATTCAAATTGATTTATAATTTGAATGGTGTTATTTCACACAGTTTCCCTATCAATAAAAAAATTGGCAGCCTCCCAACATCTCTCTCATTTAGGGAAAAGTTTTGGAGACTTAGCCTGCCTGCTACATCAAGAAATACATGCATGGTCGGTGTCGAGTGACACTGCAGCTGTAGTCTTCAATCCTACCATGCTAGGAATGGCTTGTATTGGTCTTCAGGGGGGGGGGGGGGGGGGTACCTATGTGAAAATGCAATTTGTGCTAGAGATTTTTTTCGATAAATTTATCGACTTTCTTGGTGTGTGAAAATATAGTTTACACTCTTTCTGTGTTTTTATACATCTATCTTTCTTAACATAAACCAAATCTAATACCTCTACTTTCTTAACTAGTTCATTGGGAGTCCACTGTTATGTGTGACCAAACCATTTAAGGCAACTCTCTCACTCTATCAAATTTTATCTTCCATATGAGCTTCTCTAATCATTCACGTATACGCACATTTCTTATCTTATCTCTAAGAGTAAAGCCACTCATGAGCATTTTGATTTTTGTAAACACTTAACATTATGCTTCTCTTTTAATAACCAACATTTTACACCATAAAGCATTTCAAGTCTCACCACATCTTATAGAATTTTCCCCTAAGTTGAAGGGGAATTTTCTATCACATAATAATCCCAATGCATTCCTCCACTTTAACCATCTAATTTGAATTCTAGTTATAGTATCCACATCAACTACCTCTCTAATCTTATCAACTAGATGAATATCATCAACAAAATGCATACACCATGGTATAATCTCTTGCAAATCTTTATTGATAACACCCATGACCAAAGAAAAAATAAATAGGCTAACCAAGATAAACTTATGGCATATTTTTATTGATTGAGGTGGTGAACATCAGCAACTAAGGTGAAAAAATAGTGTCAACTAAGGCGGCATTCGGCTGAGGTGACTGACATGAGCAAAGGTAAACTGAAATGAGCACGAGTGAAATGAGAGGGAAGATAACCACTAAAGGAAAATAGGGCATTCTCCTACAGATTTTCCATTAGAAATGTTTCTAGAAGAATTTTCATCAGAACTATTTCAATGGGTATAAGTACGTCGATGGATTTTTTTCCAGTAATTTCCAGCATATTTTTATTCAGAAATTGTCATCGGTTTTACAAAAATCGATGGCCTTGTCAATGGATTTTTTGTCTATAATTTTCTGACGGTTTATCTACCAAAAAATTCGCCGCTAAGTTACTAGTGTAATATCCACCGGTTACATCGCCGCTTCTACCGCCGAATATAATTCGTAAACCAAGGTTTTCCTATAGTGTTGCATATTTACATAATATTTGATTTAATAAAACTTTTTTCATAATATGTTTAAGAGTAATATATTATAATTTAATATCCATGATATTTTATAGTTAATGATCCTTAATATATTTATTTTATTATTATATATCTATTTATTTTTTATATTTTAGCTATATAAATATTTTAGGAATATTTATTAATTTTACATTAATAAATTCTTAATTCTTATTCCCAATAAACACTTCTTAGTTTATTAGTTTGTCTTTTCCCTTTCACCTCTCCAGTAATCCTATTTTATTCTTCTGCTCCTTTATGGAATAGAAAAACCTTTCTACCGTTTACCCAAGCTGCAAGGAAAATAGCAACGAGCTTCTTCAGGCTTAGGTAGGAAAAGATCAATAGAGGCATTCGAAGGGGAAGAAATTGAGGGAAGCTTAACCAAGCTTTGTCTAATGGAAGCAAATGAAGAAATAACAAAGTCCTTCAATCAACTAAACCAAAAAACTTTTTGGATTTCATAAAACTAGCATTATATTTACCAAATTGTTGCTCTTTTTATCATTTTTAATATTTTTATATTGTAGATGGATCAAGTTATTATATACTTTAATAACTTATTTATCTAATAAGTAGATTCATCAATTTTGGATTTTTTAAGTTAGCCTAAGACATTATTTGAATGTTGAGAAGTCTAAATGAAAAGAAAATATATTTGTAGCTCAAAATTTATATTATCTTATTTAACTAGTGTAATGTACTTAGATACTAAAATAAAAATTATTGAAGTGTTTGTTTGTAGTTAATTATAAAATTATTTGTTGATGACTTAATACGAAAGGTCTAGTACTCATTCAAATTTTAGGCTTGTTTATTAAGTTTTTTTTTTCTTATGGAGAAATTCACAGCGGGCTTACATGTTAATATTAAAGTAAGGATTACAAATCCTTAGAGGGATCCAAAACTCATTAAATGCTTGAAGAGCTAAATAAAAAATGAAGAAAAATAAAAGAACTTAAGAGTAACAGATCCCTATCTAATTACAATAGGAAAATAGGAAAAAGAAGGATAGAAGCAAGACCCAAAAGTACAGCCCGAGCTTGATTGATCAATTAAGTACCCAAAGAGAGATGTAACAATTGAAGTAACACCAAGGGAAGCAAATCATCACAATGAGTCAAAGAACTATAGTTAGCAGCTAGAAAAAGACCAGCAGAAACACTAATTACTAAGAGGAACAGCCACCAGCCACCCCCAAACTAATACACAATAGCCACCTACCCAAGGATCAAAAGGTGAACTCCAACATAACCCAAAATATTAGAAGGACCATGACCCCACGAAGTAAACAAACACCAATAGTGTAGCGCACAAGGTCAACCAACCAAGCCACCCCAATAGCCAAATAAGGCGCAGCACATAAAACCTAGGGAAAAGCAAGACTATGAACCAAACAAGGAACAAAATAGGCTAGTAAAGACTAACTAAAACCAATGAAGAGCCACCACATTCAAGGGCCACAATTAAAACCACTAAAGCATCGCAACGATAGAGAAGCCACATAAACCCCAACAAAGAAATAAACAAGAATAACCTAGCCTAAAAATGAATGAAAACACACCAACAACAAATAAAAGTACCCTACCATAAAGGGAAAAAGGCCACCCCCTTAAGACACAACCAACATATGACAAGAATGCACCAAAATAAACTAAGAACCATAACAACAAAGAAATCACAAAACACGTAGAAGCTACGTACCAATGATTATAGAACCATCCTTAACCAATCAAATGACACATGCATTACCTTCTCTCATGATAATAAGAGTAATTACGTCTAAACTTTCTAAGTAAAACTAAGATTTTTTTAAGTAGATAAAAATATTTAGCATTGGCATACTTTTTATTAAACAATAAAGAAATTAATGCTTTAGAGTCTGTCTCAATGCTTTCAAGCTAGTCCACACATGCATTACCTCCCCTCATGGAATTAAATCTCAGAATAAATCATCATGCCTTTCCAAAGAATAAATAGCTCAACATCAATCCCCTAAATAAAAGAATTACAGGTAAAAGCACTCACCATCTTACCATCATACCAACAAATTAAACCAACTAAACCACAACGAACAATTGAACTATGATCATGAAAGTTAATTTTAAAAATGTCAAAGGAAGGCTTAAGCCACTTGATGATCTTAGGAATAACAAAAATATTAGTCATTCCTCCCTTTAAACTACTTGAGAGATGACCTTTTAGCATGGAAGAGTTACTAAATTTTGAAAATTAAATTGCATAAAATCATATGAGAGTTCTTTTTCACCCCATTAGATTTACTATTATTCCTTTCATTCCAAAGGAACAAAAAAACCAACAAATGAATGGTTGTAAAGATATGGCATTTCACTTTATTATGGAACCAACCCATAAGAAACAAAACAACATTAGAAATGTTAAAACTAATCTTACTTTGTATGCTAATTCCCAATGCATTTCAAACTTTTACAACAACATGACCATTAAAAAATGTACGATCAATGATTTCAGTATAAAAATAACATTGACTTTTAAAAACCAATCAGAACCATTTAATTTGTAACCTACTGTCCACAAGAATAAAACCTTTTAAAATTCTCCAAGTTCATAAAGAAGAATTTAAATGAGTAGAATAGATTCAAAATTTACCAAAAATAGGATTGTTATCATTCTTGTCTCTTAAATAATGCCAAACATCTTTAATATTGAAATCGCCGTTAGCAGACAATTTGAATACAATTTAATCATGGTAGTTATGATTAATCATAATGTCATATAAGATATCCACCAAGTTTTAAGGAATAAATTCAGGCAGACGATTATTAGACCAAGAACCATTACCGATGAACTAAGACACTTTTAATGAGGAGGTAGCGTAAGTGTTGTAGTGTGAATCCAGAAATCCAGCACCAGACCAATCTTCCTGCCAAAAGTTTGAAGAGCCACTACAAATTCCCCATTGAATGGTTGATTCAACATACCATTTAATATTTCATAATATCTTCTATCTAGGATATTGGCTTTCCTTTAAAAAGAAAACAAAAGGTGAAAAATTTTATGATTCATATAATTAACCCAAAGATATTCATTTTTTTTCTAAAATTTTATCATAATTTAAAAGAAAATATTTCACCAAATAAGATAAAGATTTAGAACCCAATCACCCTTTACAGAAGGGAACCAGTAGAAGCTTTCCAATTGGACCAGTGTATTTTTTTTATAATTAAGGTATGAGCCTCGTTGACCTTTCTTTAGCCCAAATCAATTTGAAATGCATTTCAAGCCTCATTCTTGGACTTGACCCATTCTCTGGGACTCAATATACTAGGTTGACCAAGTCAGTCTTTGACTTGGTCAACCCAAGTCTTATTGGATCAATTTGACCCATTTAGACACATTTGAGCCTAAATCCAAATCATACTCAATCCCATGGTTTCTTGGATTCAATCCTCTCTCTCTTGGGTCTAGTTGGCTGGGTTGACTAAGTCAACCTTTGACTTGGTCAACCCAAGTCTTAATGGGTCAAAATTGACCTATTAAGGTCCATTAAAGGCTCTTTAATGCATAAAATTGATTCCAAAGGGATTTGAATTGAAAATCACTGCCAAACTGACCTATTTTCCCTCATATTTGATTCCAAACTCAATCCCAACCGTCCATCATAGGGTAAGGGCTTTAAATAGGAAAAAATTTAATTATTTTGGGATATTTTTTTTATCTCTCTCTAGACCTCATTAGCCTGAGATATTTGAGGGGAGAACTCGCACAAATTCCCTCCACAGTTCCCAACTTAAACCCGACTATTTCAAGTCGTCGTCGGCGAGAAATCCGGTGAATTAAGGCCAAAGCATTCCAAGATGATTCCCCATCGATCCATCATGTTTCGAAATGAAATTTCTTCTAAAAATAGGAGCATGGACAATCTACAAGTGCAACAAGCCTAAGAACACGAAAATCCAAAGGTTAGATCTCTCAAAAACCCTTAGAATAGGTCACTACACATAGGGTAAAATAGCTTTCTAAAAAGCTGCTTTTAAGCCAAAAAAACACCACCCCATGATTTATGTTAATGTGTAGAGCTTATGTTTAAAATTTCATGAAATTTTGTCGAGTTGTTTGTGAGAACGAAGACATATATCATTCTATGGTTTTGGCTCGTTTCCTTTGAACCATATGAAATCTCGGCCGTTGATTTCGGAATCAACGGCTGTGATCTCATTAATTACTGATCTGTCTGAATAGCACATCCTGCTGTGTAGGATGGGTTCCCGTCCAACTCGATCTTAGTCATTCGTTTGAAATGGCGGAAGATCTGTCGGCTGCAGGACGTGCTGACTAGATTAAGTGAAAAGCGCGTGGTCCCGCGCAGCCGCAATCAATGGCAATGATTGCACAGCGGCGCAATCATTGCCAATGATTGGCTATAGTTTGAAATGACCAACCAGAGAGTGTCACGTGTTTGAGAGCCGTCGATTTGATTTTAATTAATTTTAATTAGTTTTTAAGTGTATTTTAAATTAGAAAACTTTGAATAATCATTAAAAATTCATTTGTTATTCAAAAATTATCTATAATATATAAAATCGCTCATATTCTAGGCCTCTTTAATTTAAAACTAATTTTAATTAAAAATATTAAGTATATTTTGAATAACTTTAAAAATAGTAAAAAAAACCTTTTTTAAATTAAAAAATCAATATTCTATTTTTTGTAATAATTAATATATTATTATTATTATTATTTTAGTTATAATTATTTACAATAATTATTATATTTAACAATTTTGTTGTTATTTTCATATATTATTATTATTATTATTATTATTATTATTATTATTATTATTATTATTATTATTATTATTATTATTTTCTTTAATTATTTATTTAAAAGGTATTTCTATTATTATAATAATAATAATTATTACTATCATTATTTTAAATCATTATTATTATTATTATTATTATTGTTATTATTATTATTATTATTATTATTATTATTATTATTATCTTTGATTATTACTTTAAAAACAATTTTGATTACTATTATTATTATTATTTTTTATTATTTTATTTATTATTTTGATATTATTGTTGTTATTATTATTATTATTATTATTTTAAAATTATCATTATTCTTATTATTTTATTAAATACACCTTAAATTTTAGAAGCTTTAAACTTTTATTTTATTTTATTTTAATAATTATTTTCAAAAAGGAGTTATTTTAAATTATGTTAAAGAAAACCCTTTTATTGCTTTAAAATTTCAATAATTCATATCTTTTTCATCTTAAATTTTATTTCAGCGTGTCATACCTCATTATTTTTCAGAAAAATATGTATTTTTATTTAAAATTATTTTTAGACATTAAACTTACTTTTTCAAGCTGTTTTCTAATATTACCTATATATTGGATTATTTGACTATTATTTAAAAATTAATTCCCTAATTATTTTGAAATTAAAAATTATTTTCAAATCTTTTTGTAACCTCTTTAGGGTCTCCAGTGGATTTCCCCTATTTTTTTTTATCATAAATTGTTCTATTTTTTAATTACCCTATTTTCCAAAATTTATATATTTATAAGTATTTTAAAAGTATTTTTAAACTACTTATAATTAAACCCTAATTTTGGGAGATCCACTATTTATGAAATTTTAAACATAGATTGTGCATGTGAAGAGTAATCGTGGGGGAGTGGATTAGTGGATGATTGAATTCCAATCATTCACTAATCATTTCATTAAGCACATTTACTTTCCTTTTATCATACTTTGCATATGTAGGATGCACGAGCACTTAGTTTAGGCTCTCCTAGATCTAAGAACATTGTGTGTTTAGTACTTTTCATGTGTTCCTTGCATTTTTACCTTGAGGGTTAGTGCAAGACTTCAATTTAAACCTACATAACATAGTGAAACCCTAAGGAAAATAATTAAGGATCGGTCTAGCTAACTAAGAAAACTTCTAGGAGCTAGGATAGATTCCTGATTGGCATGAAAAATTCAACATTTAAACTTAATGATATCTATAACATCCTAGAATTTTTTAGGAATTTTTATGAGCTTTTAGACCCATTAATTAACCAACCCTAATTTACCCGTTAAATAGAGCCCAATAATGTCTAAAAATTCTAATAAATCCATTTTATCTCAAAAAATACTCATAATAACTTAAATTGTTCAAAATTTACTTCTTAATCTTATCTAAATAGGGATCCTTAGGTTGATCTTAATCTGACCCTTAATTTCAACTTTAATCAAAATTACCATTTTGCCCCTACTAGATAATTAAAATTTATTAAAAATTCCAAATTTTTTCCAAACACTTGGGAACACTTTATTAGGTCATTCCTAACCTTTGGGGATGGTTATAATAGGTTTGGAGCTTATTTGGAGCAAAACCATAAAATCACCCATAATTAGGCTGTTTTAATAATTCATTAATTGCCCAAAACTTTGAAAAATCATATCTTTGCATAGGAAACTCCAAATCCAACAAATGTAAAGCCTAACTACTCATCTTAAGCCCCAGTATTTATCTAAAATATTAGGAATCCCAAACCTAACCTATTTCTTATAGTATCCTTTTGGGCCCCCTCAGCCTAGCCCTTAGGAGGATCCCGGACTTTCCAAAATTGGCTAATATAATTTAAACTTCAATTATCACTACCCTAAGTATTGAGAATGGATCAAAAAATTAAATGTACTAAAACAAATCCTAATTCACTTATATTTAAACTTTAATTAAAGTTTTTTTTTTTTTTTGACCTTCAACAAATTCTAACCTTAGGCAATTTAATCTAATAATCTTATATAAGACCTATCTAAAACCACACAAATCCTACACACACATAGAATTGTTTGCTAGGGAACCACTTCTAGACTTAGGCTAGATCGGTGTTTCCTTCTCTACTATGAGCCGGGTTTTCCGAGGTTTCATTGCATGTTATGAAAAATCGATGCTATGTTTGATACTTTTACTGCACTATGGATTGATGTGATGTGCATTAGACTTATCCCTAGGTTAAGGATGATATATATATACATTATTTTTATTGTAGGTGGTCATGTTCATGCAGTGCTAAATAAAAGGGGGCAAATGTCATGATTTCAAATGATATTTTGTGCATGTACTTTAGAACTTGCTCAGCCCCCCTAAGTAAATGAGGGCTAAATAAAAAATAATAATAACTACTACAGGTGCTCCAAAGATAGCTTAGCCTTCATAAGAAATTAAGAACATGGCCAAGTGTGACTGTGATGAGTACTTTTACTTTCTATATAAACTGCTTGGGATTATAACTGCTTTAGATTTTTATTAGGATAATCTTGCAGGTGAGTCTAGATTTACTATTTTTTCTTAATATAATAATTTGTAATATTGGTGAGAGTTGTAAAAATGCAATCTTGAGTTGGGATATTCTTATCCAACTCTAATTTCAAAAGAATAAGACATTCTCAAAGGGGAGAGTCTTCTTCCATTTTGAAGATCGAGTTTGGATGGCTTTAAATATCTAAAGAGAAAAGACGATAACCACTTCATGAAGGAATTGCCTCATTGTTTAGATATTCAAGCCACGATGAATCCAATGAGTCCAAGGAGGAGAGATCTAAGGAGTCCAAGGAGGAGAGATTCAAGGAGTCCAAGAAGACTAAAGAGATGAAGACCTAATATCCCACTCAAAGTTATTTGCATTAGTCCTAGGCTTAGAAATCCAGGTTATTGGCAGTGGTGCCTAGCCACTTTACTTTCTGTAGACCTTGGCTTGTAATTAAGGGCAGTTGGCCTATGGACATTTCTTTAATTGGTTTGATTACATTGATGTGTTTTATTTATGTTATGTGCATCTAGGGTTGCATATTTTTATTAGTTTATTGGCGAGCTGCATGCCGATTTTGTTTTAGCCTAAATTTTGTTAAGCTCTCTAATGACTATAAAATTTTTCTACTCATAATTAATATTTAAAATGTTAAGATTTAAATAACATAGAAACTTAATGAATCTAGAGAATTTCTGAAACCGTCCGGAGTCGCATGCATATTACTACATTCCTTCTCCCTCCTTGCTTTGAGACACTTCCCCGCCTGCGGGTAGAGTCTGGATAATCTAGCCTATGAGAATGAGGTGCCAGACCTGGAAAAGTCTAGTCTCCTTCTAAAAAGTATTTTTATATAAGCCTGATTTTAAAATCTAAAGTATACATGATTGGATCTTCCAAACTAGCATGTATTGCATTAGAAACTAATTTAAATAAAATTTTAATTGCCTTAGCTCTAGGAGCATCTACCCAATATAAGTACAAGACCAATTAAGAAACCCTCTAGATGTCGACCTTAACTTCCAAAAAATTATACCAACCACCCATATTTCATAAAATGACTGGATCATATGGTTTTAAATCACTTAGGTGGTTAGCTGGCTCCCAAATCCAGGCCAGAGTAAGTTCAGGTTTTGCACTGCATTAGTTAGGTCACGGGTTTTAATGTTGTTCATAGAACAGTAAACCCAATCAAGATTTAGGATTCATTGCTACTACATTCGGTCTTATAGTATGCCTAAGTAGTGGGTAGTTCCATTCTTTTTCGGGTATTATAAATCCTACTTATCTGCATCACAGGATGACGCCACTTCCATCTTTTTCTCATGCATGTATCGAGTTATTGACTTTCTTTTCTCCAGTTTCTCCTTAGTTCCCTAGACCCTCTGAATGCTGGTGTGAACCGCACATGCTTACTAATCCATTGGAGACCTTTCTTCCCTTTAAGTAGGACTTCTAAGTCTATACTCTTGTGCCAATCCCATTTTGGATAGGATAATATATGATCCTTAATCGAGAGTCTTCTTGGGCTTTAGCCTAAGATGTAATTAACCACGGGGGCTTGCGCCCATGGGAAACTGAATCCCACATCTACTAAACCCCATCCGAGCATCTATATTGGGTGGGGGAAACCCATGACTGTGATCAGGTCATATATATTATTACACATCAAGGTGTGTAGGTGAGAGCTGCTACCCTCCATGGTTAATCATATGTATGGTCCAATATATCCCTTCCACTTAGCCCATTTATGAGGAGTGCAGAGGCCTGTGATCATCTTTATCCTTCAGGGTAAGTGCGGTTGTATACCCCTTTGCAATCCTGTAGTCGTAGCGGTGCTCCTTCGGAGGTCCACAGGTTTCTGACGACCACGGTGGGACCAATTTCTCTCTCTATCTTTGGATCATATATTATCTTTTCTTGTGTGTATTACAGGATTGATACTCCTTATGTTAGGTCCATCCTACTCTTAGTTAGGGTCTTTCTTTAGTTAGGGTTCCTTCCTCTTAGTAAGGGTTTCTTTCTTACTCTACTTCTTTCCAACCTAACAGGCTATTCCGTCCCCTATCCATCCTTATTCATTCCTTCTTTCTTTCATGATTTCTATTCTAACTAACATTTTGAATTTTCTTTCTTGGCAGTAGTACCATAACTTCCTTCATTCCTTCCATCACTTTTAGCTTTGGCTCGGATGCATGGGTGACTCTTTCTGAGTCCCTGCTTGCTAGTATATCCACTAGAGAAATCACTTTTGATTCCTTCACAGACTCGATGTTGTCACTCTTGGCGAATCCACCCTAGCTGAGGCTGCTGCATTCTCTCCTCCCTAGAGGAGAGGATGTGCAGCCATGCATCCCTTTGGATGTCTAGTTACTTGGCAGACAGATTGGGTAGCTGCTCGTTCCATTCCCGTTCCTACGCAGCCAGTATACCCCATATTTAGGCAACCAGTGTCTAGACCACTTCCAGTTCTGCCCGTTCATCCTGCAATTAGGCTACCAGTGCCTACCGTACCTGTCACATAGGTTGCTCCGGCCCCTCAGCATCGAAAACCTACTGTTGTTACCCCTATTGTTCCGGCAGAGGTATCTCGAGTTCGGGTTCCCCCTCCCACTTCCACTAGGAAGATGGGTGCTCGGACCGAGGCTCCTTCGCCCTCTTCTCGTCAGGTTTCTTTTTTTTCTCGGCTATCTCAGCTAGAGATCGTCGGGCAAACCCTAATACTTCTTGTTGTCCTTGTTCCCCCTACCACCCAAGAAGTGGGTTCAGATGTTTCATCCTCCTCTACCTCTGGCCTTAGGAGAAGGGCTAGGAGAAATAGTAATAGGAGACTCCGTCTGGTTGCATCTGAGGTAGATAGGCAATAGATGGTAGAGGTGATAGCTCACCAGGAGCTTGTTCAGAGGAGAGTGGCTTTCAGGCAATGGAGACCATGACCAGTTGTAGTTGTACCCACTCCAGATGTGGAAGTAGCTCCTAAGATAGAGGTGATCTAAAGAGGATTCTTCTCTCCACTGACACACAGTGGGGATGAGGAGGACATTACTCGTATTGCGCAGCCCCTCCTGTCACCACTACTCTACCCCAGGCTAGGGTCACTAGGGATGCTAGTGTTTGAGCCCTCTCTTAAAGGATTCGGAGCATCATCCGCCTAGCGTGTGTTAGAAGGACTGTTAGTCGGGAGAGGTTACTCCGATAGATTTCTCATGCTACTTTTTAGTTGTAGAGGCAGACTGTAAGACAGAGGTATATATGGTAGAGAGGACAGCCACCTCAGCAGTCAGTGGATACAATTCCAGTTGTTAGACCACGGGTAGTTACTCCTTCTATCGAATGACGCCCGTGTCACCATAGCCAAAGATAGCAGTGGGAGCCTGCTTGCCCAGATTAGTTTAGTTGTGGTAGCCCCTCAGCAGCTAGTTACCCGTATGGAGCCCCACCGCAGTGGGTGGGTTTGGAGATGTCGATAGGCGGACACCCCTATCGAGATAGTACAGTCAATAGAGACAGTACCACCAATTGAGGCAGTTCAACCAGTTGAGATAGTACCAGTAGTAGAGGCAGTTCAGCTAGTGTATACAGTAAAACAGATGGATGCAGTACAACCAATTGATGTAGTTGAGACAATACTAGTAGCAGAGGCAATTCAGTCATTGGATACAGTAGATCAGATGGTTCACCAGTAGTTTCTTTTGGGTCTGAGTCGGTCCTGAGGACTTGTGTTGTGGATATAGTAGCTCCTCCCGATGGTTCACCAGATCGAGATGCGATAGCTTTAGCGCCCAGCCCCTATAGGATCACTTCCCCTATAAGTCCTTATATAGAGGCATTCCGTTGGGCCTTCTCCGAGGAGGACACACTCTGAGATGAGTTAAATGAGGACATACCACTACACTGGATCAATGAGATTACACATTGAGGTCACTCAAATGAGCAGAGAGAGCTCGAGGATCAGGATGAGCAGGAAGACCCCGAGGTGGGAGGATCTCCGAGATCAGTAGCTACGGATGCCACAGTCCTGCACTTATAGACTTAAATGGTCGAGATCGCCAAGATCACAGCAGCGATGACTCCCCCGTTGATAATTTTGAGGGCTATACCCCAGATGATGGGTGTAGGTACCCCTACCACTTCTAAAGATGAGCTAGTAATAATGCCAGTAGCAATAGACCTTGTGAGAGTGGATAGAGTCCAGAGGGCAATTTTATAGCACCTACAGCAGTTCAGAGTCAGCCAGCACAGTTACGAGTCGGTCAGTATGATGATTGCAGTAGTTAGTGGAATGTCCCTTAGTTCTATGAGAAGCAGTCATTTTCACTCTCTCGTAAGACAAGGGGTATGATCAGATAGGCTATACAGAATTCAAAGGCAGTTGAGAAGAGGCCTCCCCAGGCCAAATCAATAGTTGCCGCTTTGGTTGCTTTGCTAGTACATGTTTCTTCCATTTTTTCTTCTATTGTAGTGTCAGATGAGCACATTTCTCTTTCGTCTTTACATATAATAAGAAATGTATGAAAAAGAGATAATTGTAATCTCATAAGGGAAGATAGGCCCCTTCCAATACTTATGCTGAAGGACTTTATTCTCCCTTCTATTGATGATTAAGTAATAAAAAAAAAGAGAAGATGATTTTGAGTTATATTTACTCTCTTGCTTCTTCTAGATCTACTATAGTGATAACCCATTAAAAAGTATGATCTCCCTATCTCATCCCTTATGTGGAGTGATTTCTCTCTTTGAACTAAAGTCTTTTTCAAATTAAAATTATATTTAGAAGTAAAAATTTTCTTCATTATCTTGTAATTATCTATCTCACAGGTAACTTTAGCATGTAGATGAATATACTTCATAATTTTCTCAATCAAGCTATTCATTCTTACTATAGGATCGAATTTGTAGATCTTTCTTCCTTGCATAAGAGAAGTGAGTTTTCTTCTCTTGTATTTGGAAGATGATTTTACAACTTAGAAAAAATTTTCTTTTGGAGGTTTTGAAAGGAAGCCAGTTACAAAAATGAAAAGATGCGTAAAGTGCGCTAAAAATGAAAGACTCACAAGGTGTATCAAATAATTGAAAATTTTGCAAAGTGCACTAAGGTTGGAAAAGTGGCTCAAAGTGAGCCCAAAACTAATAAGTAAATGGTTTCCCTTTCTAGTAAATCTCTAAATCTCAAAAAGCTCATGAATCTGTTGATATTTTTGATACTTGAGTTTAAAAATTATGATTTAGAATTCATCATTATGCAATAATATATTATCAGATATGGAAATATACTTTTATATAATAAATTTGAGAAAAATTAATTTCTTTTTCTAATTTAAAACCATTTTTGAATTAGATTTTAATTCAAGAAAGAAAAATACTCATACAAGAGAGATAGCATAATCTAGTTAGCATGGAGCTTGAGTTGAGCTAGTAATTATAAATTGCTTATCTTTCTGAGGATTGTATGAAGTTAATATACTATAATTCTTTTGGAGTATGTTCCTATTTGTTATTTTTTACCATGTCCATATAATCAAAATATTTGTTATATGTTTTAGCTCCCCCAGTTTCACTTGTCACCCCAAGTGTGATCTGGGATACAAAACCAATTATTCAAGTTTATGTTTGAGATGTGATACTAGATTCATACCCGCCTATATTAATCATGTGTGGTGATGGTGATCCATTATTCCTATGAATTTCTTCCTCCTATTAGTCCTGCTCTGATAGTTGTAGCCCTCAGTCCATTCATATGAGTTGAATGTGATCAGAGATATCAAAGTCACTAGTTTAGATCCTTTGGAGGATACTAGGTCCATGTCATCCTATATTAGTCAGGAGTGGTAATGTTGATCCCCTACCCTAATTTGATAGCATTTCTACACCAATTTTGCTATGATTATACTCCCCAATTTTATTCAAGTGGCGAATATGGTCTGGGATATCAAAACCATTCATAATTTCCCCCCTATGTATTCCAATCATTAGAGGATGTCCTCGTACTAGGAGTGACTCATGGATATGGTAAACATCCCCTCTACTATAGGTTATCTTTGATAGTATGAGATAATCAAAATTTATGATTGTGAACACATTAAAAAAAAAAGATACATAGGATAAACAAGAGGGAAGCTCTTAGTAGAGCAAAACTGGTTGCCCTTATCATAGGAGGAACCCGGTAATACTCTCTAAGAGCACAAGTTCCCCAAAGTTCTTTTTCTTCCCTTTCCTTTGAGGCATCTTAGTGTCTGCCTCAAGGATGAAAGCATACCTATCTAGGTATAATTTTTTCACAATTTTAATTATCTATGTTAGTGATGTAGAAATTGTGTCCTGGATGTTAGCATCACTGTCCTACGGGCTTGAATTTTTCTAAGGAAAGATCAATACCCTTCTGCCCTCTTGTGGTAATCCACTCCCATCCATACATTGCTCTGAGCTGCCAGAGTACTCTTATGGATGCGCTAGGGTGACTTTCACTCTGCACAGGGTCCTACTAGATTAGGGTAGGTATTACTGCTGTGACCTTTTTAGTGATCATTGATCTTACTCAGGATTACTATACTCGGTGGTAGATGTGTTTCCTCGTCATCTCGAGTTGATTCCTTAATTGTGATGTAATACATCTTGCCTCAGGTGTTAACATCATATCCTCAGGAGCTTTGATTTTCTAGCAGAAGATCGGCTCCTTAGTTTCTTTCCCGACCTACTTCGTCATTCGTACACTACTCTTAGTTGCCCGAGTAGTCCTATGAATGTAGTAGTGTTTCTTTTACTCCTCACAGGGTCTCAACAGTTTGTTTGGGTGTTACCCTAGTGACCCTTTGATATATATCAATAATATTTATAATTACTATCCTCAGGTAGTGAGTGTGTCCTCTTTCTATCTAGAGATGTTTTCCTGATAGTGGTGCAGTATATCTTATCTTAGATATTAGCATCACTATCTTAAGAACTTTGATCTTCTAACGAAAGATCAGTTCTTCTGCCCCTTTTTTTTGTGACCTACCCTACCATTCATACACTAGGCTCAGTCGCCAAAATAATCTTATGAATGTGCTGAGGTCACTCCTTCTTTTCACTCCTTATAGGGTCCTACCTAGTTATGGTAGGTGTTACCACTGTGAGCCTCTGATGTTTATCAATCTTATTCATAGTTACTAACCTCGGTGGCGAGTGTGTCCCCTCGTAGCCTTGAGTTGCCTCCCTAGTTGTGATGTAGTACATCCTCGTTATGGGTGTTAGCATCATCACTTCGAGATCTTTAGATGTTCCTAGCAGAAGGGCGCATCCCTTCCTCCCTTTAGTGATCTAGTCTAGGTCACTTTCTCTTTCCACAGGGTCCCACTAGTTTGTGTGGGTGTTACCATTATGAACTTTAGATGATTATTGATCTTATTCAGAGTTATTTTATTAGTGTTGAGTGTGTCCCCTCACTACGTTGGTTCTTTTACTCTCACTTGGTGATATGGGGCATCAGGCCTTAGATTCCACAGTCACCTCCTTCTTGAGCTTTGATTTTTTAGCAGAAAGTCAGCTCTTCAGTTTTCTCTACTACTGGTTTTCCCATTGAGACTCGACTCCTAGCTGCAGGAGAGGTCCTTTGGATGTGTTGATGTTGTTTCTACTTCTTATAGGGTCCCCATCAGTTAGTATGTGTTTACCACTTTGGCTTCATTGGTGATTATTTTTACTAAGCTTAGTCATATCTTTCGTAGCAGAGGTTCCCCCTCGCTACTTCAGTCCTTTTTATTCCTTTGGAATGAGATTGCCCCTCTGCACACTCTATTGAGGGTGTATCTCTTCCAGCCTTCATGTGAGACATCATACTGATGTTCTCCTCCCTTTTTGTGTAGGGTTAGGGTTCCCTAAGAGATCCCAACGGCATTTGGATACTCATGGCCACGACGATTTGTCCTCTACCATGTGGTTACCAAAATGCTAGCTTGGGATTCCTTAGATAACTCTACCCTTTAAAATTCTTCCACTTACCTTTCCTTTTTCCCTCGCATCCCTACACAGATCTATGTCAAATTGATGTTAAGATGATTTTCACCTTCTACTTTGTTATTTCTATACTGACAAACTTGTAGTTGGTTTCACTTTACTTGGTTGAGGGAGCCTAACAGAGCCCCTAGAAGACATTCCTCACCACCCTTTCTCTTTCTGAGTGTCCTGTTATGATCAGGCAGACACTAGAGCCTGACTCTTTACCCACTACTCTCGACATGAGTAAGTGAGTATTGAGCCCTTCCTCATTTGAAAGGTCGAGCTGGTTGAGCAGATGTTGAAGCTTACCTAGTTGAGAGAGCTTGATAGAGCACTTGGAAGGCATTTCTCACCACCTCTTTTTACTCTAGATGTCCTGTTAAAGACTAGAAAGGCTTTCATTTTATGTTTTATTCACTTTTTCTGAGGTCAGGCTGAAGTGTTGAGTCACCCCAAACCACTGTTATGAAAGGATCAAAAGGAGACAGAATCCTTTCATCTTCCCACTATCCTGATACAATCAGACTGTTAGTCGGTTTTACTTTTCCAATTATGAGAGTAGATAGAGTCCCTGTGAGGCATTCCTCACCACCCCTTTACTTCGAATGTCCTGTTAAAAACTATGCAGGCTTCCATTTTGTGGCTTGTTCACTTTTACTGAGGTCAGGAAGAAGTATTGAGTCACCCCAATCCACTGTTCTGAATGGATCAGGAGGAGACGGGATCCTTTCACCTTCTATCTCGCTGTGCTGATACGGTCAGACTGGTAGTTAATTTTACTTTTTTGGTTGAGAGAGCCTGACAGAGTCGCTGGGAGGTATTTTTCTCCACCCCTTTGCTCCGGACGTCCTGTTAAAGACTAGGCAGGCTTCCATTTCGTGGCTTATTCACTCTTGCTGAGGTCAGACAGAAGTGTTGAGTCACTCCAATCCATTGTTCCGAAAGGATTAGGAGGAGATAGGATCCTTTTGCCTTCTATCTGACTTTTTTGATATAGTCAGGCAAATAGTCAGATTTACTTACCCGGTTGATAGAGTCTAATAGAGGCATTCCTTACCACCCATTTACTCCGGATGTCCTGTTAAAGACTAGGCAGACAGAAGTGTTGAGTTACCCCAATCCACTATTCCGAAAGGATCAGGAGGAGTCAGGATTCTTTTCTCCTCCTATCTTAGTTTTTTGATATAGTTAGGCAGATAGTCTCCTTTACTTATCTGGTTGAGATAGCCTGACAGAGCACCAGGAAGGCATTCCTCGCCACCTTTTACCCTGAGTGTCCTATTGTGATCAGGTAGGCACCAAATTTTGTGACTCCTTTATTTGCAGTTTCGATATGGTCAGGCAAACATTGAGTCACCTCAATCCACTATTTCGGAAAGATCAAAAGGATATGGGATTCTTTCACCTTATATTATGCTATTTTGATATGGTCAGGAAGATAGTCGGTTTACTTTTACTAGCTTACATTTGGTTCTCTCCTTGGCTTTTCCCTCACTACAGGGTAAGGCTAGGGGAGAAGTCATTTACTTCTTTTCACCCTAGTGGTGATCTCTACTCCAATTCTTTCCTTGGCTCTGCCCTTATTGTAGGACAAGGCCAGGAGAAGATTCCACTACTTGTTCACCATTTGGTGACATTTTACTTGTTCATTGCTGCTCTTCCTTCTCTCCTAAGCTTTGCCCTTACTATAGGGTAAGGCCTGGAGAACAGTTTCCTACTTTTTTCACCTTTTTGGTACTCTTTCACTTGTGGTCTTCACTTTACTTATCTGATCATATTTGGTCAGCACCAACAAGAGCAATTCACTAGTTTGTTGCATATATGGTTTCATGAATTATGGTTTTGATGATAACAAACAATACAACTGCCTTTTTCTACTGACATTTTAGGGCCAAGAGATCAGACGACAAACGAAGCCAGCTCAAGATTGGGTAGACTAGGTCTAAGTCAGTATGTATTTTTTTCTTTTTCCCTTTCTTGAGTCAGTTGTAATCTTGTGAAGTGTCTGATGCTAAGTAATCCTACACACACGCACACTTGAGTGATTTAGAAATTTTATTTTTACTCACATCATCCCTGACGATATTTATATCGTTCTAGACGATATGGCTTAAAACAGAAACCCTAATTAGGTTTCTTAATTAAGGAAGCTGTCGTTAGTCTATCGACCTGGACGATCGTGAGATCATCCAGGACGATATGCTCAAAACAGAAATAAATAGCTGCCATGATCAATTTAGGTATTTTGTATTTTTGGAAATCAGCTAGGATGATCTTAGATCGGCCTGAATGATCTGGCACAATTATGCCTAAATTGATCCGGCAATCAAGAAAGCAATTAAGGATGATTGATACGATCACATCATCCTGGACGATTGTAATATCGGCCTGGATGATCTATTTAAAAACCCTTAGTTGCTCTTGGATGATACATATCGGCCAGCACGAATTTCGGGTGATGTTCTGGCTGATTGGGATCAGACAGCTTGAATTCCGGGCGATGCTCAGAACGATTTTCCTCAAATTTGAACTGATCATCCGAGATGATCGTGAGATCGGCCTAGCCGATCAAGACAATTTTCAATCATCCAGTTCATTTTTATAGCGATATTATGGCCGATCATCTGTGATTTGAACTGATCGTACAGGACGATATGATGATCATCCTGGATGATAAAGTTGGCAACTTGTATTTATTGAGCTCCTTTGAAGCTCTTCTATTTAAGAGCTATTGTTCAACATTTTTGAACATCCTTGGCTGCTGTCTTGACCTGAGAAAACCTAAATGAGAGAGAGAGAGAGAGAGAGAGAGAGAGAGAGAGAGAGAGAGAGAGAGAGAGAGAGAGAGAGAGAGAGAGAGAGAGAGAGAGAGAGAGAGAGAGAGAGAGAGAGAGAGAGAGAGAGAGGGAGGGAGAGAGAGAGGGAGGATATTGTGAGGGGGAGCTTGTGAGGGAGTTCACAAGGGTTGCTCCAAGCATTGTTCCACTTCTTCTTCCACTAGAGTCTCTTATCCTTGGAAGGGTTGGGAGAGGTAAGCTTCAGCGATTGATCGAGGTTCTCCGCCTAGCTGTGGGGGCTAAAGGAGAGACACTTTAGTAATGTAATACTCGGAGGGCGCCTCCGGGGAGTGGACGTAGGTCAAGTTGACCAAACCACTATAAACCCTTATATTCTTTTTACTGCTTCCGCACTTTAATTTTTCGCACTTGTTTTTCTGTGGTGACTTTGGTTTGTGATATTTGTTCTTTTATTTAAAGAAATTTTTAAATACCAATTCACCCCCCCCCCCCCCCCCCAACACTCTCTTGGTTAGCCTCGGGCTGGTTCTTAAGGGTCTAACATCCCTAACAAACTTTCAAGTGGTATCAGAGCGGGATTCATAAAAATTGAATTTGAAAAGTTTTTGAATTTTGATCCATGGCTAACTTTGGGAATCGTAATACAACTGAAGGATATTCTATTACACGACCTCCTTTGTTTGACAACTTTTCTTTTAATTTTTTGAAAACTCGTATGTCTATTTTTTTTTACAATCAACTGATTATTCGCATGTGGATGCTTATTAAAGAAGAATATTCTCCACCTTCTCGTGAACTTAATCGAATTAAAACTAAAGTGCCTTTTATTGAATGAACTTTTGATGAAAGAGATTTAGCTTAACTTAATCCGAAGTGTTTGAACTATTTTTTCATTGCTTTAAAGTCTGAGGATTACAAGCGTGTTTCTACTTGCTCTATTAGAAAAGAAATTTGGGATAGGTTGTGCATTACTTATGAAGGAACCAATGAAGTGAAACAATCTCGTTTGAATATTCTCTTGCATGACTACGAACTTTTTTGTATGAAATCTTCTGAATCAATTTTTGATATGTATACAAGGTTTACTCAAATTGTAACTTCTTTGCATGCCTTAGGAAGAGAACTTTCAAATTATGAAAAAGTGAATAAAATTTTAAGATGCTTGCCTTCCTCTTTTGATGCTAAAATTACTGCAATCACTGAATCTAAGGATTTGAACACTTATTCAATTGATAACTTACATGGCTCACTCATTGCTTACGAGCAAGGGGTGAATCAAAGAAATCTTGATGTATGTGAGAAAAAGAAGGAGAAAATTATGGCATTGAAGGCCAATAACATGGACTCTGACTCTTTCGGGTCTGAAAGGGATAACTTTACCTTAATCATAAGGTAATTCAAAAGCTTTCTAAGTAAGAAGCAAAAGTATCATCAAAAGTAGAGTAAAGGTAAGAGAAACAAAAATTTTAAGAGTTCTAATGACATGGTTTGTTTTGAATGCAGGGAATCTGGACATGTTAATGCTGATTGCCCTACACTCAAGGCTCACTCAAGCAAAGAAAAGGGTGAGGAGAAACCCAAGTTTATGAAAGATAAAAAGATACTTCAAAAAACATTTTTGGCGGATTCTACATCTGATTCATCGGAGACTGAACCTGAAGATGAAACAACTAACTTGTGCTTAATGGAAGACGATCATCTTGATCAAGAAGAGGTATGTGAACTATCCTATGATCAACTCCTTGAAGTTTCTGAAAAAATTCATGCATCATATAGGAAACTTAAGAAAACACATGCTAACTTGAAATTGGAATTTTTGAATTTACAAAAGGAGCTTAAAATTATTCTCAAATATCATTCTACGATTGATTCAAATCACATGGCTCTACTTGATGAATTTGATGATTTAAACAAAAAGCATTCTTTATTAATTGATGAGCATGAGACATTAAAAGCTTCACACACCTCACTTGAATCTGATTTTAAGAAAACTAAAGAGATAGAGCAAAAATTGAGGATTGATAATAATTCTTTAGAAAGCACTAACTTGGGGATTAAAAATGAATTGGACACATTTAAGAAAAATTAGATGACACCCACATTTGATTAAAACCCAAAACCTAGAAAGATGCATTATAACCCTAATCATTTAAGAAATCCTTTTCTTAGAGTTAGATGTTTTTCATGTGGCATGCTAGGACACATCTCACACACTTGCACTATTCAACATTGTACACATTGGGTTTGGAGACCTAAATTACATGATTCACAGCATACCACACATGCATTGTATTCTAATTTTCATAAGGGACCCAAACCTGTTTGGATTCCTATATCTGACATTTGATAATTTTGTAGGTGGGCTCTCACAAAAGGCCTAGTGAGAGTATGTGGTACCTGAACAGCGGATCCTCTCGACATATGACTGGCGATGCCAATCAATTCTTTTTGCTGGCAACCAGGACAGGAGGCAAGGTTACTCTTGGAGACAACACTACCAGGAAGGTGATAGGTGCAGGTATAATTGGTAATTCCAAGAACCTTATGATTAAAAATGTTTTGCTTGTAGATGGATTAAAACACAACTTGCTCATCATCTGTCAGCTTTGCGACAAGGGCTTCATCATACAATTATTTGCAAATTCATGCATTATAAGTTTAAATAACAACACTATTTTGTAGGGAAAAAAGATCAACAACGTGTACTTGCTTGATTTAAATAACATTGAAAGTGCTACATCATTTTTGCTTAAAAATTGTGGTTGATGATTCATGGTTGTGGCACAGAAGATTATGTCATGCTAGTATGAAAACACTTAGGAAAGTGACCCAAAAAGACCTAGTTAGATGTGTCCCCAAACTCAAATTTTTGAAGATCACCTTCGTGATGCCTGTCAATTAGGAAAAAAAGTCCACTCCACTTTTCATCACACTAAGGACATTAGAACCTCTAGACCTTTAGAATTCCTTCACATGGATTTGTTTGGACCCATTAGCACTGTCAGCTTGGGAGTGAAAGTCTATGGTTTTGTGATTGTTAATGACTACTCGAGGTTCACTTGGACTAGATTTCTTTCACACAAAAATGAGTCTTTTGAGGAGTTTAAAACCTTTTTTACTTTGATTAAAAAAAGCTAGGTTGTGAGATATTGACCATCCATAGTGACCATGGGGGAGAGTTTAAAAATGAAAGGTTTGGAGATTTTTGTGAGGATAAGGGGATTAGCCACAACTTCTCAGCTCCTAAGACCCCTTAGCAGAACGGGGTAGCTGAAAGGATGAACCATACCTTAGTGGAAGCCGCCAGAGCCATGCTTGATGAGTATTCACTTCCAAAATACTTTTGGGCTGAAGCGGTTAACACAGCTTGTTATGTGTTGAATAGGATGAATGTTAGAGCCAAATTAGATAAGATACCCAATGAAATCCTTAAGGGTAGGACACCCAATCTTTCCCACCTTCATGTCTTTGGTTGTAAGATTTTCATTCATAATAATGGGAAGTCTCACTTGAGAAAATTTGATCCAAAATCTAATGGAGTGTTCTTAGGATATTCAAGTGTTGGAAGTCTTTTAGAGTGTTTAATAAGAGAACTTTGATGGTGGAAGAGACTACACATATAGTATTTGATGAGTCTGATCCTAAAAAGCCTGGAGTTGAGGAGGATGATGATGTTAGAGAGATTACCACTTGAGTAGAAAATTTGGAGAAGGGAGTAGGTCACCTAAACACTGAAGGAGTAGGAGATGTCACCCAAGGAGTAGAAAATTTAGATCTTGAGAAAAGGGTTGGACCTTCACACACCTTTCCTAGAGATTGGAGATACTCTATAAGTCACCCCAAAGATTTGATCTTAGGAGACCCTTCTGATGGAGTTAGGACTAGACAAGGACTTAGGAAGGAGGTGAATCACTCTGCCTTTATCTCAATTACTGAACCCACCAACATAAACCAAGCCCTTACTGATGAGTTTTGGATTTTAGCCATATAGGAGGAATTGAACCAATTTGTTAGGAATGATGTTTAGGAGCTTGAAGCCATTAGAGTGCTATTATCCTTTACCTGTTATAAAGGATTTATGCTTTTTTAAATGGATGTTAAGAGTGCCTTTTTAAATGGGGAAATAAATATTAAGAGTGTTATTAGCCTTTACCTATATGTAGAACAACCCCCAGGTTTTGAGAGTTCCTAATTTCTAAATCATGTTTTTAAATTAAAAATAATTTGTATGATTTAAAGCAGGAACCAAGATCTTGGTATGAGAGGCATAGCACATTCTTACTAGAAAAAGAGTTTGTTAAGGGGAGCGTAGACACCACCCTTTTTCTTAGGAAAGTTGAAAATGATTTGCTCATTGTGCAGATTTATGTGGATGACATACTTTTTGGATCTTCTGATAAGAAACTTTGTGATGAATTCTCTAAAATAATGAGTAGAGAGTTTGAGATGAGTTTGATGGGAGAGTTATCCTACTTTTTGGGATTTAGCATAAAATAATTGGATGATGGAACCTTCCTAAATCAAACAAAATACATAAAGGACATTTTGAAGAAGTATGAGATGGATAAAGCCAAGTCAATTAATACTCCCATGACTTCTAGTGTTCCGTTGGATAAGGACCCAAGTGATAAGTTTGTTGATCAGAAGAAATAAAGAGGCATGATTGGATCTTTACTTTACTTGACTGCGAGCTGACCTGATATAATATTTAGTGTTTGTCTTTGTGCTAGATTTCAAGCTGACCCTAAGGAATCCCACCTGACTAAAGTTAAGAGAATTTTTAGATACCTTTTGGGGACCCAAAGCTTAGGAATTTGGTACCCTATGCACAACACTTCTTTTGATATTATTGTATTCTCTGACTCTGATTTTGCATGATGTAAGGTGGATAGAAAAAGCACTTTTGGAACTTGTCAATTCATAGGATAATCTTTGGTCTCATGGTCTAGTAGAAAGCAAAACTCTGTTGCACTTCCCACATCTGAAGCTGAGTAGATTGCTCTTGGATGTAGTGTGGACCAAGTCCTTTGGTTGAACAACAGGTATTGAATTTAGAACTACTAGTAGGAACCATCTCAATCTTTTGTGACAACACTAGTGCCATATGCATTTCTAAGAATCCTATCCAACATTCAAGGACTAAGCACATTGACATTAGGCATCTTAGAGATCATGTGACTAAGGGAGACATTGAATTACATCATGTGACAACTAAAAATCAACTGGGCTGACATCTTTACAAACCATTGGCCTTCGACACTTTCATCTCTTTAAGGACTAGATTGGGTGTGATTGATATAAATGCATGAACTTGATCTTTTACTTGCTTTTCTTTTGTTTTTATTCTTTTTTCATTTCCTTTATTTGCTTTTCCTTTTTGCTCTTTATTTTCTTTTTCTTCTCTTTACTTTACTTTTTAGTTTCTATGGTTTGTTGTATTTTCATTTGTTTCCAAAATCATCGTTGAATTGATATTGTATGTCTTGTCCTTGCTTTTGAAATTTGTAGTCAGTGTTTTACATCTCTTAAATCTATTAAATGATAAAAATATATCGTTGATTGTGTCTCTTTCTCTAACCTGTTTTAGTGGCACTGTTTTCTTTTCAAATCAAAAATCTATTTCAAATTAACGAATGAAATATGAAATTAAGATCTTTTATAAACTTGCTACAATAAATCTATCTTGTATTTATAATGATCAAAGTCTTTATGTCACATCAAGATTCCTCGTTACCCTTGTCATTGATTCTATTTTGTGGATTATTCTTCTCTATGTTAGAGAGAGAGATCCTCTTCTCTAATATCTAGAAGATATACTAACAACTAAGGTTGTTTTTAAGAGTTTGAAAGAGAATGGAGCTTGCAAAAAAAAAAAATTGGCCAATGATGCCAACAAAAGATGCGCAATGACGCCAAATTGAAAAAAAAATATACACAAAGTGTATCAAAAATCAAAAGATGTGCAAAGTGTCATTCAATTGACAAGAGGCATAAAATGAGCCCACCAAAAGCAAGCTCTCCTCTCTTTTCAAATCTTTTAAAACTTAGAAGATTTCATGGATTAAAGGCTTGATTTCGATTGTTTTGCGATTGTGACAAATTTACTTTGGTACATTATTCTATAAGGTATTTTTTCTGAAACCAAGTGATGAATGGATCCTTTTTCTCATATCCAATTGAATTTTTGAGTTAGGTCATTGATTTCAAAAGTCGATTCTACCGTAAAAGCAAGCCCGAGCTAAGGGTAACCATGATCGGATATTCTACCATTTTTTTGGATTTTTGATGTTGTTAACTCATTAACTCACAGATTTTTAAATCAATCACATGGAATACTACATCATGCTCATGCCTTGGTTTATCAAAAAAAAAGGGAGTGTTATTTACTTGGTTTCTTGGTTTCCTCCTCCTTTTTGAGATGTCAAAAGGGAGAGTACTATGTTTGTATGATTGCACTTTCGATCTCTGTTATTACATTGCTATTTTTTGAAATAATCATCGGAATGTTTGCCATCATCAAAAAGGGGGAGATTGTTATAAATCTGGTTTCATGAATTATGATTTTAATGATAGCAAACAATACGACTGCCTTTTTCTACTGATATTTCAGGGCCAAGAGATCAGATGATAAATGGAGCCAGCTCAAGATTGGGTAGACTAGGTCTGAGTCAGACTGTATTCTTTTTTTTTTCCTTTCTTGAGTCAATTGTAATCTTGTGAAATGTCTGATGCTAAGAAACCCTACACATACACACTTAAGTGATTTAGAATTTCTATTTTTACTCACATCGTCCCATATGATATTTATATCGTCCTAGATGATATGGCTTAAATCAGAAACCCTAATTAAGCTTCTTAATTAAGGCAGCCGTCATTAGTCTATAGGCATGGACGATCATGAGATCGGCCAAGATGATATGCTCAAAATAGAAAGAAATAGCCGTCATGATCAATTTAGGTATTCTGTATTTTTGGAAATCGGCCAGGACGATCTTGGATCGGCCTAGATAATATGGCACAATTATGCCTAAATTGATCCAGCAATCAAGGAAGAAATTAAGGATGATTGATACGATCACATCATCCTGGACGATCGCAATATCGATCTGGACGATCTATTAAAAAACTCTTAGTTGCTCCTAGACGATACATATCGGCCAACATGAATTTCGGGCAATGTTCTAGCCGATCGGGATCGGACAGCTCAAATTCTGAGTGATGCTCTGGATGATTTTCCTTAGATTTGAACTGATCGTCTGGGGCGATCGTGAGATCGGCCTGGCCAATCAAGCCAATTTTCAATCTTCAAGTTCATTTTCAGAGCGATGTTCTGGCCGATCATCTGTGATTTGAACTGATCGTACATGACGATATGATGATCGTCTTGGACGATAAAGTCGACAACTTTCATATTTTGAGTTCCTTTGAAGCTCTTCTATTTAAGAGCTATTGTTCAACATTTTTTAACATCCTTGGCTACTGTCTTGACCTGAGAAAACCTAAAGGAGAGAGAAAGAGAGGGAGAGAGAGAGAGAGAGAGAGGCGGAGAAGCCCTCACAAGAACTTCCTTTTTGCCACCCCGGCAAAGCATAGAACCTACCTCCTTTTGCTTTCTCCTAAAGCTGGCAGAGAACTATAACCAAAAGCTAACTCCTTACCTCTACCGACCCTCTACGGACGAGAAACTCTAGACGAAGAACAAGCAGAGCGATCCTTGAAGCAACCTTTGTGAATCCCCTCACAAGCTCTCCCTCACAAGATCCTCTCTCTCTCCCTCTCTCTCTTTCTCTCCTCAAGATATTTTCAGGTCAAGGCAGCAGCCAAAGGTCATAAAAAATGTTGAACAAGAGCTCTAAAATAGAAGAGCTTCAAAGGAGCTCATTAATTGCAAGTTGCCGACTTTATCGTCCAGGCTGATATGGACATCGGCCTGGCCAATTAGTACAAAACTCAGAAGATCGGCCAGAGCATCGCCCTGGATGCAAGACTGGACGATTAAAAATTGGCTTGATCGTCCAGGCTGATCTCACAATCCTCCTGGCCGATCAGTTTAAATCATGGGAAAATCGTCCTGAGAATAGCCCTGGATACAAGCTGATCGATATTTATCGTCTTGAAGTAACTTAAGGTTTTTGACTGGATCGTCCTGGCCGATCCTGTGATCGTCCAGGATGATATGATCGTATCAATCATCCTTAATTACTCCCTTGATTTCCTGATCAATTAAGGCATAATTTGATAATTTCGTCCAAGCCGATCAATGATCGTCTTGGCTGATAATTTAAAAATACAGTATACCTTAATTGTCTATGGCGACAACTTTCTTCTATTTTGAGCTTATCATCCTGGCCGATACACGTATCGTCCAGGACGATATGTTAATGATGGCTGCCTTAATTAAGAATCCTTATTTAGACTTTCTATTTTAAGCCTGATCGTCCAGGCCGATAAAAAAAATCATCCTGGCCGATATGAGTAAAAACAATAATTCTAAGTCTCTTAAGTGTGTGTGTGAAGGGTTACTTAGCATCAGTCTCTTTGACCATTACAAGTAGACTCAAGAAGTGAAAAACAAAAGTACAGACTGACTCAACTCTAAACCTACGCAATCCTGAATTGGCTTCATCTTGTTTGTCCGATCTTCGATTCCTGAAATGTTAGAAGCAACAAACAGTCCAAGAGAAATAGTATTTGTCAATCATCAAAACAAAAGCCATGAAAATAGATTTGTAACAACAAGGGTTGCTCCAAGCATTGTTCCACTTCTTCTTCCACTAGAGTCTCTTGCCTTAGAATGGTTGGGAGAGGTAAGCTTTAGTGATTGATCGAGGTTCTCTGCCTACTTCAGGAGGAAGCATAAAGGAGTGGGTTCTCTGCCATGCCTGGGTGGCAAAAAGGAGGTTTTTGTAAGGGCTTCTCCACCTAGCTGTAGGGTCTAAAGGAGAGACACTTTGGTAGTGCAATACTCAAAGGGCACCTTTGGGAAGTGGATGTAGGTCAGGTTGACCGAACCACTATAAACCGTTGTGTTCTTTTTACTGCTTCCGCACTTTAATTTTCCGCACTTGTTTTTATGTGGTGACTTTTTGGTTTGTGATATTTGTTCTTTTGTTTAAAGAATTTTTTAAATACCAAACCCCCCCCCCCCCCCTCTTGGTTAGCCTTAGGGTAGTTCTTAAGGGCCTAACATCCCTAACAAACTTTCATAGTTTGTTCGACGCTCTTGTTGGGGGTTCATTTGTTGACCTCTCTTTAGCCCAAATCAATTTCAAATGCATTTCAAGCCTCATTCTAGAACCCAACCCATTCTATGGGACTCAATATACTAGGTTGACCAAGTCAACATTTGACTTAGTCAACCCAAGTCTTATTGGGTCAATTTGACCCATTTAGACACATTTTAGCCAAAATCCAAATCATACTCAATCTCATGGCTTCTTAGATTCAATCCTCACTCCCTTTGGTCTAGTTGGCTGGGTTGACTAAGTCAACCTTTGACTTGGTCAACCCAAGTCTTAATGGATCAAAATTGACCTATTAAAGCCCATTAAAGGCTCTTTAATGCATGAAATTGATTCCAAAGGAATTTGAATTGAAAATCACGGCCAAACCGACCTATTTTTCCTCCTATTTGATTCCAAACTCAATCTCAATCGTCCATTATATGGTAAGGGCTTTAAATAGGAAAAACTTAGGTTATTTTGGGATCATCTCTCTCTCTCTCTCTCTCTCTCTCTCTCTCTCTCTCTCTCTCTCTCTCTCTCTCTCTCTCTCTCTCTCTCTCTCTCTCTCTCTCTCTCTCTCTCTCTCTCTCTCTCTCTCTCTCTAGACCTCCTTAGCCTGAGATCTTTGATGGGAGAGTTCCCACGACTTCCCTCTACCATTCCCAACTCAAACCCAATCGTTCCGAGTCGTCGGCGGCAAGAAATCAGACAAATCAAGGCCAAAGAATTCAAAGATGATTCCTCGTTGATCCATCATGTTTCAAAATGCAATTTCTTCTACAAATAGGAGCATGGACAATCTAAAAGTGCAACAAGCCTAAAAACATGAAAATCCAACAGTTAGATCTCTCAAAAACTCTTAGAATATGTTACTACACATATGGTAAAATAGCTTTCTAAAAAGCTACTTTTAAGCCAAACAAACACCATCCCATGATTTCTGTTCATGTGTAGAGCTTATGTTTAAAATTTAACTAAATTTTGTTGAGTCGTTTGTGAGAACGAAGCAAAATACCATTCTAGGGTTTTGGTTCGTTTCCTTTGAACTATACGAAATCTCAACCGTTGATTTCGGAATCAACGGTTGTGATCTCGTCATTTCCTGATCAGTCCGAACAACACATCCCGCTGTGTAGGATGGGTTCCCATCAAACTCGATCTTAGCTGTTCGTTTGAAATGGCGAAAGATCTAACGGATGCGGGACGTGCTGACTGGATTAAGTGAAAAGCGTGTGGGTCCCGCACCGCCGCAATTATTGGCAATGATTGCATGTCAGTGCAATCATTGCCAATGATTGGCTGCGGTTTGAAATGACCAACCAGAGAGTGCCACATGTCTAACAGCAACCGATTTGATTTTAATTAATTTTAATTAGTTTTTTAAGTGTATTTTAAACTAGAAAATTTTGAATAATCATTAAAAATTCATTTTTTATCCAACAATTACGTGTAATATATCAAATCGCTCGTATTCTCGACCTCTTTAATTTAAAATTAATTTCAATTAAAAATATCAAGTAGATTTTCAATTATTTTACAAAAAGTAAAAAAAAATTAATTCTATTTTTTGTATATTATTATTATTATTATTATTATTATTATTATTATTATTATTATTATTATTATTATTATTATTATTATTATTATTATTATTATTATTATTATTATTTACAATAATTATTATATTTAACTATTTTGTTGATTTTTTTATATATTTTTTATTATTATTACAATTATTATTATTATTATTATTATTATTATTATTATTTTCTTTAATTATTACTTTAAAAGGTATTTCTATTATTATAATAATATTATTATTATTGTCATTATTTTAAATCATTATAATTATTATTATTATTATTATTATTATTATTATTATTGTTTTTGTTATTGTTATTATCTTTGATTATTACTTTAAAAACTATTTTGATTATTATTATTATTATTATTATTATTATTATTATTATTATTTATTTTATTTATTATTATGTTATTATTTTTATTATTATTATTATTATTATTATAAAATTATCATTATTATTATTTTATTAAATAAACCTTAAATTTTAGAAACTTTAAACTATTATTTTATTTTATTTTAAATTTTTTTTAAAATATGAGTTATTTTAAATTATTTTAAAGAAAACCCTTTTATTGCTTTAAAACTTCAATAATTCATATCATTTTCATCTTAAATTGGATTTCGGCGTGCCATACCTCGATATTTTTAGAAAAATATTTATTTTTATTTTAAAATATTTTCAGATATTAAACTTACTTTTTCTTGCTATTTTCTGTATTACCTATATATTGGATTATTTGATTATTATTTAAATAATTAATACCATAATTATTTTGAAATTAAAATTTATTTTCAATTTTTTTAAAAAAATCTAGTTAGGGTGACCAGTGGATTTCCTCTATATTTATTTATCATAAATTGATTTATTTCTTAAATACCCTATTTTTCAAAATTTATATATTTATAACTATTTTTAAACTACTTATAATTAAATCCTAATTTTGGGAGATCCACTGTTTATGAAATTTTAAACATAAATTATGCATGTGAAGAGCAAAAATGAGAGAGAGCATTAGTGGGTGGTTAAGTCCCAATCATTCACTAATCATTTCATTAAGCGTATTTACTTTCTTTTTATCGTACTTTGCATGTGTAGGATGCACGAGTACTTAGTTTAGGCTCTCCTATATCTAAGGACATGGCATGTTTACTATTTTTCATGTGTTCATTGCATTGTTACCTTGAGGGTTGGTGTAAGACTTCAGTTTAAACCTACAAAATATAATGATACCCTAAGGACAATAATTAAGGACCGATCTAGCGAACTTAGAAAAATTCTAGGAGCTATGATAGATCCTTGATTGGCATGAAAACTTTAACATTTAAACTTAGTGACATCTTGAACATCCCATAATTTTCTAGGAATATTTACGAGCTTTCAGACCCCTTAATTAACAAACCCTAATTTACTTATTAAATAGGGCCCTATAACTTCTAAAAATTCTAATAAATCCATTTTAACTCATAAAAATACCTATAATAGCTTGAATTTTTCATAATTTAGTTCTTAACTTGATATAAATAGGGCTCCTTAGGTTTCCCTTAATTTGAACCTTAATTTTAACTTTAATCAAAATTATTATTTTGCCCCTATTAGATAATTAAAAATTATTAAAAATTCTAAATTTTCTCCAAACACTTGGGAACAATTTCTTTGATTATTCCTAACCTTTGAGGGTGGTTCTAATTAGTTTGGAGCTAATTTGGAGCAAACATTAAATCACCCCTAATTAGGTAGTTTTAATAATTCATTAATTGCTCAAAACTTTGAAAAATCATATCTTGCATAGGAAACTCCAAATCTAGCAAACATAAAGCCTAACTACTCATATTAAGCCCTATTATTTATTTTAAATATTAGGAATCCCAAACCTAGCCTATTTCCTATAGTGCCCTTTTGGGCCCCCTTAGCCTAGCTCTTGGGAGGACCCGGGACTTTCCAAAATTGGCTAATACAATTTAAACTTCAATTATCACTACCTTAAGCAACTAGAATTGATCAAAAAACTAAATTAACTAAAATGGATCCTAATTCACTAATATTTAAATTTTAATTAATTTTTTCTTTTCTAACCTTCATTAAATTCTAACCTTAGGCAATTTGAACTAATCATCCTATATAGGACCTATCTAAAACCACACAAACCTTACACACACATAGAATTGTTTGCTAGGGCACCACTTATAGACTTATGCTAGGCCGGTGTTTCCTTTTCTGCTGTAAGCCAAGTTTTTCGATGTTTCATTACATATTGTGAAAAATTGTTGTTGTGTTTGCTTACTCTTACTACACTGTGGATTGATGTAATGTGCGTTAGACTTACCCCTAGGTTAGGGATGATATATATATATTATTTTTATTGCAAGTGGTCATGCTCACGCAGCACTAAATAAAAGGGGGGTAAATGTCATGATTTTTAATGATATTTTGTGCAGATGCTCTAGAACTTGCTCAGCCCCCCTAAGTAAATGAGGGCTAAATAAATAATAATAATAATAACTGCTACAGATGCTCCAGAGATAGCTTAGCCCTCATAAGAAATTAAGAGCATGGCCAAGTGAGGTTGTGATGAGTACTTTTACTTTCTATATAAACTACTTGGGATTATAATTGCTTGAGATTTTTATTAGGATATCCTTGCAAGTGAGTCTAGATTTACTATTTTTTCCTTAATGTAATAATTTGTAATATTGGTGAGAGTTATGAAAATGCAACCTTGAGTTAGGATATTCTTATCCAATTCGAATTCCAAAAGAAGAAGACATCCTCAATGGGGAGAGGCTTCTTTCATTTGGAATATCAATTTTTGATGGCTTTAGATATCCAAAGAGAAAAGGTAATACCCCCTTCAGGAAGTAATTGCCTCTTCGTTTAGATATTCAAGCCACGACAAATTCAAGGAGTCCAAAGAGTTCAAGGAGAATAAGTCCAAAAAGATTGAAGAGCTGAAGACCTAATATCCCACTCAAAGTCATTTGTGTCAATCCTAGGCTTAGAAACCTAGGTTGTTGGCAGTGATGCTCGGGCACTTTACCTTCTACAGACTCTAGGTTGTAATTAAGGGCAATTGGCCTATAGACATTTATTTGATTATTTTGATTATATTGATTTATTTTATTTATGTTGTGTGCCTCTAGGGTTGCATGTTTTTATTAGTTTATTGGCGAGCTACATGCCAATTTTATTTTAGCCAGGATTTTATTAGGCTCTCTAAGGACTATAAAATTTTTCTACTCACAATTAATATTTAAAATGTTAAGATTTAAATAAGATAAAAACTTAACGAATCTAGGGAATTACCGAAACCATCTAGGGTCGCATGCATATTACTACATTCCTTCTCCCTCCTTGCTTAAGACACTTCCCCACCTGCAAGTAGAGTCCGGATAATCTGGTCTATGAGGATAAGGTACCGGACCTGGGGAAGTCTAGTCTCCTTCTAAAAATTATTTTTATATAAGCATGTTTTTAAAATTTAAAGCATAAACCCTCTAGATGCACCCATCTTTCATAAAATGATTGGATCACATGGTTTTAAATCATTTAGGTGGTTAGTTGGCTCCCTAATCTAGGCCGAGATAAGTCCAAGTTTTACACTACATTAGTTAGGACACAGGTCTTAGTGTTGTTCATAGAACACTAACCCCATTCTAGATTTAGGATTCAAGGCAACTACATTCGGTCTCGTAGTATGCCTAAATAGTGGGTAGGTCCCTTCTTTTTAGGGACTATAAATCCTACTTATCTGCATCATAGGATAATGCCACTTCCATCTTTCTCTCACATAAGTGTCGAGTGATTGACTTTCTTTTCTCCAATTTCTCCTTAGTACCCTAGACCTCTGAATACTTGTGTGAACCCTACATGCTGACTAAGCCATTTGAGACCTTTCTTCTCCTTGAGTAGGACATCTTAGCCTATACCCTTGTGTCAATCCCATTTTGGATAGGATAATATATGACCCTTAATCGAGAGTCTTCTTGGGCTTCGGCTTGAGATGTAATTAACCACGGGGGCTTGCGCCCATGGGAAATTGAATCCCACATCTACTAAACTCCATCTAAACTGATATATCATGTGGGGGAAACCCGTGACTATGATCAGGCCATATATATTATTATCTATCGAGGTGCATAGGCGAGAGCCACTACCCTCCATGGTTAATCGTATGTATGATCCAATCTGTCCCTTCCACTTGGCCCATTTGTGAGGAATGTGGAGGCCTGTGATCATCTCTATCCTTCAAGGTATGTGCGGTCGTATACCCCTCTGCAATCTGCAGCCGTAGCGGTGCTCCGTCAGAGTTCCACAAGTTAGAAAAAAGTTTGTTGAAAAATTTCTCCAGACTATCACAAACCTCACTAGTAGGATTAATGGTTTGAAGTAGGTAAATAGGCATATAGTGTTAAGAGAGTTGCTATTTGCATGTTTTACATTCTTATAACTTGTATAGTTTTTATGATTCCAAATATTATTGTTTTATGTATTGATATCTCATAACACTTTTTAGAATATTTATTTTTGCTCTTGTGTGAACTAACATTTTAGGAAAATCAAACTCCAGACTACTGAAGACTTCAAATCAAATTTAGCATGAGAGATTTTGTGAATTGAAGCTTGTAATTTTTTTTAATTAAGTTTGAGAGGGAGTGATTGTAATTGAGTGAATAAACACACACACACTTAAGGAGATCTTTAAAAATTTAAACTGATTGTACGGGATGAACATAGTTCGTACGGGATGATCAAGTCAGTTTTCTCCTCTAAAGAGAAATGGAAAGAATAGGAGTTGAAGAAAATTTTTCTAAGTCCTGATCGTCCAGGATGAAATGTTCTCTGAAAATTTTTTGTTCAGACAAAATTCATATTCATGCTAGGACAAAATGCTCTTTGGAAAATTTTTGTGAACTCTAATTTTTCCCAGGATGAAATGTCCTATGGAAAATTTTTGTTCAGACAAAATTCATCTTCGAGCTAGGACTAAATGCTCTCTGGAAAATTTCATCCAGAAGAAAGCAAAATTCATCCCAAGATGAATTGTTCTCTGTAAAAATTTTGTCTGGACGAACTCATATTCGTCCCAGGACGAAGTGAACTGACTCTTCAAATTTTGGCGATGTCTTGCAATTTTTTGGGAACCGAGCTATGGTATTACTGTTCGTACCGGATGAACTTAGTTCGTACGGGATGATGATCGGGTATGAATTCAATTCGTACCAATATACATTTGGTTCGTTTCCAACACATTTAAGTAAAATCATCCAGGACGATCCACGATCGTACAGGACGATCAACTGCTTGTTGACTTGAAAATTTGTAGTTTTTGGACGGTTTTTCTTGTCTATCATATAAATAGTCCAATTTAGACTACCATTTAATCTTTTTGCTTACTGATCTTCGTGCCAATTGAAAGGAGAGTCAAGGAGAGTGTGTGAGAGAGTGTTTGTAGGAGATTTCTTACTACTGGAGCATGAAGAATTCACTTGGAACTCAAAGGTAAGAATCTCTACTTGTGGTTTTTGATTATTTCACTATTTTCTCTCTTCCTTCTAGATTTCTTGTGAGAAGATCTGTCAAGGAGATCCAGTTCTCTGCCGACACTTGGAGAGTGTGAATAGCTGAAGGATTCTCTACCTACACTTGGAGAGTGTGAATAGCCAAAGGGTTCTCTGCCCACACTTGGAGAGTGTGAGTAGCCGAAGGGTTCTCTACCTACACTTTGAGAGTGTGAACAACCGAAGAGTTCTCTGACCACACTTAGAGAGTGTGAACAGCCAAAGGGTTCTCTGCCCACACTAGGAGAGTGAAAGGACGAAGGGTTCTCTACCTACTCTATGAGAGTTTGAAAGGATGGAAGGTTCTCTACCAACACTAGGAAGAGTGTAAAAGGATAACGGTTCTCTACCCCACCGGGTAGTAGTGGAAGAGAGTTTTTGTAAAGGCTTCTTCGCCTTGCTGTGGGTGCAAAAGTAGTCCCTAGTGGTATTAGTACAATACTCGGAGGGTGCCTTCGGGGAGTGGATGTAGGTCGTGTTTGACCGAACCACTATAAATCTCGTGTCTTTTATTTTTTCACTGCTTTTATTTTTGCTTTATTGTTTTTAATTTGTGGTTGAAAACATTTTCTATAAAATTCACTAAAGTTAATTTTCTCGGTTTTAAATTTTAAAAAGAGGGATAAAATTTTTAATTACCAATTCCCCCCCCCCCCCCCCCCTCTTGGTTAGCCGCTGGGACATAAGCTTAGGTTTAATAACCTAATTCATAGTGAACATGTATCAACAAGTGGTATCAGAGCATTATTTCAAAATCATAAGTTTAGACTACTTTTTGATTAACATGGATGGCTACATTGGAAACTAAAATACACCTAAGGGTTACTATATAACTATGCATCCACTATTCGACAATATACCTTTTGATTTTTGGAAAACATGTATGTCTACATTTTTATAGTCACTTGATTATCATATGTGGATCTTAGTTCATGAAGGGTATACAAAACCAACTAGACTAGTTGACGGAGTTAGAGTTGAAACACCTTTTATAGACTAGACAGTAGAAGAACGTGACTTAGCACAACTAAATGCCAAATGCTTAAATAGCTTCTTTTGTGCTCTTAAATCAGAAGATTACTTTGCGGGTTTTACTAGCAAAAGTGGAAAAGATATATGGGATAGACTTTGTATAACTTATGAGGGGACTAATGAGGTTAAGCAATCTAGACTTAATATATTTTTGCATGATTATGAACTATTTTGCATGAAACCAAATAAATCCATTTATGATATGTACACAATATTCACACAAATTATCACCTCTTTATATGCATTGGGTAGGGAACTAACAAATGCTGAAATGGTTAATAAAATTCTTCATTGTTTGCCTACTGCTTATGATGCTAAAATTACTACAATTACAGAGTCTAAAGATCTAAGCATTTACTCTATTAACAATCTTCTTAGTTTGATAATTGCTTACGAGCAAAGAGTTAGCCAACGAAAGATTGATTCAGGTGAACCACAGAGGGAGAAGAACATAGCACTAAAAGTGAACACTCACAACCTGAGGATGAAGATGACATCGCTCTAATGACTAGACAATTCAAAAGCTTTCTGAAGTGGAAGCAGAAGAGACGCCAGCAATGGAATAGAGTAAAATTTATAAGAAATGCCAAGATTTCAAATGATGTAATTTCCTATGAGTGCAGGAAACCTGAACAAATCAAGACTGAATGCCCAAAACTCAAAGCCACTCATAGCAAGGAGAAGGTAGAGGAGAAATCAACTGTAAAGAAGGGAAAGAAGAAGTTTCAAAGATCTTTCTGGGTAGACTCAGCTTCAGATTCATCAGAGACTGAAAAGGAAGAGGAAGTCACTAATCTATGCTTAATGATCGATAGTCTTGATCAGTCAGACCAAGAAGATGTATGTGACTTAACTTATGATAAACTATTTGAAGTTTCTGAACACATACATGATGCATATAAGAAAATGAAGAAAATGCATGCTAGTCTAAGTTTAGAGTTTGAAGAACTACAAATGGAACATGAAATCCTTAGGAAAGATTATGTTTTAATTGAAGACAACCACATAAAATTACTTGATGAGTTTGATGACTTGAATAAAAATTATGAAAATTTAAAATCATCCTATGCATAACTTGAAAAAGATTTTAAAAATTTTAAGGATCAATATAAGAGCAAAATATATCGAATCAATTATACAAATCAAATTTTGGAAGATATGAATTCTTTTTATAAATTGAAGATAAAAGCTCTCGAGGATAATATGATACCTCCCAGACTTGAAGATTTTACTAATCCTATTATATATCCTAAATTTATGCAATCCCTGAATAGATAGATAAATGATAGAAGACTTAGGAATTCTTTTCCAAAAGTCAAATGTAATAATTATGGATTATTTGGATATATAGCTCACACCTGTACTTTGAAGATGAAAAATTATTTGGTGTGGAGACCTAAGATATATAAACCTAGACATATCATACATGCATCTGATTATAAATTACCAAAAGAAGAACCCAAACTTGTTTGGGTTCCCATGTCTAATGATTGATAATTTTGCAGGGCCACTCTCACAAAAGATCTCGTGAGAGCATATGGTACCTGAACAACGGATGCTCAAAGCATATGACTGGAGATATTGTACAATTCATAACGCTGGAAGCCAGGAGTGGAGGCAAGGTTACACTTGGAGATAATACCACAAAGAAGGTGATTAGATCAGGTATGATTGGAAGTCTCAAGAAATTTTACATTGAAAATGTGTTATTGGTAGAAGACTTGAAGCATAACCTGTTAAGTATAAGCCAGCTATGTGATAAAGAATATTGTGTGAAATTTTTTCCTCCTAGCTGCATATTAAGCCTAAATGGAAATGATGTTTTGAATGGTAAAAGAGTAAATAATGTTTATATGCTAGACTTAAATTGCATTCAAACTCCTACTGCTTTTTGTTTGAAAACTGTATCTGATGAGTTATGGCTTTGGCATAGAAGATTTTGTCATTCTAACATGAAAAACCTTAGGAGGATTACCCAAAAGAATTTAGTGAGAGGTATATCAAAACTAGATTTTACTAAGGATCACCTTTGTGATGCATGTCAATTAAGAAAACAAGTGAAGTCCTCTTTTCAGTCTAATAAGAATCTTAGAATTAGTAAACTATTGGAGATTTTCCATATGAATCTTTTTGGACCAGTTAGAACTGTAAGTCTAGGAGGGAAGGTATACGGATTTGAGATTGTGGATGATTACTCAAGATTCACATGAGTTAGATTTCTATTTCATAAGAGAGAATCATTTGAATAATTTAGAAATTTTTTGACTTAGATTCAAAGAAAACTTGGGTGTGAAATTATTTTTATACAAAGTGATCATGGAGGAGAATTTGAAAATGAGAGATTTGAGGAATTTTATAAGGAGAAATGAATTGATCACAACTTTTCTGCACCTAGAACCCCTCAATAGAATGGGGTAGTCTAAATAAAAAACAGAACATTAATAGAAGTCGCCTGAGCAATATTGGCAGAATACTCACTTCCAAAATATTTTTGGGCTGAGGCGGTTAGTACGGCATGTTATATTCTGAATAGGGTGAATATGAGATCTAAATTAAATAAAATACTCTATGAGTTGCTGAAAGGAAGAACACCTAATTTGTCTCATTTGCATGTTTTTTGTTGCAAGGTGTTCATTCATAACAATAGAAAATCTGCCTTAGGAAAATTTTATCCAAAATCAGATGAAAAAATTTTTATTGGATACTCAAGTGTTGGAAAATCTTATAGAGTATTCAATAAAAGAACTTTGGTAATTAAGGAGACCACACATGTTGTATTTGATGAGTCTGGAATTTGGAAGAGCTAAATGTTATAAAAGATGAGATTGAGGTTAACTTTCAAAAGATTGATAAAATGAATTTGGAATAAAATTTGGAGATAGAAAACCTTTTGCCTAGAGATTTGAGATTTTCTAAAAATCACCCAAAAGATTTGATAATTGGTGAACCTAGTGAAGGTGTAAGGACTAGACGTGGATTAAACAAAGAAGTCAATCATTCAGCCTTCATTTCAACTATCGAACCCACTAATATTGATCAAGTACTTTCGGATGAATTTTGGATTTTGGCCATGCAAGAAGAGTTAAATCAATTTATAAGAAATGAAGTTTAGAAATTAACTACAAGGCCAAAGGATCAAAGTGTAGTTAGAACTAAATGTGTATTCAAAAATAAAGTAAATGACTCAGGAGTAGTCATTAGAAATAAGGCTAGATTAGTTGCTAAGGGGTATAATCAGATTGAAGGGATTTATTTTAAGGAGACCTTTGCCCCTGTAGCTAGACTTGAAGCAAATAGGGTTTTGCTAGCCTTTGCCTATTTTAGAGGATTTAAACTGTACCAAATGGATATAAAAAGTACCTTTTTTAAATGGGGTAATTCAAGAGGATGTTTTTTGTAGAACAACCTCCAGGTTTTGAAAATTCTAAATACCCAAATCATATTTTCAAATTGAAAAAGGCATTATATGGATTGAAACAGGCACCTAGGACTTGATATGAGAGGTTGACCACCTTCCTATTTGAATGATCTTTTAAAAAAGTAAGTGTAAATACAACTCTCTTTTTGAAGAAATGTGGAAAGGATATACTCATTGTTCAAATTTATGTGGATGATATCATTTTTGGATCTTCAAATAAAAATCTTTGTGATAATTTTTCAAAAACAATGAGTAGTGAATTTGAGATGAGTCTAATGGGAGATTTAAGTTACTTTCTAGACTTTAGCATTAAGCAATTTGAGGAAGGTACATTTCTTAGTCAATCAAAGTATGTTAAGGACATCCTCAAAAGTATGAAATGGATAATGCTAAACCTGTTAGTACACCAATGAGTTCCTCAGTTCAGTTGGATAAGGACCCTAAGGGAAAATCTATTGATCAAAAGAAATTTAGAGGGATAATTGGATCTTTTCTTTACTTGATAGCTAGCTGCTCCGATATCATGTTTAGTGTTTGCTTATGTGCTAGATTTCAATCAGATCCAAAAGAATCACATTTGACAGTAGGAAAAAGGATTCTAAGATATTTGTTAGGAACTCAGAACTTAGAAATTTGGTATCCTAAGTTTAGCTCTTCATTTAAAATAATTGGTTATTCAGATTTTGACTTTGCAGGATATAGGGTGGATAGAAAAAGCACTTCTGAAACATGTCAGTTTATTGGAAATTCTTTAGTCTCTTGGTCCAGTATAAAATAAAATTCAGTAACCCTATCTATTGCTGAAGCTGAATACATTATATTAGGAAGTTGTGTGGCACAAGTACTTTGGTTGAAACAACAGTTGATTGATTTAGGATTAATTATAGGTACTATTCCAATTTATTATGATAATAATAGTGCTATTTACATTTCTAAAAATCCTATTCAACGTTCAAGAACCAAACCTATAGACATCAGGCATCATTTCATAAGGGATCATGTATCCAAAGGATAAATTGAACTCATTCATATTTCTACTGAAAATCAACTTGCAGACATTTTTACAAAACCTTTAACCTTTGATACTTTCAGTGCATTAAGAACAAGGCTTGGGGTAATCGATCTGAATGCTTAATAAAAATATTTTTCTGCAATATTGATGTGTGTTTTTAGTTAGTATTTTTTTTATCCTTCTATTTGTGACTTGTTCTGTATTTTATGTTTATTTTTTATTTTTCATTGTGTTTTTAACATACTTGTGTTTTAGTTTTGATTGAGTGCATGATTTGAAATTTTTAAGTGACATTAATCGTTCGGGACAAAATATTTTCTTACAGGATGAATTGTGTAGTGTGTCAAACTGTCAGATTTTGAACCGTTTGCATGCAGTTATTTAGTTATTTAAAAAAATTCACTTCGTCTGTACGATCATCATGGTCGTCCAGGACGAACTTGTTCAAACAACGGAACGATTGAATGTCAGTTGAATGGATAAGATCATTTTTAATATGCCTGTTCGTACGTACGAACCTTTGGTTCGTCCAGACAATGCGGGGACCGATTCAACTGTCATTAAAATGATCATAAGTTTTGATCGTCCCAAGACAAACACGTGTTCGTCTGTACAATCATTTTGGTCAAAATCCTGTACGAAAGGACGCTTCGTAAATTGTGTGATTATAAAAAGCCATTTTATTTTGGACTCATTCGTTTGTCCATACGAAATGTTTTCGTACGGGATGAACTAAAATTCGTACGGGACGAAAGTGATTTCGTCTGGTACGAACAGTCATTTTTTAATAAATAGACGAGCTTGTGAATTCAACAGTCACACTCTCATTTCACTTTCAACCTCTTTCGTACTTTAGATCATTTTTCAATGGCAAGTTCTAGCAAGCGTCAACAGATTGTGTCCAGAGGTCCACCTAAGAATTCTTCTGAGAACTTTCTTTCGAAAGCCAATGAAGAATCCTTCCCTAGGTTTATCTCCGTTAAGATCACACCCTTTAGAATTCTTATCCAGGAGCAACTAACCTTTCAAGTGATGAACTTGTTTGCTTCAACTCAGTTTGGTTTTATCCTCACCCTAGTTTATCTCTATAACAAAGAAACCTTTCACTACTTCCTGGAAAACATGTCTTTCAACTCCGACCATACTGTTATCTGTTCCTTTGTCTTTAAGAAAAAAGTTGAAATCACCAAAGCTGACTTAGGAGCCTTTCTGAACTTATGGACTGAGGGAGCTAGAGCACATACCTTGATCACCTCAACTGAATATGAATGGTCTGAAATTAATAAAGTGTTTAGAGGAGTCATTTTTAACGAGCATATGCCTAAAGTATCCAGTCTTGTTCGTAATGCTCGTATCATCCAGCATGTTCTTAGAACTTCTATAATTCTTAAAGCTGTTGATAGAATCAACATTACTCCTCTTCTTTCTATGGTGACCTTTTTGATCATGACTAAAGAACCTATAGATGAAGCCCAACTAATCCTTGACTAACTTTATGAACTTTCTGAAATTGGTCATGTCGAGTATAAAAGAAAGAAGAACATTGCCTTAGGACATCTAGTTTCCTACATTCTGGATAAAAAATATAATTTGGTTCATCTTGATCAAGAGTTTGAAGAACTACTCTACTACAACAATGGATCATTTAGAGCAATCTTCAATAAAGAAGAACCAAGTAAAACACAGTCATTAGTGATACTGAGGAAGAACATGAAGCTGCACCTGCACCTGCAAATGAACCAAATTATCAAGATTTGGTTCAAAAATTTGATCACCTTGAGACTCATGTTGATCAACGTTTTGATCAAATTAAGACTCATCTTCAGTAGCAGGCTGCACAGTATCAACATGACATGGGATGGATGAGGGAGCAGATAGACGGTATTAACGCCAACATGATCATGATTAGCAGCTACTATAACTTCTATGGTGCTGCACCTCCTTCTCCTCCAGATCAGGGTCCTTCTGAGTGACAGCTGCACTTGATTTTATGTGTTTCTCTAGTTGTTGTTTTCATTTTTGTGGGTTAGAAAAATGTGTTGTACTTTCTTTTCCTTAGATGTTTTTGTTTTTAAATCTTATGGTGTATTGATATCACATGCTTAGATTGTAATATCCTTAATATTTATATCAATATAAGTTATCCTATTTTGGCTTTAATTATATTTTTGAAATGTGTGTTAGTCCATATGACAATCGTTATAATTTTTTATCTTAAGAGTGTTATACTTTGAAATGTAAGTTAAAATTAAATTCATTAGAAAATTAAATTTTTCTAAATTTAAGTATTATTTATAACTTGATGTAATTAAGATTATCAATTTCATGTCTCTTATTTAGACTATATTAATGTCTAATATTATTATTGCAACTATGGTGTTTTCTTATTTTGTATTTCATTTATCAATAAATATTTATGCAGTTAGAAAAATTTTGAAATTTTTTATTATTGATTTTGGAAAGATCAAAATTACTCTTGAAAAATATACAAATGTACAAAAATCAAAAGAAATGCGCGATGGTTCGCAAGTTCAAAAAGAGGCACAAAATAAGCCCACAAGTAAAAAGATGCACAAAAATGTGCCACAAATTTGAAAAAGATGCACAAAGCACCACATGTGGTAGTTATTTCTTTCCATAATCTTTTAATCTCTTAATTCAAATTAATTTTTTGTACATTTATATTCCGTATTGAAATTTGAAATATACAAATTTTCTATTCATCTTTTTTGCAATGGTTTTCTCTATCTTAGTGTCTAAATTGACTCATATTTTTGATAAATACTTTTTATTATCAATGTTATATCTCTTCTTAAATTCTATGATTTACTATGATTTGCCTAATGTTTTGATTTTGTTTGCAAAATTTATTTCAATCACTTTCAAGGTTCAATTATCAAATGATTTTTATATGACTGTTTAAATTTCAGGTCTTTTTTTCTTCTTCACTTTTTGCTGTTGTCAAAAAGGGGGAGAAATTATTTGTTCGTATGTGTTTTTGTTTTGATGTGTTTTTGTTTTGTTTTGTATCTCTAAAGAATTTTGAAAAACAAAAAATTATGATTAAATTGCCTCCTTATTTTTACGTGTTCATCAATTCAGGGGGGTTTAGGAGATTCTTAGAATTTGAAATTATACAAACAATAATTGTTTTGTCATCATCAAAAAGGGAAAGAATGTTAAGAGAGTTGTTATTTGCATGTTTTACATTCTTGTAACTTGTATAGTTTTGATAATTCCAAATATTATTATTTTATGTATTGATATCTCCTAACACTTTTTTGAAGATTTGTTTTTGCTCTTGTGTGAACTAACATTTCAGAAAAATCAAACTCCATACTACTAAAGACTTTAAATCAAATTTAGCATGAGAGATTTTGTGAATTGAAGCTTGTACTTTTCTTTGAATTAAGCTTGAGAGGGAGTGATTGTAATTGAGTGAATAAAATTTATAAATTTATCTAAGTCCTAATCGTCCAGGACGAATGTTTAATCGTCCCAGGACGAAATGTTCTCTGAAAAAATTTTGTTTTGAAGAAATTTATATTCGTTCCAGGGTGAAATGCTCTATAGAAAATTTTCGTTCAGACGAGCTCAAATTCATCCCAAGATGAAATGTCCTCTAGAAAATTTTCATTCAGAAGAAATTCATATTCGTGCTAGGACGAAATGCTCTCTAGAAAAATTTTGTCCAAACGAAAGCAAAATTCATCCCAGGACAAATTGTTCTCTGTAAAAGTTTTATCCGGACGAACTCATATTCATCCCAGGAAGAAGTGAATCGACTCTTCAAATTTTGGCGATGTCCTACAGTTTTTTGGGAACCGACCTATGGTATAACTGTTCGTACTGGACGAACCTAGTTCGTACGAGATGATGATCGGGTACAAATTAAGTTCGTACCAATATACATTTAGTTTATTTCCAACACATTTAAGTAAAATCGTCCAGTACGATCCACGATCGTACAGGATAATCAACTGCGTGTTAACTTGAAAATTTGTAGTTTTTGGACGGTTTTTGTTGTCTTTCATATAAATAGTTCAATTTAGACTGTCACTTAATCTTTTTGCTTACTGATCTTCATGACAATTGAAAGGAGAGTCAAGGAGAGAGTGTGAGAGAGTGTTTGTAGGAGATTTTTTACTATTGGAGAGTGAAGGATTCACTTGGAACTCAAAGGTAAGAATCTCTAGTTGTGGTTTTTATTACTTCACTCTTTTTTCTCTTCCTTCTAGATTTCTTGTGAGAAGATCTGTCAAGAAGATCCGATTCTCTGCCAACACTTGGAGAGTGTGAATAGCCGAAGGGTTCTCTGCCCATACTTCGAGAGTGTGAACAGCTGAAGGGTTCTCTGCCCACACTTGGAGAGTGTGAACAGTGGAAGGGTTCTCTACCCACACTTGGAGTGTGTGAACAGCCGAAGGGTTCTCTTCCCACACTAGGAGAGTGTGAAAGGACGAAGGGTTCTCTGTCTACACTGGGAGAGTGTGAAAGGACGGACGGTTCTCTACCAACACTGGGTAGAGTGTAAAAGGATGATGGTTCTCTGCCACACCGGGTAGTGGTGGAAGAGAGTTTTTGTAAAGGCTTCTCCGCCTTGCTGTGGGTGCAAAAGGAGAATCACTAGTGGTATTAGTGTAATACTCTAAGGGAGCCTCCGGGGAGTGGATGTAGTTCGTGTTTGACCGAACCACTATAAATCTCATGTCTTTTATTTTTCTGCTGCTTTTATTTTTGCTTTACTGTTTTTAACTTGTGGTTGAAAAATATTTTCTATAAAATTCATTAAAGTTAATTTTCTCGGTTTAAAATTTTAAAAAGAGGCGTAAATTTTTTAATTACCAATTCCCCCCCCCCCCCCTCTTGGTTAGCCACTGGGACATAAGCTTAGGTTTAACAACCTAATTCATAGTGAACAAGTATCAACATATAGCACAACACACTCTTTATCAAAAGAAGCCCATAAAAAAGAAATTTTAATTCCCAAGAAAATAGCTTATTGTTAATGACATAAAATATTTTATCAAATAAGAAAGATTTTTATGTTCATTATGTAAAGGAGTGCCAAGATAGTAGATAATAAGAACCTGATTAGAAAATTCAGTAACCAACATAATAATATTACAATGTGATAAAGGAATACCTTTACTACAAATGAAAGTACATATTTTATTATTAAACTTAAGGCCACTTTCTCTTACAAAGATAGAAAGAAGCTTCTTAATTTTCTTAACTCAATTAATCAAACCATTGCTAAAAATGATAATGTCGTCAGCAAAACAAAGATGGGAAATATTAAGGTCACCAGAATTGTTATAAGAAAAGCTTTTGATGTTAGTAAAAAAATAAAAGGGCCAAACCTCTAGATAAATAATTAATAGTAATGACATCAAGGGCAAGGAATAAGGGATCCACTTTCCTCACACCTTGTGCTCCTTTAAAATAGCCATTAGCCTTACCATTAATAATTGTAGAAAATCAACTATTCTCAACAATATTTTAAGATAGATTAATATTATAATAACAAAAATCAAATAATCTCAAAATACAAAATAAATGAGACCAATTAATGTTTTCATAAGCCTTGAAAATGTCAAGCTTAAAGAATAAATTATGCCCATGAACTTTTTTGTTAATATTTTAAATCATTTCCTAGGCAAACAAAATAATATCAGAAATGCTTCTACCTCAAACAAAACCAGTTTGATTAGAAGAAATCATTTTAATAAGTAAATATGATAACCTAGAAGCTTAAGAGCAAATAAAATCATATCATTGTCCCCATTATAAAAAAAAAAAAAAAAATAGGAGCCAACAAATTATCTTTAACAATAATGGAAAAATCAGAAGCTTATTTCCACATATTTTGAAAATGAAAAGGAATCAAGCTAGTAGAATTAACAAGTTTAACATTTAAAAGAGAAGGTGTATGATCAAATGTTGTTCAATTATGATGAATAATATTAGACATAGGAAATCAAGAAATCCAATCATCATTTAATAAAAATCAATCAAAAATTTCCCTAACTCTGTTGTTGGACCAAGTAAAATTAGAACTAGAGAAATCAATATCAGATAAATCACACTTCATAATCAAATTATTAAAGTCCTCCATAGCATTAATATTAGGAGGAGCACAAGCCAACTTTTCAACAGAATTAGAGATAATGTTAAAATCACATCCAACAAATCAATGGCCTTTATAATGATTTTCAAGATCACTTAATTTCTACCACATATGGATTCTACGAGGCTTCATGCTTTTAGCATACATAATAGATCCAATAATAGAAACATAAAAATATTGAAGTTACAATGAAGAATTTGCTCAAAGTCACCAAGAATTATTAAGTTAATTTCACTCTTCCAAAAAAAAAAACTCAAATTTTACCATATACATTAGCATAGGAATAGTCAAAACCTAATTATCTTTGACAAATTAAAATCTTAAAATCCCTAACCTTGAGCTCTAATAGAGATAAAAAAGAGATTTATGAATCCTACATAAATTATGAATCTGAAAACCAGTATCAAGCTTGCCAACACCCCTAATATTTTAAATTATAGAACTAATCAAATTAAACATTTTTAAAAATAGCATTGGATCTTGTTAATCTAACATCATAGGATAAAGCAAGATTATTTTTTTTCCAATTATAGGCCATCATCTTTGGCAACATTAACTAAGTTGAGGTCATCAAATTTATCCATGTCGGGATAAGAATAGTCCTCATTACCCATAATTGATTTCACCCACTTCCCAATCATAAAAAGAATTTGTTAGTATCCCAACTTTCCTATTAGCTTGTTAAAGTATTTACTCAATTAATTTTGATAAAGCAAGTACAATCCAAATATGATTATTATAAATTTTAAGAAAGCCAAGTATGAAAATACATGTGAAAATTCAGGTTGAGCGCAAATTGAACATGAACAACTTATAATATGATCAAGCAATTCATATCCATGACATACTTGACTTGGCTAAACACAGATTGATTACAGTCCTAATCTTGAAATAGGAAAAGTAATTCGTATAACATGATCAAAAGTTTGTCAATATGTCCTATTCGTTTTTTTATTGGTTGTTATTATCCTAGTATAAGACATTTGTGGATTGATACATATCAACATTATATTTGATTTATTAGGAAGAGATTTTTTTCTTTTATTTTTTTATAAAACCCACTAATGGGCCTACAGGTTAATATAAAATAGAATTACAAGTCCTTAAAAGAGATTAAATTCTCACTCTGCTCAAAAGAGCTACAATCAAAAAGAAAAATAAACCCTATGATCCAAAGATCCCATTTAATCATAATAAATAAGAAGCTAGGAAAATTCTACTGGAGGCAAGGAGCCATCACCTTAAAAAAGGCAATAAAAAGGAGAAAACATGAAGATAAAAACACACTACATACATAGATCAGATTGAGCACAAATGAGAGTCGACAGTGACTATAACAAACATTAACCATACAAGGAGCCAAGAAACATGACCATCATCTATAATGCGACCACTAGTTACAAGAATAAACTAGTCCAAGGGTAGAAGAACCAAAGAACACCTGCAACCAAAAAGTTGGAAAAAAAAAAGAAATTGAGATGCTTAAACACCTAAAGCAATGGAGGATTAGTAGGCACCAGTCACCAACAACCAAATTAGAGTGACAAAAAACCTGCAAAAAAATAAAAACAAAAAACAAAGACCCAACCCATAAAAAACCATAGCAAAAAATATCACCAGCAAAACAACAACATCGCGAACTAACCCCCGGAGATCGGCCAATCAAGAAAGAAATAAAAAAACACCCCAAAAACTAAAAACCAACAGGGATCCAAGAAAATAACCCCAATTCATAAGAACCACAATAGACAACAACACCAAGCCCATATAAGAAACATAAAACTCCCCAATCACCCAAACTACAATCCTGCTAGCAAACTGCCTAATAACACTCAACCCAGCAGAGGCACCTACGTAATAAAGAAGATCAAAGACAACACACATAGAGATAAAGCAAACCAAAACACCCAATTGCTAACAGCTATAATTCAAGCACTCACTGTAGGAACAGCACAACCCCACTTTCTGGAAAAATAGAAAACCTACCAACTCCCCAAAAAATAAAAGCTCCTGCAAGAGAAGCAAGACAAAACATGAAAAGACACAAATAAAGGGAAAAAGCAGCAAAGAATGATGTGAGATACCATCACATCCAATATGATAAATCATAAGGAAACTAGGGAATCACCTAAAACAAGATCAGGAAACGACATCAAATTCTAATATAAGGAATTCTCATACTATCCATTGTGATCATGAGCAACCCAAGATTAGAGTTATTATCAAAGTAGAGCGAAGTAGTAATCTTAGACCCTAACATCGCAAGCCAATCAACACAACTATTGCCTTCATGCAAAATATGCATAATTCTAAAATCCTCCTTGTCAAGTAATTAAAACCATAATTTTTGTCAATAGTAGAATTGGAAATCAAAGTTATCCAAATAATAATACTTAAACTTCTAAGAAAATATTTGTCAAGATACTTTCTTACATTTTTCTTAAATTCCACCTAAAATAGGATACCAAACACCCCTAAAAGAGAATGTCTTCACTTAAGGAGCTTTGTAACACAAGGAAACTTTACCTTCTCCTCTCTTGTCTCCCACATGGAATAAAGATGTCGCAAGATAACCATTAACTCAAGAGAAAAACTAGGCATAGTTTGAAGTGTAAATCATCCCTAAAGAAAACCATGCATGGATATAAATAAGGGCACATCCCAAGTAATAGAAATCAAATATAAGCTTCTTAAATACTATTATTCCTCCCTATATTTAAAATGCTTTTCCCGAATGCTTTTCAAAGTACAACAAATCTTCCAATATTAACCGACCCCATATATGATGACTTCTATCCAATAACTGAATTGGTCAATAAACCCTCTTACTACGTTCTTCATTTCTATCTTCCCAAAGGTATATATATGTAAGCATTCAGTTCAGCATCTTTTTTTTTATTTATTTATTAACTTTGTATGATATTCATTTTCTTACTTCTCTTCATTAATATAGAAAAAAAGTAGGTGAAAATATTGTGTTCATTTTATCATGATTATTTTTATTATTTTGTTTTATTTTGAGATAATTATAATATAAATTTTTATTGATTATCATAAAAAACCCCCAAAAAATCTTTTTTCATTTATCAAAATTAAAATTTGATTGAGATTGTTTTACTTAATTTTTCTCCAAATAATATTTACAGTCCCACCCCCTCAAAAATAATTTAAACATTTAGCATATGTTGGTGAAATTTTGCGTCACTTAATCTAATTTTGATAAGAATAAAATTCAAAAATATTCAATTTATATTAAGATGAACATAATAAATGATTAATCAATCAAAATTATGTTTATTTTAAATGAATTTAATAGTTTTGAAATTTATGCTAATCAAATTTAAATCTATTTTAGAAATTCATGAAAAACTCTTTGTAGAATTATTCTCGCAGGAAAAGCCGAAGATCATTCTTTTTCATGAATTTTAATCCATTGAAAATGCTATTAAGAAAAATATTATTTGAGTATATTTTTATAAAATATTAATTGAAATAAATCTTCAAATTATTGAATTTATTTTAAAAATATATGATATAATTTTAATCAATTAAATTATATATTGCATCAATCTTAAATTAAATTCAATAATTATTCTTATTCTAACTAAAAGATTAATCAGAATATTCTGATCCAGGTTCTTTCCTCTAATAATTTTTTTCATTTTTTCTTTTTCTAAAGTCTTTATAATGGAGGATTCAAATGCCAAAGCTGATCAGTATGGGATGGTAACGGTTCGGAGAAGAAAAGAGACAGGTAAGTACATATTTGCTACACAACTCTCCTTGGTCTATTGGTTGAGAGCTTAGACTTCCAACTAAGAGGTCCAAGGTTCGAGTCCATGTGTATGCGTTGTGTGTGTAAGTTTGCCTTAAATGGCCTAAATGTCCAAAAAAAAAAAAGTACATATTTGCTAGTTTCGAGTACTCTTACAACGTTCAAAAAAATTTCAAAACTGTGTGAAATCGTTCCATACGACATTTTTCTTCTTCTTCTTCTTCTTCTTTCCTTAAAGCTTTCAATAAGGAGGACTTGAATGTCATAATTGACCATATTGGGAAGATAACGGTCGCGGGAAGAAAGTGGGTGGGAACGAACAGATTTGCTAGGTTCGAGTCCTCCTACGACGTTCCAAATGATTCAGACTTTGAAAAGGTTAGTGGGAAATTAGAGAACAACATACTTGCCTTTACGATCCCAAAGACCATCGCTGCTGAGTCGTCCGAAGAGAAGAATGAAGGACAAGTATCATGGGAAAAGCAAAAGATAGCTACAGAGGAGAGGAAAGAAGAAGAGGAACCAAAAGTACCAAAGAAGAAACCAACAATGGCTGAGGAGGAGAGGAAAGAAGAAGCAGTGACCAAAGAAAAGAAAGAAGAACAAACTATGAACAACGTACTGCAGCACATTGATGGGAAGATGAAAAAAGAAGCATTACAGAAAGAAGAAACAACACAGAAGAAAGAAGAACCAGCATTACTGGAAAAATCAAAGAATGTTGCAGAGGAGAGGAAAGAAGAAGAGGCAGAGACATTACCAAAGGAGAAACCAACGATATTTGGAGAGAAGAGGAAAGAATCAATAGAGGTTAAACTGCGCATTCGCTTTTAATGTGTTGAGCGAAGTCTACAGGAACAAAAAAGTCCATTTGTTTGGCACTGTTGGCGTTCTCCACAGGCTTTTATGTCTCCCGAAAATTGAGAACAAGAGAATCATTTGGTGAATGTTAGACACATGGCCTATATATATATATATATATATATATATATATATATATATATATATATATATATATATATATACTACTATTAAAGTGCCGCATGTGTTTCTTCCCAAACATCATCCTGGCCGTTAAAAAGTTTATTCTTTACCTCCATCGTTCATTCTCTAAACGATTTATCTCTCTGTGTTTCTTCACAAATATCATCGTGGCCGTTAAAAAGTTTACTCTTTACCTCCATCTTTCATTCTCTAAACGTTTTATCTCTCATCTGCTTGTGAATCAAAATCCACCTTCTCTCTTTCAATCAACGCATCCCTCCTCATTTATCTTCGCTTCCCTGCACTCATTCGTTCCTATCAACGCATCCCTGCGTGAAATGACGTCGTTCTCACCATCAAATATCTCGCTGTTTCTTCCCAATTGTCGGTGCCTGTGCCTGCTCAGCTCTCGGCAAACATACCATACCCTTCTCAAAAGGTAAACTTGTTAACGCCTCTTTTGAATTTCTCCAATTATTTTCGACTTGTGCCTTGTTCTTCTTTCGTTGTCGTTCGTCTTTCGCTCGCCGAAACAGACGCTGGACAAAACTCCAGCCTTCGCTTGTTTCGGTCGACGCCCCAAAATCCATTTGCGACGACGCCTCTAACTGCAGACTCGCCCTCAACCATGAATCGGCCTCCAACTAGGAAGCCAATCTCCTATATGTAGGTAAATCCCGCTGCCTTCGCTTCTTTCGCTAGACGGCCCAAAATCCATTTGCGACGCCGCCTCTAAGTGCAGACTCGCCGTCAACCATGAATCGGCCTCCAACTAGGAAGCCAATCTCCTATATGTAGGTAATTCCTGCTGCTTATCAGCCGCCTAGAGCCCAGATTCTAGCCTTCGCACGTGAACCCTTCTGTCCCCTACAAATTCGCTTCCCGTTCAGGTGAACCTGTCCGCCTCTTGCCTTTTGGAATGCTCTATGATTTTCTCTTCATAATGAAAGCCTGCTGCAATATGCTCTATAACCTACAGCTTTCTCACATTAAATTATAAATTATTGATGAAAGCCCATTTCCCTTTCACATGAACTGTGGCAATAAATGCTTTATTTAATTGTATGCAAATTGTTAGTGTTCAAAACTTGAAATACGAGAAAATATCTTTCTTTTTAATATAGAGCTTATAATATCAAGATATTTTTTGCTCAAATGTGTTTCTTTTATGCAGATTTTAAAGATGCAAATTTTTATAATATCCGATATTCGGTTCTCAACATATTTTTCAAATAAGATTTTTAAATCAGATTTTTTATAAGATTAAAATGAAGACCTCGTACCGTCGACTTTAAGTCCGGTCGAGATGGTTTCGAACGAATACCTCATACAATCGATTTTAAATCCGGTTGGGAAGAATTTAAATTGAAGTCCTCGTGTCGTCGATCTTAGGTCCTACCGGGATGGTTCCAAATTGAAGACCTCACGTAGTTGATCTTAGATCCTGGTGAGATGGTTTGAAATCGAAAAACCTACGCCGTCGACCTTAGGTCCGGGTAGGAAGAAAAACGGCAATGCCGTCCCGAATTCTCCCTCGGTGGGGAGGAGACGCCGGGAGGCTGTCGAAATTTCGATAAATTTATTTAACTTTTTTGAAATAATTTTGGAACAATTAAAGTTAAATAGCAAGAAAAAAAATGGTTATAAGAAGATATATTATGAAAATCTAAATGTAAGATAAAAAAGAATCATTATTTATCTTCTCTTTGTACTACCCAAACCTTTTGTTGTTAGCCATCTCTGTTTGCCACATTTTTAATTTTAATTGACCACTACATTAGAACTCATTCTACATTAACATCCTCAAAACTTCACATAATAACACTATTGTTAATTCTATACTACAATTAAAATGATGCTTCTCAATCTTCAAATAAATCATCCTGAGTTTTCATTAAAAAACTTTAACTTAATATCTATCGTTATTTTTTTTTATTATATTCCTATACATTCTTCTTCGTAAAGAAATGACTTCATCTGCTCTTCTTTTTTCAACACATCCATCCTTATGTTTTCTTCAAATCAATGCATTCCTACACCAAATGGCGCAATATTACTTTTGTTGTATAAAATCGTATATGCTCTCAAACAATTCGAATGTTCTGCTCGTTGGATAAAGCAAACATCTAAAGATGAAATTATCTTTATTTTTTTTCAAATATTAGTAATTTATATTGCTTCACAATCAATTAGTCGTTCTACCATGTATTTTTTCTTATTTTCCCGATCCTTCCTAATTTTCTTCTCGTAAGCTTTTATATCACTGGAGTATTGAAATGATACATAACATGTGGGAAAAATATAGTGTGAAGAAAATGAATCCGCAACCACTATTAGAATATCTAGACCAGCATAATGAAATAAATTTAAGATGGAAAATTATACTTATTGAAATAAGGTCAATCCAAACATATATCAGCAGTATATCTATACTACTATGAATCTCAACCACTATTAGAATATTCGGACCAACATAATCAAATAAATTTACGATGGAAAGTTATATTATTTGCAATAAGGTCAATCAAAACATTTTTTTTTATACAATCTAATTACATACGTACTTCTTTATGTTCAATTTGTTTTTCCTGAGAAATAAACTTCTGCAACTTCATCCACAAACATCTCATTTATTTAATTTCATTATTTGTAAGTAAATTTTTTTTGCTCTTAAGAGCAAGCTTTAATTCCATAATTCACAAACCTTCACACTAACGCATCTAATAAATGGTAACAACTGTTTATATCCTATATGGTCATATACCTCATCTAATTGCTTACTATTGATTTATAAACACCTTTTGTACGAATGCTTGTTTAATTTGTATTACTTACATTCTAAGATATCTCACATTTTTATTTATAGTAATTGTATAAATTTATTAAACTTTAATAACATGAGTTAAATTGATTCACTAATTTAAAATCAATTACAAATTATCTTTTACTAAATTAAATTGATTATATAACAAATAATTTATCTTTTTTATCATGAGCATGGAAGGTACAAAAATTAATGTTTTCAGTTTGATTGAATTTTTTTTCCTTTCATCATTAGATTGATCTACTACAGTCCTGAATCAAGCCTTATATATCTAGATCCATAGTTTGCGATTTTTTATGATTGGATTTCTCTAAATGTTAATCACCTCTATTAGGAGAGCACTCTTGATTTAAGAGGTAGCTAAACTATGAATAAAAAAGATAAATGTGAAATACATGTAAAGTTATATGCCTAATCAAAATTAAAAAAAAAAAATATTGAATAGATATTTTTAAATTTTCACCACTTAGGCAGTTGAGATAATATTTCCTATTTATGTATTCTTTTTATTTCACTGTTTTATTTTTTTTAATGTTCTCTTATTTCTCATTTGAGCTTTGAGTACTTAATATCCTTTGGTGCAGCATCCCCTATCTATCGTCTCCAACGCACGATTTGATCCTGCTCACTTGTTGTTTATCGATATTCCTCTTGCCAAACCCATCATTCGAGGTAAATTTATTATTATAAATGATTTGTCTTTTGCAAGTAACATTTTTCTTAATTTTTTTTTTTGTAATAAATACATGTGTCACGATAAATAGAGGTAATATCTACTTGTCATTATATTTACTGAAAACAATTAAAAAATTTTTTATAAATGACTACAATTAAAATGATGCTTGTTTATTCCTAAGAAATTAACTTTTGCAACTTAGTCCACAAACATCTCATTTATTTACTTTCGTTATTTCTTAGTAAATTTTTTTTTTCTATTAAGAACAAGCTTTAATTCCAGAAATCACAAACCTTCACACTAACGTCATCTAAAAAATTGTAACAACTGTTTATGTCCTATATGATCATATACCTCATATAATTGCTTACTATTGATTTATAAACACCATTTGCACGAATACTTGTTTAATTTGTATTACTTACATCCTAAGATATCTCACATTCTTATATATAGTAATTGTGTAAATTTATTAATCTTTAATAACATAAGTTAAATTGATTCACTAATTTAAAATCAATTAAAATTTATCTTTTACTAAATTAAATTGATTATGTAAAAAATAAATTATCTTTTTTATCATGAGCATGGAAACTACATAAATTGATGTCCTCAGTTAGATTGATATTTTTTTGCTTTCATCATTAGATTGATCTACTGTCGTCCTGAATCAAGCATAATCTACATCCTTAGTTTGAGATTTTTTATGATTGGATGTCCCTAAAAGTTAATCACATCTATTAGGAGAGCACTCTTGATTTAAGAGGTGGCTAAACTATGAATAAAAAAGATAAATGAAAAATACATGTAAATTTATATGCCTAAGCAAAATTTATAAAAAAAAAAAAGAAGTTTGAATTGATATTTTGAAACTTTCAACACTTAGGCAGTTGAGATAATATTTCCTATTTATGTATTTTTTTTTTATTTCCCTATTTTATTTTTTTTAATGTATTCATATTTCTCATTTGCACTTTGGGTACTTAATAATTAATATCCTTTGCTGCAGCATCCCCTATCAATCAAGGTAAATTTATTATTATAAATGATTAGTCTTCTTGCAAGTAACATTTCTCTTAATATTAATTTTTTTGTAATAAATACATGTGGCACAATAAATAGAGATAATATCTACTTGTCATTAAATTTACTTAAAACAATTTAAAATATTACGATTTAATGAGAGGTGATGAAAAATGTTGTGCACATCTATATTTAGGATTTATATAAGTATGATATATCTGTTCATATAGTAATAAGTTAAAATATAGATGCGCAATATATAAAATTTAGGATAAATTTAACAGATTTTATTAATACTTCAAATTGATAAGTAGTATGTCATATATAAATTAACCGTAAAGAACATCTGCAATATATCAAAACAAGCAAAAAACCTTTTCTTTAGTTCATATTCAATCAGTACTTTTGTGCGAAATTTATCAACATTATAATATGTTCTGATATGTTTCTTATCATGTTCTCAACATATTTATTACCAATTATCACTGCACCACTATATGAGACAATTCACTCTTTCATTTCTACCAACCTTTTGTTGGAGCTCATTTTAGAATTTATCTGTACCAATACCTTGTATGCTTTTCAGATCTCTCATCCGAAGGCTTGTTGGCTTTCGTATTGGGACCTCCCCAAATTTAATGCTATATGATTCTATATTGCTTTGTTCTGATGGCTGGTTTATATTTTTTTTCTCATTTTAGGTTATTTCTTCAATCAGGTTAATGATGATAAATTTGATTATTTTTTATTTAAGCTTATAAATATTAACTACGATTTGATTTTCTATAATTTATAGACTTGAACTATTTCTTACCAAAGTAACTGATATATTTCTTATTTATTTATTTTTTTACCACCTAAGCTCTTAATATTTTTATTATTTTTTGTTTGTTTCAACTCATATACTTCTATGATTCAATGCCCATATGCATAAAATTAAATTATCTTTGTCAGACCATTATATGCAAAGAATCAGTATAATATTTCTTTAATACCAATTTTAACTAAATTTAAAATTCATATTTTGTGACTACTTTAAGTTTATGATCATTTATGACATACTTAGTGTTGCGATCCCTATAGAATTATCCTGCAGTTAAGCTGAATTAATCATGCATAGATAAATTAATCCTGCATATGTCAAACTGCATTAGAGTCCCATAGCATACAAGAAAATATAATCCTGCATAGATAAATTAATAACATATATATACAGGTGAAATAATAAGTGATTGACAACACCAATATACTGAATTTTATTCTCTCTTCCATTAATGTACTTCCCTAATAATTTATGGAAGGCAAAATTATTTGCTTTTATAATTTCAGTTTATTTATTCGATTGAGATAATAATGATAAGTCTGATTATTTCTTCTGATTATGGAATGAAGAGCATTCTGATTGTGATTGCAATGTATTGCATTCTTTGATTCGTGTACTTTTTGCTTTCTTGTTATATGCTTTAGTGGAAATCAATCTTGTTGCTTGTCTGCATAATTCACATCTAATTTTTATTGAGGTACATTTCTCACTTATTTAGTCCTGATCGATAGTAACATTATATCTTGTTTAAGACATGACTCACTAAGAAATTAAAATTTAATCGTCTTTTTACTTGTAATACCAAATCATATGTAATTGTATTTTTCAATATAATCATTATCAAATTCTTTCAATTTTGTAATAAAATTATTATTATTTTTTAATTTATAATTCTTTATAATTAATTTATTTTATCTTCTAATAAACAAATATAGAAACATCGAATATCAACGATGTTAATATTGATTACGAATCGAATTTGTCTGAATTATACTTTCTTAAACAACAACGTTCTTGTTGTTATTGTAATGCAAGACTATTCCAATTTGAACCACCGACATTTTGCTGTTACAATGGAGAAGTCGTGCTTGCTCCGATAATTGTTCCTGATCAACTATATGAATTATTCAATTCATGTTCACCTGATTCAAAAGAATCTAGAAGTAAGATCAGAGCATATAATAGTATATTTGCATTCACATCTTTTGGAGCCCATATAGATACAAATTTGGCAAATGCAAGACAAGGAATTTACACATTTAGAGCTCAAGATCAAATTTATCATAGTTTACCTCCTATTACAAAAGGTTCAAATGGTCCATGCTACTTTCAATTATATATTTATGACACTAATGCTGAAATAAACAATCGAATGAATGTTATTGAAGATTTAAATCTTTCAGAAGAATTGGTAAAAAAGTTGATGGATATACTTTCTATTAATTCATACGCACAATTCTTCAGATCTTTGAATGATAGAGATATGTTGGAAAACTTGCAAATTTGTATTAGATCTGATGTGAGAATAGATCAAAGGGTTTATAATGCACCTACTATGTCACAAGTAGAAGCAATATGGATTGAAGGACAAAGTACATGTTGCATTGAATGTGATATTATATTAACTTCACATTCTGGGACATATCATAAAATTAAGCATTACTTTGGATGCTATGACCCTTTGCAATATCCAATTCTATTCCCAAATAGAGAAGTTGGATGTCATCAAAATATAAATCGAAATTTCAGATTTGAAAGGAATGAAGAAATAACAAGGTTAGTAATAAGATCATCTCCAATAGAAGAAGAATTATTTAGCCAACAACAAAACGATATGTCACTAATTTTTTTATATTGATATATAATAATTAAAACCATTTTAATTATTATAATTAATTAGTTTATAATATTTCAGGTATGAAGAAGAAATCAAAAGAAAGAGTTTCATGTAGAGAATATTATAGTTACAAGCTTCAAATTTGAGAACATGAGAAATCAGTTATTTTCTATGCTGGTAGATTGCTACATCAGTATGTTGTCGACATGTACGTGAAAATTGAAACAAGTCGCTTAGACTTTTACAGACAAAATCAACATACAATACGATCTGATTTGTATAAAGTGATTATTGATAGTGTAGCCGCTGGAGAAACACAAAGTAATAATACTGGTAAAAAAATTATACTTCCGCCTTCGTTCATTGGCGGACCTCGTGATATGCGGCGGAGATATTTAGATGCAATGGCTCTTTATCAACGCTTTGGAAAACCATACTTGTTCATAACGATGACATGTAATCCTAATTGGCAAGAAATTCATAATGAGTTAAAGCCAGGTCAAACGGCACAAGACAGACCCAACCTAACAACACGTATTTTCAGGACTAAATTATAAGATTTAAAGGATCAATTATTCAAGAAATCAATTCTTGGAACTGTAGCTGCCCGTGTATATGTTATTGAATTTCAAAAAAGAGGACTTCCACATGCTCATTTTCTAATAATCTTGGATGCTGCATTTAAGATATCATCTCCAATACAGTTTGATAGAATTGTATCCGTAGAATTACTAGATCCTTTAAAATATAAGAGTCTACATGAGTATGTTGTAAAACATATGATGCACGGTCCATGTAGAAATTTGAACAAAAAAAATGCTTGCATGAGAAATGGATTATGTAAGAATAAATATCTCAGATCTTTCTCAAACCAAACTATAATTGGAGATAATTCATATCCAATTTATCGAAGAAGACAAGATGGTCATCAAGTAAAAGTAAGAAATTGTTTCTTAGATAATCGTTGGGTTGTTCCTTACAATCCATATCTATTATCTAGATATAATTGTCACATAAATGATGAGATATGTTCTGGTATCAAAGCAGTGAAGTATATTTATAAGTATATATATAAGGGACATGATAAAATTTCAGTGGCATTTTCACATAAAAATGAAGAGCATGATTTTGATGAAATTCAACAATATCAGGATGGCAGATGGGTATCAACGCCAGAAGCATTATGGAGAATATTTGAATTTGATTTAAATGAGATGTATGCATCAGTGTGTAATTTACAACTGCATTTAGAAGACCATCAATCTGTTTATTATAAAGACAATCAAAACTTGCTCGATATATTACAAATCGGTATTGGGAAAAAAACTATGTTGACTGAGTTTTTTAATCTAAATAAAATTGATTCAGAGGCAAAGAAGTATTTGTATAAAGAAATTCCTGAAAAATATGTTTGGGATAAAACAAATAAAATATGGAAGAGGAGAAAAAAATATGAGCAAATTGGTCGTGTAAATACAACAAATCCATCAAATGGTGAAAGATATTACTTAAGAATTTTGTTAAATCATGTATATGGACCGACTTCATTTTTGGATTTATTACGAGTTCATGGAATTCAATGCTCCACTTTTAAAGAAGCTGCAGAAATGCATGATTTACTGGAAACAGATGCTTACATATCAGATTGCTTAAATGATGCATCAAATTATCAAATGTCAAATGCGCTCAGACAATTATTTGCTATTCTTCTTGTCTACTGTGAGCCAACTAATGTTCTTCAATTATGGAATGAGTACTGGATGGATCTATCTCATGATTATCAAACCATTAAGGATATTTCTTATGATGCTTGCATGTCAAAAACATTATTCGATATTAACTTATTTCTTGAGAGAATGGGAAAGTCCATTGATGATTTTGAATTGCCTGAATTGCCACATGTCCAAGAGATCTTTCATGATTTAAATGATGGCCTCAATAACAGAGAAATATCTGAAGAGCGAAATATCATTACTCCACTTGAGGATATAAATATAATACATACACTCAATTCAAATCAGATGAACGCATTTGAAGAAATTATCAATCGTGTTAATCAGAAGCGTAATGGCATGTTCTTCATAGATGGTCCTGGAGGTACCGGTAAAACATATCTGTATCGTGCTATTCTTTCAACTTTAAGAAATGATGGTCATATAGCAATCGCAACAGCTACATCAGGAGTGGCCGCTTCAATATTGCCTGGAGGTCGAACAGCTCATTCAAGGTTCAAAATACCTATAAATTCAACAAAAACAACATTATGTGCAATTACCAAACAAAGTGGACTTGCTCAATTACTTAAACAATCAAGTATTATAATTTGGGATGAAGCTCCAATGGTAAAATGAACAGCAATTGAAACTTTAGATAGAACTATGAAAGATATTATGAATAGTTATATTTCTTTTGGTGGTAAAGTTATTGTATTTGGAGGTGACTTCCGACAAGTATTACCAGTTATAAGACATGCATCAAGATCAAAAACTATTGCCTACAACATGGTTAAGTCTTACTTATGGCAAGACATGGAAGTTTTCAAGTTAAAAGAAAATATGCGTGCAAGAACAGATCATTTGTTCAGTGATTTTATTCTTAGAATTAGAAATGGAGATGAAGAGGAAATCGAAGATGGATTGGTGCATATTCCAAATGAAATTATATATATCTGTCTTAGCAAAAATTTTTGTTATATATTATTAATTTTGAAATTTTGTTTCACATGCACTATGTGCACGTGCATTTACACTAGTATATATATATATATCTATGTGCGAATGCTTTAAGAAAATATTTCAAACAGAAAAACCAAAAAAATATAGTATTATTTTTCAAACTTTTAGAAAATATTTAATTTTTTTTTTGTTTTTGTCATTCTACCAATATTTTATTTGCAATTCAGGAGTCCGACCTTATTTTTTTTATGATTAAAAATATTATTTGATATCTATGTATTTATCCCTTATTTACAAATTGTATTTTTTTTTTAATGTATTAATAGCATTTCTGGTTCAGCATACATAAAGCTCCATCAAAGAATTAGAGCTCTAAAAAATGTTGTGTCATTTAGTCATTGTTTGAAAGATTATATTTTATCTTCTTGAGTCTATATTTGTAATAGGTGTATGTTGGCTTCGCAACCATGCACAAACACACAAAAGGAAGAGTGTAATTAAATATTTTAATTTTTTTTAAAGATCGTAATGGACAATCTTGATATTATTTCACGATCACTGCATTCAGAAATTAATTAAAATATTTAATTAAATCAGATTTATTTGTAATGGGCTAGAACTAATCATATTAAACGACCACAACATCATACAGGATGATCAACTATATTTAGTATTTTTGCCATCTTTTAAATTAGGAAATAATTTAAATTTTGAATGTTGTTTTAATCGTACTGCACGAAATTTAAATATTTTCCTAGTTTAATTCTTATGATTAAGCAATCAAATCAAGATTAATTATGATTGAAGATCATACGGTACGATATTAATCATACTGGACAATCGACAGTGCGACCTTCTGGATGATAATTAATTATCCCAGGGTTCATCTTATATGAAATACTATTTCATTGAGCTAATTGTGCTACAAGATCTTAGATCGTATAAAAGAAAATGAACTAATCGTACTGTACGATATAAGTATCATGCTATATAATCAAAGCTGGATAATAAAATTGAAAATTAGGGTTTTTAAAGCCCTATTTATAAACTCTTTAATAATTTGAGAGAAGGGTCTTTTGGTAGTCAAGGATTTTATTTCTTTTGTGAGAGAGTTTGGAGAAAGAGTATTGAGCAAGCAAGAGAGAAAGGGTAGGGTTATGTGAGAGTGAGAAGAGCCTTGAAGGATTCAAAGGAGTGTGAGAGGGGTTTTCATATGGTTGCTCTGGCCTACCTACACCTGAGATCCTCTGGTTGTTTTGGTGTGTTTCATGAGATGAGCTCTACGAAGGAAAGCTTTTTGTGCCAAAGACTTGCTAACCGATAAGCCTAGTGATACGAGGACTCCACCAGACCAAGAAGTGAAAGGTGGACTCGATGTCTTTGCTAGACCGAGGTGGTGAAAGGAAGACTCAGTGACTTTGTCAGACCAAGGAGGTGAAAGGAAGACAAAGCAGCTCCGTCTGTTGCAACTCGAGCTTATTAAAAGTTTATTAAGGATGTTAAGCCCTTATAAACTAGCCCAAGGCTAACCAATATAGAGGTGAATTGGTATTTTAAGAATTTTTCAATCAAAAAACATAATCTTAAAACCAAATCAAAATTCACACAAAGAAAATCAAAGTGCGGAAATTAAATGCTGAAATAATAAAGGAAAGAATACACCAGATTTATAGTGGTTCGATCAAACCTTGACCTATGTCCACTCCTTGGATGCACCCTTTGAGTATTGCATTAAACTCAGTGTCTCTCCTTTAGCCCCCACAGCTAGGCAGAGAAGCCCTTACAAAATCACTTCCACCTTCCCCGGTGCGGCAGAGTAGCCGGGTCCTTTGACACCAAAAAGATCTTCTTCCCAAAACTTCCCTCAAGACGAGCCTTGAATCCTATGGTACTAAGGTACAAGCTCACCAGAGCAACCTTGTGGAATCCCCTCCACACTCCCTTGAAACCCCCTCTAAGGATCTTGTCTCTCTCTCAAACTCAACCTTTTCCTCTCTCCCTTTCAAGCCCTCTCTTCAAGTTTCCTCCAAAAGAAACGAAGCCTCAATGGCTGCCAAAGACACTTATAAAGTGTCTTGTCAAATTTTAAATAGAAGAGTTCAAAATGAGCTCATTAATTACAACTTACCGACTTTATCGTCTAGGCTGATATGAATATCATCCTGGCCGATCAGTGCAAATTAAGCTCAATCAGCCAGGATGATATGGGACAATTAGAAGAAATTTATTTATATCATCCAGGATGATAATATATTGTTGACCCCTATACCTCAAACCACACGAGAAAGGACCCCAATTGGTGAACAAAGCGTTACGTACTTTGGTGCCATATATCACTTGAAAGGCCAAATGACCTCCGACTGCCGAATGGAGGTATCATTGTGAGCAGGACACTGAACTCTGCTGGGTCGAGGCCCCTCGCGATCTAATCGGATGAGGTCGGTCAAAAGGGACGACTGACACCCAAAATTAAAGCGCAAGGCTGATCAAAGGATGTCGGATCAACAAACGAACTTCGTCATTGTGTTTAGAACATTACAAATACTCAAAAACTGTATTTTACTTGTTCAATTTGGATCATCCTAATGAATGTCATGAATTTCGAGACAACATGCATTTCAAGGAAATCAGGCCTCGAAGACGCAAGGATGACGTCCGATCGATAAACGGACAGCTCCATTGCGTTCGGAACATCGTCGACATTTAGGAAATATATTTTATTTGATAAATTTAGATCATTTGAGATGGTGGTGAATTTTTAGGTGATGCAAATATGATATAAAGGCTTGCGTTATGATGAAAACGAGGCCTCGAAGACGCTCGGACGACATCCGATCGATAAACAGACAGCTCCATTGCGTCTGGAACATCGTCGACATTTAGAAAATATATTTTATTTGATAAATTTGGATCATTTGAGATGGTGGTGAATTTTTAGGTGATGCAAATATGATATAAAGGCTTGTGTTACGATGGAAACGAGGCCTCGAAGACGCTCGGATGACATCCGATCGACAAACGGATAGCGCCATTGCATCCAGAATGTCCTTGGCATTAGGAATATATATTTTATTTGATCAAATTGGATCATTTGATATGGTGTCAAAAATTTCAAAGGCAATCCAAATATGATGCGAATGCGCGCATATCGAGAAAAATTGCTTCTACGGAGACGAAGCGACGTCGAATAGATAAATGGATAGCGTCATTGCATCTGGAACATTTTCAACCTCTAAAAACTATATTTTGTTTATTCAATTTAAAGCATCCATATTGGTGGCACGGATCTCGAGGCGAAACACACATACCGAGGGAATTAAGCCTCGTCGCCACCCAAACGATGTCCGATTGCAAAACGGACTGCGTCGTTGTGATCGAAACATCAGCAATACCCTCAATTCACTATTAATTTATCTAATTCCAATATTTGACGAATTGACACGTAAAACGAGGCAAAATCACAAATTTCGAAAAAAAGTTGCGCAAATTGAGATCTTTTTCTTTGACTGGTGTATCATTGTCATCCTCATTTAAGGCTATTACTACTTATAGCAAGTCATTATTAACATTACCTTTGTGTTTAAGCAAAAAAAAAAAAGAAAAATTTCAAATAGAGATCAAATCAAATATTAATTCTAAAAACCTCGTATCTCTTCAAATCTCCTGCTCTAAATCCCGGAAATCCCGTGACTCTCCTTTCAATGGACGTCTTGGTTCTTCATTAAAATGAAAGAGAATGAAATGCCTAGTTTTTTTTTATCAACACAGAGCAATCCTCCTCCCAGAAAAAAAAAGTCGCAGAGGCCCTCACCTGAAATCCACTCAATCCCCAACTCTTCTCCTGCTCATAAAGCCGAGAGTTCCCTTGCTCCTAGCCGTGGTCAGCTTCCAATCTCCACGACTCAGCAACTCTTCCACTCAAGCAGCCGGCTTCTCCACAGCTACAGAAGACCGCAAGCAAGGAGTCCAAAAAATATTTCCTCCTCAACTATCTTCGTATATACCTACCTGAGCTGTTTTCCAGAACCAAACTGCACCGTATGTCTACGCCAGCTCCAACTTCTCCCTCTCTGTTTGCTTACAAGCATCAACCTTCATGAATCCAGCAGCAGTAAATGGCACAGAGAGCAATGATTCAACAACCACACACAAGAAGAGCTTCTCCCCTTGGAAAAAGAGCCTCCAATCAAAGCTTCATCCAACTGGATCAAATCTCATGAGAGAAGTGGCCGAGGCTTATACCATAGACGATGCTCTGATTTCACTAGGATTTGGGAAGTTCCGAACCTTCATGCCTATTTATTTTTGAGTGGCTTATGTTGCAGAAGCAATGGAAGTGATGAATCTGTATGGTTCAAGTGTCACATTTTAAACCATAGAGGAAGCAAGGCAAGGATTAGTTGGGAAAACAAAAGCTGGAAACATTCCTAAATCATTTGGAAGGCATTAATTGTGCAGGATAGCTAATGGAGGGATTTATGGAATTGATGGTTCTTCAAGAGTTAAGCTACCTGAGAGATTCCACCAACATAGAATAGCGTCCAAGCCACACTCAATCCTTACAGTATGTCCCTTCCTCCTTAGAGAGCTTCTCTTCACTTCAGAAACTATCTATTCAAAGCTTCCCTAATCTGATCTCACTGGGAAGACATCGACAAGTGTAGACCACTAATAATTGCCATCTCATACTGAACGATCTCATTGTAAGTGATCCATCAGTGTTGCTAAAGGAGCCATTGAGGAGTATCATCACCTTAGAAAGGCTTACAATTGTGGGTAATGATGAGGCGGTTTCATTTCCAAATGAGTCAGAGCAATGGTTTTTGAAAGTTAGGTCTTCTCTTTTGAGCTACATTTTTTTTTTTATGTTCTCAAATCCTTACATTTTTTTTTCTTCCACGACCAACTCCAACAGCCTCAGTCGACCACTCCTAGCCGATCTCCACAGCTTCTAAACTCACAACGCCCGCTCATTTACTCCTTTCTCTCCATCTTCTTTCCAAGATTCATATATTGAATACAGCTCAAACTTACTAATTATGATTGTGGGGTTTTTTAGGATTTCATGAAGCTATTTACATTGTTCATTGATTTGTATTATTTAAATGCAAAAAAAAAAAAGAGAGATTTCTCCAAAAAAAAAGAAAGAGAAGGAGAAACAAAAAAAAAGAGGGGATTGCATAAAAAAAAAAAAGAAAGCAGAAAAAAAAAAACAAAAAAAAAAAGAGAAAAAAAAAGAGAGAAAAAAAAAAGAAAAAAAAAAGAGAGAAAAAAAAAATGCTTTCTTATTTTTTTTCGAACCCTTTCACTCCCCTATCTCGGCATGCTTGTCGAGTCGGTGGTCCGCCCATGCACGCTTTTCTCTAGCGTGGTGGGAGGGGCAACCGGCACGACACCTACGGCGAGGTAGGTGAGTGAGATTCGGTTCCAAATCCTATTCTCGGCGTTAGTGTCGAACCAGGAAACCAACTCATGCACGCTTTTCTCTAGCGTGGTGGGAAGGGAACCCGGTGCGGTGCCTACGACGAGACCGGGATATCCATAAGTACCCGCTTGCGGGGAAACCACTGCTTCTCTTTTGCAACAGGTACCGAAGACCCATGCACGCCTTTCTCTGGCGTGGTGGGGGAACAAAATTTCATGGCCGCGGTGTCCTCGTCCGAGGGCACCTACCGTGCACGCTTTTCTCTAGCGTGGCGGGAGGCCCAGTTTTCCGTAGTTTTCCCCTAAACGGGGAAGACGCCGGGAGGCTGCCGAAATTTTCATTGAAATTTGGGACTTTGATCAAATTTTGGAGCTTAATTTGGATATAACTTGTGCATAAAAATCAAATTTAAATCAAATTCAATCAAATGAAATTGAAGTGAATCATGACTTGAACAATTTGGACATAAAATTGCACTTGCAAGGACAGCAGGGGACTCGATGAACTAAAGAGGCTCACCTTAAGCCTGAACTTTATTTGAACATATGAAGAAATTATGAACTTCAATTTGAGCTTGTTACTTGAACCCAAACAAGGACTTGTATTTGAACTCAAATCCAAATAACAACAAATTGAAATTACCAATTAGACCATAAGAATGGTTTAAGCAATTTTATGCAATTCAACATACAAGTTGAATCATATGAAGGATGACATGGCATTAAAAATAAAATCATAACTAGCAAAATAATGAACCTTAACTCAATTGCAAGAAAGCATGTATAAAATTAGTGCTGTAAAAGAGATTTACAAACACTACTTCTTTGCAAATGAAGATCCATGTATAATTTGATGGCAAGTTTTAACATGGAGCTTTTGGGAAATAATGATTAATTTATCTCAATTGGAATAAGGAAAATATGGAGAAGTACTATAGCATCAAGCTCATCTCATATATTGTAAATCATTATTGAAGAAAAAGAAGTTGCAAGTGGGGTCTATTTGCAAGCAAGCAATGGCTCATAATGCAATGATTCATTTACAAATAAATCATGTTGGAGGACCCTCCTGAATGCAATCTATCCACAACCGAAGATTAATTGGAAAGTGCAATGACATGATTGCAATCAAAGCATAAATTTCAATGAAATATCAATGGATCATCACATTGATTTGCATGCAAGCAAGAATAAAAGATCTGCAACACATACGATCTCTCTACGCAGACATATGTATGTTCCATATGTCACTGGTGGGTAGATGCATAAAGACTACAGTAAATGCAGTATCCTGTAGTCAACTTCAGTCTAAGGATGAATACTTCTACCTACAGCAGTAGTGGCTGTATTGTAAAGACCAAAATCACAGCATAATGCATAAAAAATATAAGCTCCTACGAGCTTCTACAACCGAAGGCAGGAGATTAGTTAGTGCACTATGACCCGACTACGAAAATCAATAAATAGTGCACGACAGTCTACCTGTACAAAGCAGCGAACAATCCTATCCAGAAGCTGCTACGCCACGCCACCGGATCTGCAACATTCGTACAAGCAGACAGAAGGCGTTTATTCCAAGAATACCCCCGCACGTGCACCGTAGTTTGTATACACATAGGTACACTAAGGGGAAAAATATAATCAAATACCCGCATGGGCCTCGGCGAGCGTGTTATTGGTACACACGTGACGTCCAGGGATGCTACGCGGGTCAACAAGTGAATTCATGTTCGAACCCGATCCTTCTATACTGATCAATAGGAGTCGACAGGGTTCGAACAATTGAACAAATATACGGTTGCGGTGACCGGTATATTTATCTTAATACATTCATATTAGGCCTTTAATGCCTATAACGATGAGAATTCACTAATAAGGGCACAAAGCCAACAAAACCCAATCCTCTGTCGACAGCCCGACAGAGTTGACAAGGTTCAATCCACAAAAAAGAAATAACCCCCAAACACCCCGATGATGGCCGTGTTGAATGCAGATCTCAACCGGATGGGTTTTCAAACATTTTCAAATGTCTCCCAAATATCCAAATGCCTATCAAAATCCAAAGCTCCACCCATAAAAATCCATAAAACCCAAAAAACTCCACAAAAATCTCAAAATCCAAAATCCCAAAAATATTTAAAAATGAAATCAATCCATCAACCCGCTTAAAGCAAAATTCATCCACCCTCCGCAACAGTTTGTCGAGGTGGACAAATTAAAATCAACTTCAGCTCACAAAGAGCGAAATGTCTAGTCGAAAATATCACTAGGATTCATTCTCAAACAATCTCTTGCCAGTAAGGACGTGGTACGTGTCCTCTAACCGGCAGTTTCGCCGCCAAATGGCACTGCAGGTAAACGGTTATGAACCAGGGCCCTCTGAACCGAGTGGTTTTGCCGCCAAATGGCACCACAGATAGCGGTTATGGCCAGAGCCAATCCGCTCCTTAATGGCGTTAAATCCTTGAGATATGAATCAATAGGATATGATCGATAGGCACAAAGCCCTCTGTAAGTTAAGGTGGATTCAAATTTGTCCCCTTAGACAAACATTCACCCCCGGTCTACAAGGTCCCCTTGGACGAAGCAACCCATGGCTGCTGACAAGGATCCTTCTGTCAGGTTGGGTCGACTACCTCCTCTGACTAAGTAGACCAGGGACCACGATGGCCCGGGACGACGGAACCATGGGATCTTGATCGGGTCTATCATCCATTCCCCCACCATCCGCTTTAAGTACAAGATGGTGCAATTTATATTTTTAAATATTAAAACTTTTCAAAACCTTCCAAATCCAATCTTTCCAATCTCAAATCCATTGCTGCTACTATATGCCAGATAACACGTATCTCTATACGTATCTGATTGACGACTAGCCTTAATCGAAAGTTCTCTCTCATGATTGAGAGGGGTAATTAACTATAGGGGCTTGCGCCTATAGGAAACCAGAACTCAGATCATAAAGTCCTCACAAAATGAGGGCGAAATCTCTGGGTAGTGTCTTATCTACAAACCCATCTGCCTTCCAAAATTTACCTCGGAACTTAACTCGTTAAAACTCCCTCGCCGAATAAGAAAAGCGAGCGGAGGCCGGGGCCGAATTTTCGGAGCCCACAGATTTCTGGCGACTCCGCTGGGGAATGGTTTCTCTTTCCATCTTTGGCTAGTCATTTAAATGCTATAGTAGAAGCTAAAATACTATGCTATATACGGTGAACATTAGGATGTGACATTTGGTCCTTTTGTCCAAAGATCCATCACTGAAAGGTCCCGATATAGCTAAAAGCTACCATCTTTTATGATGGTAGAGCAAAAAAAAAAAAGAATAAAGATGTGTACGGTGAACATCAGGATGCGACATTTAGTCCTTATGTCCAAAGATCCATCACTGAAAGGTTTCGATAGAGTTAAAAGCTACCATCTTTTATGATGGTACAACAAAGAAAGAATAAAGATGTGTACGGTAAACATCAGGATGTGACATTTAGTCCTTATGTCCAAAGATCCATCACTGAAAGGTCCCGATAGAGGAAAAAAGAAACCATCTATTATGATGGTAACATAAAGAAAGAATCAAGATATGTACGGTGAGCATCGGGGTGTGACACTTGGACGCATATCCAAGAATCCACCGTCGAAAGGTCCTGACATAAGTAAAAATAGATATAGAGATCCATTTTTTTTAGAATTTTTTTTTTAAAATAATGGTGTGACATCTAGTGTGTAACCCTAGAGATCCATCATTAAAAAAAAAAAATTCATCAAAAGTGGATCCTAAAAATTACCCCTACAGACATTATTCTCAATGGTCGACATCTTGAAGAATCCTTCAAGAAATCCCATTGCTTTTCAACTATATCTTCTCGGACTGAGGAAGATCTTTGTCTGACCTTCATCAGTGTCATTCTATCAGAAGACTAAGCGGAAGAAATAAAAGAAACTTCTCTATGAATTCAGGGATTACTTTGCCTAGACATATGCTGAGATGCCCAGCTTATCCCCTGATGTGATAATTCACAAGTTAGTCATCAAGCATGATACAGCACCTGTCAAGCAAGCTTCAAGGTCATTGATATTGAAGATTGAAGAACAGGTGATTGCAAAGAAAAAGAAGCTCATAAAGACATGTTTTATCTGTAAAGAAAAATATGCTGGTTGGATCGTCAATATTATCCCGATAAAGAAGAAGAACGATCAGATTCGTATCTGTATCGAATTTCGGGACCTCGAGAAGGCGTGCCCAAAAGATGATTGTTTTTTCTCCATGAATCAGAACTACTAGTGGATAACACGTCCAACTGCGACATGTTCTCATTTATGGATGGATCGTCGGGCTACAACCAAATTAAAATGACGACTAAAGATGAAAAGTATATATCATTCAGAATACTTATAGGCAAATTCTACTACACAATCATGTATTTCGGCCCAAAGAATACTAGTGTCACCTATCAACGGGTAATAACACGTGTATTTGATGAATTAATACATCAAAAGGTTGAGTGTTATGTTCTTGGTGCTGAGGAGATCAATCATCATACACTGAAAAATCGGTGGCAAATTCGTATCCAACTGGGAGGGGCCTTTTGTCGTCGAGAAGGTATTTTAAGGAGGAACCTATCAGTTGATCGATTTGGAAGGTCAGAGACCTATACCACCAATCAACGGTTGATATCTAAAGAAATACTACACATAAAACTGCACAAGAAAATGTTGTATTCAATGTGTTATGTCTTTTATACTTATTTGTCATCACATACGCACTGTATATTTTGAAATTCTCTTGTATAACAAGAATGCATTTCAAAAATTCCCATCAGACTGGGGGCATTTTTAATATTTATTTGGGTCGACATCGCGCTGCGTGCCGAGATCCCCAAATAAATAATTAAAATCTCAAAGATAAAAGCCTATCCAAAATGTCCCTACGAGACAGGGGGCATTTTAAATATTTATTTGGGTCGACATCGTGCTACACGCTGAGATCCCCAAATGAATATTTAAAATCTTGAAACTCCAAATTTATTTCATTCTAAAATGTCCATGCGAGAAAGGGGGCATTTTAAATATTTATTCGGGTTGACATCGCGCTGCATGTCGAGATCCCCGAATAAATATTTAAAATTATCAATACAAATATTCTTTTATGCTGAAGAATACAAAGATTTCTTTTTCAAAGTATATGCAGGTGATCTTTCAAAAGATAGAGACAACACCTTCTACAACAAACCAAGACTCAAAAGTCAAGAAAGAGACTTTTGTGGCTACACGCTCCTACAAAATTGAGCCGAAGAAGCTTGAAGTCTTTCGACAGCCTGAAGCTTAAGGTTCGAATGGGTGTAAAAGGTCGGATCCAACACGCCTTAATATGGCCGGATCGCTGGCAGCTCCGTCTACTCAACAAGCCATAAGAAAGGCCGTAGTAGCGGAACCCCCACTTCGTCAACCCGTCAGTAGGGACTGTAGGAAGAACGAAGGCTAATTTGACTTGACAAGTTTAAGTGATCGTAGTCTACAAAATTCTTTTAAATGACTGGAGAATCAAAGTTCTAGTGGAAGGATAAGTCTCGAACAACCATCGAATGTTCGTAGGCTCCCAAATCTTCAACCACAAAGGAGAACTCCAAATCTACCAACTTCAATAAAATCAGCATTGGGGAGCGCAATTCCCATAGCTCAAGTCTGAAGCCTGAATGTGTGTAAATGGTCGGATCCAACAAGCCCAAATATGGCCGGATCGCTGGCAGCTCCATCTACTCAACAAGCCATAAGAAAGGCCGCAGTAGAGGAACCCCCATCTCAGCAACCAGAGGACAAAGAGCTATCAAATTCTAGCTCTCCCGATCTGATGAACTCAAGAAACTCAGATCAAAATCTTCTCAAGTGGTTAAGGATCAAGATACTACCTACTTTCGGTACTATCAACTGAATCCAAAACCTGTAAATTCTTCAACAAGTCCGCTAAAGCACAAAGCAAAGGACCGAAGAAAATTATCCCATAGTTCACACAAAGCTCAAGGCTGAACTAAGTGGATTCTATCATCAACAAGTCCGTTATGCATAAAGCTTAGGACCGATGACTCTTTGCCACTGACCTAGTACAAACCTAAGGGTTTAGGTCACCGGCATCTACCCCTTCATCAAGCCCGCCAAAGCTATAAGCAAAGGGCAGAAGGCATACAAATTTTCTAACAAGTCACCAAAGACAAATCAGACAATCCTTCACCAAGTCCACAGCACAAAGCACAGGACAAAAGGATCAAAATCTCAGGACTCTTGCCAAGGCCGCAAAAGGAGCACCCTGGATGACATCTACAAATGTCCCTAAAGGCTGGGGGCATTTTAAATATTTATTTGGGTCGACATCGCTCTGCATGCCGAGATCCCCAAATAAATATTTAAAATTTCATCAAAATACAACCAGATAATAAAAGAATCTTGAGCAGATAATATCCACTAGCATCAATCTACAAAGACAAGATATCAACCTTCCATAGACATTTCTAAAAGAGTAGTGGAGAAAGAAAATTAGTGTGACATCCAAATAGATTTTTGGAGATCCACTAAATGAACATCCTAGTGTGACATCCAAACAAAATTTTGAAGATCCACTAAAGAAAAATCTTAGTGTGACATCCAAACAAATTTTTGGAGATCCACTAAATGAAAACCATAGTGTGACATCCAAGCAAACTTTGGAGATCCACTAAATAAAAAAAAAATCAGCTTGACATCCAATTAAAATCTTGGAGATCCGCTAATGAGAACCCTTGGTGTAGCATCCAGAATAAATATCTGGAGATCCACAAGGTCAATCATCATACAACAAACGTGATTCGCTCTGGACGCAAACCACATTTGTTGGGGGGCATTTGTTGACCCCTATACCTCAAACCACACGAGAAAGGACCCCAATTGGTGAACAAAGCGTTACGTACTTTGGTGCCATATATCACTTGAAAGGCCAAATGACCTCCGACTGCCGAATGGAGGTATCATTGTGAGCAGGACACTGAACTCTGCTGGGTCGAGGCCCCTCGCGATCTAATCGGATGAGGTCGGTCAAAAGGGACGACTGACACCCAAAATTAAAGCGCAAGGCTGATCAAAGGATGTCGGATCAACAAACGAACTTCGTCATTGTGTTTAGAACATTACAAATACTCAAAATCTGTATTTTACTTGTTCAATTTGGATCATCCTAATGAATGTCATGAATTTCGAGACAACATGCATTTCAAGGAAATCAGGCCTCGAAGACGCAAGGATGACGTCCGATCGATAAACGGACAGCTCCATTGCGTTCGGAACGTCGTCGACATTTAGGAAATATATTTTATTTGATAAATTTAGATCATTTGAGATGGTGGTGAATTTTTAGGTGATGCAAATATGATATAAAGGCTTGCGTTATGATGAAAACGAGGCCTCGAAGACGCTCGGACGACATCCGATCGATAAACAGACAGCTCCATTGCGTCTGGAACATCGTCGACATTTAGAAAATATATTTTATTTGATAAATTTGGATCATTTGAGATGGTGGTGAATTTTTAGGTGATGCAAATATGATATAAAGGCTTGTGTTACGATGGAAACGAGGCCTCGAAGACGCTCGGATGACATCCGATCGACAAACGGATAGCGCCATTGCATCCAGAATGTCCTTGGCATTAGGAATATATATTTTATTTGATCAAATTGGATCATTTGATATGGTGTCAAAAATTTCAAAGGCAATCCAAATATGATGCGAATGCGCGCATATCGAGAAAAATTGCTTCTACGGAGACGAAGCGACGTCGAATAGATAAATGGATAGCGTCATTGCATCTGGAACATTTTCAACCTCTAAAAACTATATTTTGTTTATTCAATTTAAAGCATCCATATTGGTGGCACGGATCTCGAGGCGAAACACACATACCGAGGGAATTAAGCCTCGTCGCCACCCAAACGATGTCCGATTGCAAAACGGACTGCGTCGTTGTGATCGAAACATCAGCAATACCCTCAATTCACTATTAATTTATCTAATTCCAATATTTGACGAATTGACACGTAAAACGAGGCAAAATCACAAATTTCGAAAAAAAGTTGCGCAAATTGAGATCTTTTTCTTTGACTGGTGTATCATTGTCATCCTCATTTAAGGCTATTACTACTTATAGCAAGTCATTATTAACATTACCTTTGTGTTTAAGCAAAAAAAAAAAAGAAAAATTTCAAATAGAGATCAAATCAAATATTAATTCTAAAAACCTCGTATCTCTTCAAATCTCCTGCTCTAAATCCCGGAAATCCCGTGACTCTCCTTTCAATGGACGTCTTGGTTCTTCATTAAAATGAAAGAGAATGAAATGCCTAGTTTTTTTTTATCAACACAGAGCAATCCTCCTCCCAGAAAAAAAAAGTCGCAGAGGCCCTCACCTGAAATCCACTCAATCCCCAACTCTTCTCCTGCTCATAAAGCCGAGAGTTCCCTTGCTCCTAGCCGTGGTCAGCTTCCAATCTCCACGACTCAGCAACTCTTCCACTCAAGCAGCCGGCTTCTCCACAGCTACAGAAGACCGCAAGCAAGGAGTCCAAAAAATATTTCCTCCTCAACTATCTTCGTATATACCTACCTGAGCTGTTTTCCAGAACCAAACTGCACCGTATGTCTACGCCAGCTCCAACTTCTCCCTCTCTGTTTGCTTACAAGCATCAACCTTCATGAATCCAGCAGCAGTAAATGGCACAGAGAGCAATGATTCAACAACCACACACAAGAAGAGCTTCTCCCCTTGGAAAAAGAGCCTCCAATCAAAGCTTCATCCAACTGGATCAAATCTCATGAGAGAAGTGGCCGAGGCTTATACCATAGACGATGCTCTGATTTCACTAGGATTTGGGAAGTTCCGAACCTTCATGCCTATTTATTTTTGAGTGGCTTATGTTGCAGAAGCAATGGAAGTGATGAATCTGTATGGTTCAAGTGTCACATTTTAAACCATAGAGGAAGCAAGGCAAGGATTAGTTGGGAAAACAAAAGCTGGAAACATTCCTAAATCATTTGGAAGGCATTAATTGTGCAGGATAGCTAATGGAGGGATTTATGGAATTGATGGTTCTTCAAGAGTTAAGCTACCTGAGAGATTCCACCAACATAGAATAGCGTCCAAGCCACACTCAATCCTTACAGTATGTCCCTTCCTCCTTAGAGAGCTTCTCTTCACTTCAGAAACTATCTATTCAAAGCTTCCCTAATCTGATCTCACTGGGAAGACATCGACAAGTGTAGACCACTAATAATTGCCATCTCATACTGAACGATCTCATTGTAAGTGATCCATCAGTGTTGCTAAAGGAGCCATTGAGGAGTATCATCACCTTAGAAAGGCTTACAATTGTGGGTAATGATGAGGCGGTTTCATTTCCAAATGAGTCAGAGCAATGGTTTTTGAAAGTTAGGTCTTCTCTTTTGAGCTACATTTTTTTTTTTATGTTCTCAAATCCTTACATTTTTTTTTCTTCCACGACCAACTCCAACAGCCTCAGTCGACCACTCCTAGCCGATCTCCACAGCTTCTAAACTCACAACGCCCGCTCATTTACTCCTTTCTCTCCATCTTCTTTCCAAGATTCATATATTGAATACAGCTCAAACTTACTAATTATGATTGTGGGGTTTTTTAGGATTTCATGAAGCTATTTACATTGTTCATTGATTTGTATTATTTAAATGCAAAAAAAAAAAAAGAGAGATTTCTCCAAAAAAAAAGAAAGAGAAGGAGAAACAAAAAAAAAGAGGGGATTGCATAAAAAAAAAAAAGAAAGCAGAAAAAAAAAAACAAAAAAAAAAAGAGAAAAAAAAAGAGAGAAAAAAAAAGAAAAAAAAAAGAGAGAAAAAAAAAATGCTTTCTTATTTTTTTTCGAACCCTTTCACTCCCCTATCTCGGCATGCTTGTCGAGTCGGTGGTCCGCCCATGCACGCTTTTCTCTAGCGTGGTGGGAGGGGCAACCGGCACGACACCTACGGCGAGGTAGGTGAGTGAGATTCGGTTCCAAATCCTATTCTCGGCGTTAGTGTCGAACCAGGAAACCAACTCATGCACGCTTTTCTCTAGCGTGGTGGGAAGGGAACCCGGTGCGGTGCCTACGACGAGACCGGGATATCCATAAGTACCCGCTTGCGGGGAAACCACTGCTTCTCTTTTGCAACAGGTACCGAAGACCCATGCACGCCTTTCTCTGGCGTGGTGGGGGAACAAAATTTCATGGCCGCGGTGTCCTCGTCCGAGGGCACCTACCGTGCACGCTTTTCTCTAGCGTGGCGGGAGGCCCAGTTTTCCGTAGTTTTCCCCTAAACGGGGAAGACGCCGGGAGGCTGCCGAAATTTTCATTGAAATTTGGGACTTTGATCAAATTTTGGAGCTTAATTTGGATATAACTTGTGCATAAAAATCAAATTTAAATCAAATTCAATCAAATGAAATTGAAGTGAATCATGACTTGAACAATTTGGACATAAAATTGCACTTGTAAGGACAGCAGGGGACTCGATGAACTAAAGAGGCTCACCTTAAGCCTGAACTTTATTTGAACATATGAAGAAATTATGAACTTCAATTTGAGCTTGTTACTTGAACCCAAACAAGGACTTGTATTTGAACTCAAATCCAAATAACAACAAATTGAAATTACCAATTAGACCATAAGAATGGTTTAAGCAATTTTATGCAATTCAACATACAAGTTGAATCATATGAAGGATGACATGGCATTAAAAATAAAATCATAACTAGCAAAATAATGAACCTTAACTCAATTGCAAGAAAGCATGTATAAAATTAGTGCTGTAAAAGAGATTTACAAACACTACTTCTTTGCAAATGAAGATCCATGTATAATTTGATGGCAAGTTTTAACATGGAGCTTTTGGGAAATAATGATTAATTTATCTCAATTGGAATAAGGAAAATATGGAGAAGTACTATAGCATCAAGCTCATCTCATATATTGTAAATCATTATTGAAGAAAAAGAAGTTGCAAGTGGGGTCTATTTGCAAGCAAGCAATGGCTCATAATGCAATGATTCATTTACAAATAAATCATGTTGGAGGACCCTCCTGAATGCAATCTATCCACAACCGAAGATTAATTGGAAAGTGCAATGACATGATTGCAATCAAAGCATAAATTTCAATGAAATATCAATGGATCATCACATTGATTTGCATGCAAGCAAGAATAAAAGATCTGCAACACATACGATCTCTCTACGCAGACATATGTATGTTCCATATGTCACTGGTGGGTAGATGCATAAAGACTACAGTAAATGCAGTATCCTGTAGTCAACTTCAGTCTAAGGATGAATACTTCTACCTACAGCAGTAGTGGCTGTATTGTAAAGACCAAAATCACAGCATAATGCATAAAAAATATAAGCTCCTACGAGCTTCTACAACCGAAGGCAGGAGATTAGTTAGTGCACTATGACCCGACTACGAAAATCAACAAATAGTGCACGACAGTCTACCTGTACAAAGCAGCGAACAATCCTATCCAGAAGCTGCTACGCCACGCCACCGGATCTGCAACATTCGTACAAGCAGACAGAAGGCGTTTATTCCAAGAATACCCCCGCACGTGCACCGTAGTTTGTATACACATAGGTACACTAAGGGGAAAAATATAATCAAATACCCGCATGGGCCTCGGCGAGCGTGTTATTGGTACACACGTGACGTCCAGGGATGCTACGCGGGTCAACAAGTGAATTCATGTTCGAACCCGATCCTTCTATACTGATCAATAGGAGTCGACAGGGTTCGAACAATTGAACAAATATATGGTTGCGGTGACCGGTATATTTATCTTAATACATTCATATTAGGCCTTTAATGCCTATAACGATGAGAATTCACTAATAAGGGCACAAAGCCAACAAAACCCAATCCTCTGTCGACAGCCCGACAGAGTTGACAAGGTTCAATCCACAAAAAAGAAATAACCCCCAAACACCCCGATGATGGCCGTGTTGAATGCAGATCTCAACCGGATGGGTTTTCAAACATTTTCAAATGTCTCCCAAATATCCAAATGCCTATCAAAATCCAAAGCTCCACCCATAAAAATCCATAAAACCCAAAAAACTCCACAAAAATCTCAAAATCCAAAATCCCAAAAATATTTAAAAATGAAATCAATCCATCAACCCGCTTAAAGCAAAATTCATCCACCCTCCGCAACAGTTTGTCGAGGTGGACAAATTAAAATCAACTTCAGCTCACAAAGAGCGAAATGTCTAGTCGAAAATATCACTAGGATTCATTCTCAAACAATCTCTTGCCAGTAAGGACGTGGTACGTGTCCTCTAACCGGCAATTTCGCCGCCAAATGGCACTGCAGGTAAACGGTTATGAACCAGGGCCCTCTGAACCGAGTGGTTTTGCCGCCAAATGGCACCACAGATAGCGGTTATGGCCAGAGCCAATCCGCTCCTTAATGGCGTTAAATCCTTGAGATATGAATCAATAGGATATGATCGATAGGCACAAAGCCCTCTGTAAGTTAAGGTGGATTCAAATTTGTCCCCTTAGACAAACATTCACCCCCGGTCTACAAGGTCCCCTTGGACGAAGCAACCCATGGCTGCTGACAAGGATCCTTCTGTCAGGTTGGGTCGACTACCTCCTCTGACTAAGTAGACCAGGGACCACGATGGCCCGGGACGACGGAACCATGGGATCTTGATCGGGTCTATCATCCATTCCCCCACCATCCGCTTTAAGTACAAGATGGTGCAATTTATATTTTTAAATATTAAAACTTTTCAAAACCTTCCAAATCCAATCTTTCCAATCTCAAATCCATTGCTGCTACTATATGCCAGATAACACGTATCTCTATACGTATCTGATTGACGACTAGCCTTAATCGAAAGTTCTCTCTCATGATTGAGAGGGGTAATTAACTATAGGGGCTTGCGCCTATAGGAAACCAGAACTCAGATCATAAAGTCCTCACAAAATGAGGGCGAAATCTCTGGGTAGTGTCTTATCTACAAACCCATCTGCCTTCCAAAATTTACCTCGGAACTTAACTCGTTAAAACTCCCTCGCCGAATAAGAAAAGCGAGCGGAGGCCGGGGCCGAATTTTCGGAGCCCACATATATCATCTTGGCTGATCAGTACAAATCATGGAATATTGTCCTGAATATTGCCCTGAATAAGAGATGTCTGATGTCTAATCATCCAGTGGATCGTCCCGGTCAATCCTGCGATCGTCTAGGACGATGTGATCGTGTAATCAAATCTTAATTATTTTCCTTAAATACCAAATTAATTTAGGAAAAATTATGCTGGATCAGCCAGGCCGATGCCCAGGATGATGTCCAAAACTAAGTAATTCCTAAATAGATGTGGCGGCTGATTATTTTTTTATTTGAGCCTATCGTTATTTTTTTATTTGAGCCTATCTCTTCGGCGTCTTCTATAAGGATTCTTCATCGAAGCAGTCAGGGTTTTTCACTTCCTACTTTTGGTAATGCTAACAAGACGTTCGACCAAGATCCCAGGCTGAGATTTAAATCTGCTAAACCTCTAGTGATAAAAAAGGGAGGCGGCCTCTCCCCGATAATGCAAAAGGAATGCATTGGCAAAGGTAAAAAAATTATGGTGGATGAAACTACATATTGTGATGTAGAAATCTATTCAATGGCAGAAAAAGTGGTACGTGATAATTTCAGAAGGGATAACTCTGAAGATAGATCGGTAGCTTTGAAGAATTCTACTTCTAAAAATATCAAGATGATGGCAAGAAAGGAGATCTCGTGGCAGAAGGGGGACATGTTGATTCAGAATTGCAGAAAATTAGTTCAACTGAAGTTGAAGCAATTCAAGCGAAAGGAGAATGGGAAAAAGTTCGTGTTTGCGACTCTGCAATTCTGGGAAATTGCAAAACAGTGGAAGATTTGAATTCTATAATGCCTCAGACAAAAAACAGGGCATTAGACTCTGCTTGGAGCATGAAGCCAAACTTCAAAGTTGTCGATTTTGATTACGGAGAGAATTTGTCGGAGGAATGAGTGGTGAAACTTCATCAACAAAGCGAAGCAGAGAATACTAACAAACTACTGAAGTCTTTGGTAGTTAAGGTGTTTGGAGATGGAATCCCTTATCATGTCATAATAACAGAGCTAAGGAGATAATGGAATCAATATGGCAGGTTTCATATGACCTTGCTAGGGGAAGGATGGGCCTTGTGCACTTTTGAAGATTTGGAAGCAATGATTTATGTCCTAAACAATGGACCCTGGTATGTAAATGGCAGCATAATCGGACTAGATAAATGGTCCCCAGACTTCCATCCTTCTTCATTGAAAGGTTTAATGGCTCCGGTCTGGATTAGACTACCTAACCTCCCATTACAAAGCTGGGATAAAATCAATGTTAGCCGAATTGCATCGACGATCGGATCTCCTTTTTTGATCGACGAAAACATGTTCCAATTGGGAAGGCACGAGTTCACTAGAATTTGTGTCAAAATCAAGTTGGATGGAAAATTACCATTGGGAGTATGGGTAGAAGGAGCTACTGGTAAATTCCACCATAAAATCACTTATGAAAAGATGCCAAATATATGCTATAAATGTGGGAAAATTGGTCATCTAGACAAATTTTGCCCAGAAATGGTAATGAAAGCTACCCTGGTTCATAAGGAAAAAGAATCTTTCTCTTTGGAAGATGGAGTAGCAATCTTAAGGGCAAATCCTAAAGATTCATTATTAAAGGAAGACACAAACAAAAGCAAAGGAGATAGTTATGGTCCATGGATACATGTGGACTATGGAAAGAAGAGAGGGAAAAATTTCATATTTCATAATAAGTGGATTCAGCAAACAGACAATGTTAAGAAGGTTATTAATGAGGTAGTAGAAAAATAGAAGGAAATTGGGGGAGGCTTTGCTAGTAATAACATATCTGTTCTGGATAATCCAAACCCTCTTGATTGTGAGAAGAACTCGGAGGTAGTTTCTATTGAAAATGGTAGAGAATTATTAGTCGTTAATTCAGAAGTCATTAAGAAGACAGATGGTATGTATACATAGAAGAATTTATGCAATATCAACCAATTTTAAGCCTTAAACAGCATAGATGAGGAAGGAGAAATAAACAGTAACATTGAAGAGGCTCATGATCTCAATGTCAATTCAGAAAATATTGCAGGTCGCAGAGATGATGAAGAAACAATAGAAAGTGAAGATATGGAAGAAAGAAAGGGTCTAAACAATTGAAAAGTTTAGGTCTTATAAAACTGAATCCAAGGAATAAAAAATTGGAAGGTGAGACAAAAGGAAGGGTGGGAACCTTTTCCCCTTTGATCACTAATGTCTTCCATTGGTTTTTGGAATTATAGAGGAGTTAGAAAATTAAAAGCTTCTCTTTATGTAAGGGAGTTCACTAAGGATTATGGATTGTTTTTTCTTGGTTTAATTGAAACTAAACTGACTGAAGTTGATAAGAAGTTAGTCAGTTCATTGGTTGGTGAAGGTTGGGATTATTTTCATTTTCCCTCTGAAAGTCTTTCCAGAGGCATTATGGTGCTGTGGAAACAAAGCTTGGCTACTTTCAACATGTTGGAAGCTTCTTCCCAAATGGTTCTAGGGGATCTTAGTGTGATCAACAAAGGAACTTGGAGAATTGCTACGATTTACGGTAACAAAGATGTTTATAAAAGAAGAACTTTATGGGGGAGGCTTGAGATTCATATGACTAAAGACTTACCTATAATAATAGGGGGGAATTTTAATTGCTTGTTGACTAAAGAGGAAAAAAAAGGTGGAAGGAAATTTGTTTGTGGCTTGGGTCCTAGGAAGATGAAATCTTTCATCTCTAACAATGATTTGCATGAGGTGGCTTGTGTTGGTCCTAAGTTTACATGGAGCAACAAAAAAAAGGGCCTGAAAATTTCTTGAAAAGATGGATAGGTGCCTCATAAATTCAGCAACTTTTAATACTTCTCAAAGGTTATTGGTGAGACACTTGGCAAGGTTGGCGTCAAACCACTGTCTGATTTTGTTAAATTTGTTGGAGTTCAATCCCCATAGTAAAAAAGCTATCAGATTTGAAGAGGTTTGGACTTCTTTTCCATCCTCTTTAGCAGTTGTTAGGGAATCATGGAAGAGGAAGGCTCAAGGTGATCCCGCCCATGCTCTAAATCTAAAAATGAGAAGGTCCTTAAGGGATTTAAAGCATTAAACATCTCTAAAGAAGAACTAAAGACAGAAATCCTGAGGTTACAGGAATTGGAGGCTAAAGTCGGTATCCTTTCTATGGAAGATCAATGGGTCCTGAAAGCCAAAATAGATGAACTTAACTCTGTTTTGGCTAGAATTAACTCATGGTGGAAACAAAGAGCAAAGATCAAATGGATGGTGGAAGGTGATTCAAATTCTAGATTTTTCCAAGCATATGTTAGCGCTAGGAGAAATACAAACTGCATCCACAAGTTAAAAGATGAACATGGAATGATAATTGAAGATCAAAAGGAGGTAGAAGATGCTCTGTTTCGACATTTCTGCAATAAATGGGAAGTCAAAAACTATAAATTGGAAGAATGGTTGAGTCCTGTGTAGGTTTTAAAGAAAGAAGATAAATTGATGCTGAGCAAGGAGTTCACATTTGAAGAATTGGAGAAGGTCATAATGGAGCTAGGAGGTAATATTGCACTGGGGCATGATGGTATGTCTTGCTCCTTTTTCAAACATTATTGGCATATCATCAAGTTTGATTTATGGAAAGCTATGGAACATTTTTTCAAATATGGAAAAATGAAAGAGGATTGGAAGTATACAAACATTGTCTTGATTCCCAAAATAAAAAATCATTTAACTCCCTCTAACTATAAGCTTATTTAACTCGGTTTATAAGATAGTGGCAAAGATTCTTCTAAATAGGCTCTTGCTAGTTATTCCTAATTTAATAACGAAAGAGCAAGTTGCTTTCATGAGAGGAAGATCAATTTCGGACCATGTACTAGTAGCTCAAGAAGTTTTTCACAAACTTAGACATTCCAAAGCATCCAAGGGGTTAGTCTCATTCAAGATAGATATGGAACAAGCTTATGACTCCATGGGTTGGCCAACTATGATCAAAATTTTAGAATACTTTGAATTCCCTAACATTTATGCAAATCTTATTGTGGAATGTGTTACTGGTCCTAAATTTTCTCTTCTTGTAAATGGTATCTATTCTAAATGGATAGAAGCACAATGCGATTTTCGGCAAGGTTGCCCACTTTCTCCCTTTTTATTTGTCATGTGTGCCCAACTTCTTTCTAATTCCTTCTTTCATAAAATGAGAACAGTAGGGATTGGTATTTCTTCTAATGGTCCCAAGGTTTCTCATCTTTTGTATGCCGACGATATCTTTATTTTCTTGGAAGCTAATCTTAAATCAGTAAAAGAAATTAATGGTATTCTCATGGATTATTGTGGATGGACGGGGAAAGGATTAATTTGCTAAAATCAGGAATTCTTTTCGGGAAATCTGTGAAGACAAGAAGAAGAAAGAAAATCTATAAGATTATGCAATTTAAAGAAGTACAAGAGTTCTCTTATTTGGGGGATAAAGTAGCCTTGAGAAGATTGACAAAAATAGACTTCCAGTTCATCATAGATAAAGCCTTAAACATGTTAAATGTTTAGGGAGAAAAGCTAATTTCATTAGCCGGAAGGATCACTTTGGTCAAATCTGTATTACTTTTATTTCCTACTTATCATTCTACTCTTTCTTTGGTTCCTAAGAAAGTGTTACATGAAGTTGACAGGATATGCAGGAATTTCATTTGGAACAAAAGTGATGGTAGTGCAGGCCTACATTATGCTATTTGGGACTTGATCTGCAAACCAAGGAAACGGGGCGGACTTGGTATCAATTCCTGTATTAAGAAAGTTGTTCCACTTAGAGCCAAGCTAGCTTGGAGATACGGTCAAGAAAAAGAGTTCATCATGCACATGATTCTCTATCCAAAATATGGTCAAATTTCGAAAGAGGATACAGTTAAGAACAGAGGTTCGACTTCTTGGAAACTGATTCGCAATGGAGGGAAATTTTTGAAACCAATTATCAGAAGGAAAGTGAGCAATGGAAAATCTATAAGTGTTCTAAAAGACGCTTGGATTATGGATAAATGCTTGCTGGATTGGCCTACATTCATCAACCCATCAATTAAGAATAGCTTCTCATTAGATAGGTTTATTATCAATGGGAATTGGAACATCATAGAGCTGAAGAAAATTTTTGGGGATGAAATGGTTTATCTAATCTCCTCAATTGAGATTCAAACAGATATCAGAGAAGAAAAAATAGAGCTCATTCATAATATATCTGGGAAAACAATAGCAGCCTTAGCTTCTGAAGCTATGGAATCCGAAAACTCTGATTATACTACTGTGATTTGGTTCGATAAAGCAAAACTAAATCCTAGAGTAAAATTATTCTGGTGGAGCTTATTCAATAATGCAATCCCAACAAACAAATTTCTATGCTACAGAAGATTACTAGGATTTGACAAATGTCCTAGAGGATGTGAAGAGGTAGAAGATCTAGACCACATAGTGTATGGATGCAGAAATTTACTTCAAGTGTTTGAAGTTCTGAACAAATGGGGATTTAGAATCCCAAGCTTCTGTTCCATGGAAGATTGTTATAGATGGCTTGATAAACAATTCTTATAGATGATCAATTTATTTTGTAATACGATTTATCTATCCTGGAAGGCAAGGAATCAGTCCATACACGAGATGAAGGCTCATAACCCGTTAATGTTAGCTTCTAAAGTTGTTAGCTATACTGCAAGTTATAAATTCTATACATGCTCAAACTCAGGCTTCAAGGATGCTAATCAACCATCTAGGTTATTTAATTCTTGGCACCCTCCACCACCTGATTGGATCAAAGTCAACATAGACGCTGCGCTTCATAACTCCTATAAGGCTGGCATAGGAGGAGTATTTAGAGATCATCATGGAAGATTACTCTTGGCTTTTGGTAATAATCTCATTCATTGGGATTCGGCTGCATTAGAATTTCAAGCCATCATTTCTTTAAAGCATATGATCAAAGAATGGATGTTGGAATACAAAGGCTTGATTATTGAAGGAGATAACAAGAATGTAATCAATTTCATCAAGGAAAAAGAGGATGCAGGTAATAAAGATGCTATAGAGCTTTCTTTTATAAAATATTTTCATTATGTTATCTTTAATTGTGTTGCTAGGGAGAGCAATAAGTTAGCAGATCTTTGTGCTAACTATGCTTGTTTTAATTCTTTTGTTTGGGATGATGAAACTTGGAGCAATATCCCTCCTTCCTTTATTAAATTGTTAGAGGAGGAGTCAGATATTAGTAAGTTGTAATTCGCTTTCAGTTTATTTTATTAAGCTTTTGCTTTCTTCAAAAAAAAAAAAAGATTTCTCTTATTTTTAATATAATTATCTTAGCGATGAGGAGATTAGGAGAAACATTTTTAATTTTGTAAATTCAACCAGTAATATTTATCATCATCAAAATGGGGAAGATTGTTATAACTCGAGCTCACAACTTTATGTTTTTTATGATAATAAATATTATGACTCACATCCTTATGTCTACTTATATTTGCAATATATTTTTATTTGTGTGTACTAATATTTCAGGAATATCATGCCCCATCCAATGAAGATTCAAGGCTCAAGATTAGGTAGAATAAGTTATGCTATAAAGTTTATGTAATATTCATTAATGTATTTTTTATTTCTTGAGTCAAGTCCGATATAGGTGAATGCTAGCTTGGTGCCTATACACACACATTTAGGAGTGAGAGTGTGTCGAAACCATGAGTCCAAATTTTAAACTAATCATACTATATAATTTATATCATATTGTACGATCAGCTCATCTAAATAATCATATTTAATGATTTAGATCATTCAGGATGATCAGTTATGATCATGAAAAATAGCCACCAATCATAATTTAGGAAATATTTTTAATTTCATATTTTGTTTTAATCTACCATGATGATGTACATCATATTAGATGATCTATGACAATCATGTCTAAATTGATCTTGTGATTATGGGACTAATTATGATTAATTTATTAAATCCCATCGTCTAAGATGATCAGTGAAGATCGTATTGGACTACTCGAGAGATACATGGGATGATACTTGTTCATCCTAGATGAAATACCATAATTTTTCTTCTAATTATCCAAGACGGTCCCCAATATAGTATTAGACAATCTGTACAAATTTGAATTGATCATACTGGACTATCCGGAGATCATCCAAGATAATAAGGTCAAATTTTGCACATCATACTAGACTATCCTACAATCATACAGGATGATATTTGGCATCATAATTAAGTTTTTAGGATTTTTTTAAATTCTACACATCATACTGGATGATCCTACGAATGTAATGTACGAACTTTGTTGCTAGAATTAAATTTTTAGGGTTTTTCAAAGCCCTCTATTTAAGCTTTCTCCAAAGACATTGTAAGTGTCTTTGGCATGCGTGCATTGAGTCTTAATTCTTTTGGAGAAAACTTAAAGATATAGCTTTGAAAGGGAGAGAGGAAATGGTGGAGTTTGAGAGGGAGAAGATCCTTGTTGGTTTCAAGGGAGTGTGGAGGGGGTTTCACACAGTTGCTTCGTCAAGCTTACACCTCAGTACCATCGGATTCAAGATTTGTCTTGAAAAAAATTTTGGGAAGAAGAATATCTCTTTGGTATCAAAGGACCTGACTACTCCACACTAGAGAAGGTGAAAGTGATTCAAGGTTCTCTGCCTATGAAAGGATTTGTGGTTCTCTGCAGTCTCCTAGAGGGAGAAAAAGGATTACGGTCCTCTATTGCACCGAGTTTGTGGAAGAGATTTTGTAAAGGCTTCCTCGCCTAACTGTGGGGGCTAAATAAGAGTCACTAAATTTTTAGTGCAATACCCGGAGTTGGTGACTCCAAGGAGTGGACGTAGATCAAGTAAACCGAACTACTATAAATCTTTGTTGTGTTTGTTCTTGATTTTATTTTTTCATACTTTATTTTTCCCATTTATTTTTAAATATAACTGCTTGGTTAAAAAATCAATGACTAATATTATGTTGTATTGATTATCTATTTTCATATGCTAAAAAAGCTTTAAGAAGGGTATTTTCTTTTTATTTAAAGAAGTTTTTTTAAAAAACCAATTCATCCCCCATCTTGGTTAGCCTTGACACTAGTTCTTTAGAATTTAACAACCCTCATGAACTTTCCTCGCCAAACTAAGGACGTGAAAGAAGGAATTCTTTGGATGTGAATATATATATATATATATATATATATATATATATATATATATATATATATATATATATATATATATATATATATATATATATATATATATATATATATATATATATTATAACATGAAGCTTTTTATGCTTCATCAAATACGTAATAAATAAAATTGAAAATTTCTTTAATCAATATCTTTGAACTACATCATCAAAAGAGAATATATAATATTCATGTCAATTTTTTCTACCTACAAATATTTACATGAAAGCTAGAGAGAGACCAAATTTCTAGAGAGATAAAGGAGTTATTTTTCAAATTTTCTGCTTGCCACTTTTTCTGTGTTCCCTCTGTTATGGCTGCGGCTGTTATGGCTGCGGAAGATTGTCGGCCATCTTCAGCTGATTCTCAGGTGAACTTTCCTACTCGTATTGAAGGGAAATTGTCGGGTAAGTCAATTGGAGGTCTTTTTAATGGTGGTTCTGCTGGTTCATCCTTCCATGGTTCCTGATCGGAATATGTTTTTGAAGGAAAAACCTTTGATCATTAAAGATGTGCCTTCGTCATGAGTTAAGAAGGTGTTACCTGTTGTTGGGAAAGGTAAAGGTGTTGTTACGGATGCTAGTTTAAAAGTCCAAATATTTTTGAAATTGTTATAGGAAATAAGGAGGTGGAAAAGGAGCTGTTGATTATGAAGCTTTTTCTTCATCTATAATGAAGATTTTCTTTAATAGATTTGGGGATGGTAATACAGATTCTATAGTAATTGAAGGTTCTTTTTCAAATATTAAAACAGATTCTAGAGATTCAAATATTGTGGAGTTTAAGCCTACTTGTGTTGATAGAATTGGGTCTGGTTATCAAATTCCTGATCAAATTGTTGCTTATATTCGTAGTCCTGAGCTTAGTTCTAGTCTTGAGAATTAAATTTATATGACCAAGGGGTTTTTAATTCTTCTAATCCTACCAAGAAGCCTCCTGTTCAAAATGATTTGCCCAAAGCAGGGAATAAAAGGTCAAATATCAAAATTGTAAATTCTGATTATGAATCATATATTACGGAAGATGGTAAACCTGTTAAATTATTTGTTTAAGATGAATTGGAAAACATGAAGAAACTTTAAAATGCGGTTGTATTTAAAGTATTTGAAGAAAATATTCCATTCCATTTGATTAGCCTGGAATTGCGGAGGCAATGGAGTGAATTTGGGTAATTTTACCTAACTATGCTGGGATTAGAGTAGGTTTTGTGTTCTTTTCTTTCATCAGAAGCTATGGAGTGGGTGTTGTTGGATGGGCCTTGGTATGTGAATGTCCATATAATAGAAATTGATAAATTGTCTCCTACCTTTTCACAATCTTCCTTAAAGAGGCTATCAGCACCAGTTTGGATAACGATGTCTCATCTCCCATTGCAATGTTGGGATGAGGTTAATGTTATCAGAATAACTTCTAAAGTTAGTATTCCTTATATGATTGATGGGAATATGTTTCAACGTGGGAGGAGAGAATTTACTAGAATTTGCGTTTATATTAAGCTTGATAGCCAGCTTCCATTGGGTATTTGGGTTGAAGGTATTTCAAGGCGTTTTTACCAAAAAATTGAATAGAAAAGGATTTCTAAATTCTGCTTCAATTGTGATAAAATTGGCCAATAGAAAAATAACTATTTAGAATGGGTTTTTGAAGTTAAAAAGAATAGTGTACATGAGTTTGTTGATCGAATTGATGCTTACTATTCTGGTGGTATGGAAGACCCTATTAATTCTGATAAAGTTAATTCTGTAAAATTTGTTGTTGTATGTGAAATAGATGGTGTTGAAGACAATGATTCAAAGTATGGACCTTGGATTCATGTTTATTATGATATAAGAAAATTTAAAAAATCTACTAGGGAAAGAGTGGTTTAGAATTCTGTTAGATTGAATGGTGTTAAGCTTGCCACTAAGGTTGTTGCGAAGAATAGTGAAGTAAAGGTAGTTGTTAATTCTGGTCATAGGTGTTTGAAGGATTCAAAGTTGATAGTGGAAGACATGGTTCAAGTTCTATCTCCAGCTAAAGGTGTTGATTTATCTGTTGGAGATGTTGGTCTTAATTCAAATAATATGAAGGATTCTTCTTTATAAGCTATAGCAGTTATGGAGTTTGTTATGAATCCTAACTCTAATTTATCTAGAATTCCTTTTTATGTTAACATATTTAATGTGTTAAATGGGACTTTTGATGCAGAGACTGATATTATTGATAAATTTGAAGACTTTGGTAAACAAGTTGCTAGTTTTTCTGAGTTTGAGATTGATGATAAAACTTTGAAAGATTCTGTTGGAGTGGTCTCCAAAGAGAACAACTATTATGTCCTCTGATCGGACGTAGAGCTACGTTCGGCCGCCAATAACATGTCGCCACGTGCTCTTACTCTTTACCGCGCGGCCCGACGACTTGACCCGGAGCGGAACCCGGGAATGCTATGTTTGCGATTTTCTCGGTATTGCTCGGTATTTGCTAGGTATTGCTTTGCAAAAATAAGAAATACCGCTCTGTGAAGACCAATACCATGCAAATACCGAGTTGTACCGAGTTTTTTTACAACTCTATTTGCTCGGTATTGCTAGAAAAAACTCGGTACAACTCAGTATTTGCTCAAGATTTGCTCGATATTGCTAGGGATTTGCTCGGTATTACTAGGTATTTGCTCGGTATTGCTAGAAAAAACTAGGTACAACTCGGTATTGCTAGGTATTTGAAATATATCCAAAAGGTGATGAGATGTTGTTCGGCTCGTCAAGGATTTAAAAAAACGCACGTGCGAGAAGCCAAAAAATAGCGGGTCGGGTCGGCAACTTTTTTTCATGCTACGTGTCGCTAAAACATTGGTGGCCGAACGTAGAGGAGCGTACGTTCACCGGACCGAATAAAAGGTGACTTGTCATATGTTAAGAGGAAACTTACTAAAGAACTTAAAAGATTAGGTCCTGTTATGTTGATTCCTAGAAATAGGAAAGTTGATGAGGGTAATAAAGATAGTGTTGGGGATTCTTCCACTATAAATAATTAATGTCATCAATTTCCTTTTGGAATTATAGAGGAGCTAGAAAAAGACAAGCTTCTCTATATCTAAATGAATTTGTTAAAGAGCATGATGCATTTTTTATTGGGCTGTTGAAAATTAAGTTAACCTCTATTGATAGAATGGAGGTTAATTTGCTTATTGGTGTTGATTGGAATTTTTTTTATTTTCCTTCTGATGGGTTGTTGAGTGGTATTCTTGTGCTTTGGAAATCAAATATTGCTTCTTTTTCTATATTGGAAGCTTCTTCTCAATACATCATTGGTGAATTAAATGTTCTTAACAAAGGTGTTTGTATTATTTCTTTGTTTATGGGAATAAAGATGTGTGCAAAAGAAGAGAGTTACAGAATAATATTGAGTTTTACTCTTCAAAAAATAATCCCTCTGTGGTAGGTGTGGATTTCAATTGTATATTATCCAAGGATGATAAAAGGGGAGGGATAAATTCTTATTTTCCCAAGGATGTAAGGAAATGAAGGCTTTTATGGCTAATAATGATTGCCATTAAATTGGTTTTATTGGGCATAAATTCACATGGTGTAATAATAAGGAAGGAGGAGCTTGTATTTTGGAAATGTTGGATAGATGTTTTTTGAACTCTATAGCATTGAATTCGTCCCATTTGATGGAAGTGCGGCATCCTGCAAGGGTGGCTTCAGCTCATTGTCTAATTATTTTGAACCTTTTGAAATATAAGCTTCCTAATAATATGGTTATTAGATATGAAGATATGTGGACCTCATATAGTGCTTCTTCGACTATTTTGGCTAATTAAGTCTTGGAAGAAAAGGGTTTTTGGTAGTTATGTTAAATAACTTAATATAAGGTTCAAAATATATTTTAGAGCTTTGTATTATTGGAGAAAATCCAAGCTTAAAGACTTCATTAAGTTGAAGGATTGCCTAAAAAAGGAGATTTTGGAGTTGCAAATGGAGGAGTCCTATACAGGAGGGCTTTTTGGTGATAAGGTCTTGTTATTAAGATCTAAAGTGAATGAACTAAATATTACCATTACTCTTTTAAACACTTGATGGAGACAACGAGCTAAGGTCAAATGGATGGCTAAGGGGGATACCATTTCTAAATTTTTTTTCACTCTTTTATGAATGCTAGAAGGAATGAAAATTGGATTTATCAAATTAAAGATGCTAATGGATTGATGGTGGAAGATCAAAATGATATTGAAGGATTTTTTTTTTTAATTTCTTCAAGGATAAATGGAAGGAAAGGAATTGCTTACTTGATGGGTGGCCTTCTCAATTGTGTTTGTTGGATGATGCTGACAGAGTATTATTGGAAACGAAAGTAATAAAAGAAGAACTTTTTGATGTGGTGAAGCAACTCGGGAGTAACAAATCTCTAGGTAATTATGCGATAACTTATTCATTCATAAAGGCATATTGGGGTATTATAAAGGAGGATGTACGGAATGCTATTAACAAGTTTTTTTCTTCTGGGGAGGTGAATTTTGGTTGGAAAGATACTTTAATTGTTCTCATTCCTAAAGTTACTAATCCTTTGGTTCCATCCAATTTCAGGCTCATAAGTCTTTGTAAGATAGTTTATAAGATTGTGGCAAAAATCCTTTTGAATAGATTTAAAATAATTCTTCCAAAACTAATTTAATAGGAACAAGCAGCATAGGTCGTTCATTACCAGAGCATGTTTTAATAGCACAAGAAGTATTTCATAAATTTAGATTTTCAAAATCTAGGAAAGGTTTAGTTTCTTTCAAAATTGATATGGAACAGGCATGACAATATGGGGTGGTCAACATTAAAGCAAGTTTTGGATTATTTTGGCTTTCCTTCCAAAATTTCAAGGCTTATTATGGAATGCGTTGAAGATCCCAAATTCTCTACTTTGGTGAATGGTAATCCTTCCAACTAGATAAAAGCAAGAAGTGGATTCTGACAAGGTTGTACATTGTCCCCATTCTTATTTGTTTTATACTCTCAATTGTTATCAAATGCTTTTTTTAAAAAAAAGGTGATTCTATTAGTATTAAAATTTTTCCAAGTGCTTCGAGAATATCTCATTTATTATATGTAGATGATATTTTAATTTTTGTAAGCAAATATTAATACGGTGAAGGAAATAGAGAGAATTGTAATGGATTTGTGTAAGTGGTATGGCCAAAAAATTAATTCTCAAAGTCCTGTATTATTTTTGGCAAGTCAGTTAAAAGAAGGAAGAAAAAAAGGATTTCTCGCATTATGGGTTTTAAACCTATTAAAGAAATGAATTATTTGGGTGTGAAGATTGCTTTGAGAAGGCTTATGGTCTTTGATTTTAAGAACAAATTAGACAAAGTTTTGGGAAAATTAAATTATTGGGGGAATAAATTTATTTCTCCACCTAGAAGATTTATTCTCCTTAAATATGTATTTCTTTCCTTTCCAATTTTTTTTATCTCATTCTCTAGTTCCAAGGGGAGTTTTGAATGATTTAGATCAATAAGATGTGTAGAAATCTCATTTGGCATAAGCAAAATGGTAAGAATGGTCTTCATTATGTATCTTGGGATGTTCTTTGTAAGTCAAAAAATTTTGGAGTTCATGGACTTCATTCATGTGTAAGAAAAGTGGGGCCTTTAAGAGCTAAGTTGGCATGGAAGTTTTTAAAGAATTCTGGTTCGCTTCTTAACATAATTCTGGGTGCAAAATATGGATCTTGTAGTTGGAATTATGAGTTGAAGAATGGTTGTTCCTCTTCATTGAAAATTATATTTCATGGTGCTAAATTGCTGGCTCCTATTATATGATGGAAGATTTCGGCTGGGAATTCTATTAATCTTTTCAAAGATGTTTGGGTACTGGATAGGAGCTTTAATAAATGGCCAACATTTATTATTGTTTATGATAACATTGAGGTTACAGTAGATAAATTCATCTTAAATGGAGAATAGAATGAGGCTGGACATACAAATTTTTTGGAGAACAATGGTTTATCTGATTCGTCAAACTCGGATTTGTCCAGAATTGGGTAATGATCAGTTGGAACTTATATATCAAATTTATGGAAAATCAATTTCTGCATTGGCAATTGAGTTGTCAGTTCATGAGCAAATGGATCCTTTGTATTGGAAATGGCTTAAAAGAATAAAGCTTAATCCACATGTTGAAGTCTTCTGGTGGCATATATTCAATAATGTTATTCCTACATTTCAATTTCTAATGTATAGAGGATTATGTGATCCTAATTCTTGTCCAAGTGGTTGCAATACATTAGAGGACTCCGAAGATGTGGCAGTGAAATGTTTAAAGATTATTCAGGTGATTCAATATTTCAATAAATGGGGTTTTCATATTCCAACTTTTTTATCATCTAATGAATGTTGAATGGGTTTGGAAATTCTTGCTTCTAAAAATGCTTTCTTAGCTAACTTGTATTGCTTAGTGGTTTATTTATCTTGGAAAGCTAGAAATAAAGTTATACAAGGTGATGTAGACATATAAAAAATAGAAACAAAAAATCAATCAACGAACATCTTTATAAAATGACTAAGTCATGAAGTACAGTACCCGTAAGGTCAAAGTTGGGAATCATTGATATTAATACATGGACTTATTTTATTTTGAATAGTTTTAGATGTATTATTGTTGGGTTATTTTGTTTTTACTTGCATTTTTATTCTTGTTCATTCATATTCATGTTTTTCTCTATATTTGTTATTTGTTTTATTAGTTTTTATATGATTTTTTTTTATTATTCATGTTCTTGATTTTATTGTTTTAGTTGTTACCATTATTTGAAGATGGTTTTGGGGCAATTTATGACAATTTCACAAATTCATAATGATTAAAATTAAATATTTAAAAAATTAAAAAATATTATATTTAATGATACTATATGATCCACATCGCATCATACAAGCTACTTTATATAATATATTTCCGATCGTGTTGATTGAATAGTCAAAATACCTATTATAAACTATATCAAAGTTTATATACTTAATAAAGTTAAACCATACTATACAATTCACATCGTACTAAGCAATCTCTCTAAGTTAAACTGTACATTTTTAGAGTCATATTGACAATCAATTATTACATAACTTAGTTTGCATATAAATAGTAGTTATATCTCGCTAATTTTCTTGTGTGTGAGAGAACATTACAAGCATGCCTTGCTAATTCTATGGAGTTTAAAAGCATCGACATTCGATCAATGAAGAGGTCCTCATTTTTTAAAGGATAGGATGCAATAGCTTATGATTTAATGTTGGCAAGCAATAATGAGAATAAATAATGTTAATAAATAAATCATATCATTTCATATAAGTTATTGTTGGCAAAATAATAATGAGAAATTGAGAACAAATAGTGTTAATAAATAAATCATATTGTTTTATGGTTTAACTAATTAAATAGATAAATTATCTTATTGCTTCCAGGAATCTTGTAATTTATCATTATTATTCTTATTATTATTTGGATGGATGAGAGTATGTATGATGTCAAAAATATCTTTGTTCGTGCTCTTTCTATTGGATTCACAATGTCATTTGCTTGAGATCTGCATGGGAGTTCATAAGCATAAGGAGCTACAGGTACTAACCTCAATTAGTAAAGTACATGCATGGCCTTTGCAACAAGGATGAATAGAGATGATCTTCATCACAACCATGTCCCCATGTAAAGAAAATTGGAAGAGGAATGAAATGTTGTCACTTTATCAATATCGCTAACCTTTTCCATCTTCTATATCTTCAACATTCAACTTTTATTTTGATTTGCTTGTTCTTGTTGGTGAATTATTCATCGACAACTTATTTTAGGTTCTCTTACAGTCAAATTAATAGAATTAATAAATATTATGATTCATATGAAGATAAATATTCTACACATTCAAGAAACTAAATGGGTGGAGAGAAGGCAAGGAGATTTATAGTTTATGATTTAAACTATAGAATTTAGGTACGAGTCATACTAGAAATGATGTTAAGTGTGATTATAAATAAAAGTTTGAAGATAATATTGTAGAAATTAATAAAATTGAAGATAGAAGTATAGTTTTAAATATTGTTATTGATGCTAAGATTATTAATATTATAAGTGTTTATGCCCCTCAAGTAGATTTGTCTATGTTCAAAATTAAAATTTTAAAATGATTTAAAAAAATTAATACAAATGACGCCTCTTGAAGAAAGAATCTTTATTGAAGAAGATATAACTAAACATGTTGGCAGAGTAGTAAAAGATTTTAAGAGCATTCATGGTGGCTATGATTTTGGAGCAACTAATGAAGGTGGTACAACCTATTAGATTTTGCTCTAGCTTATACTTTTGTAATTTTTAATACCTTATTTAATTTAAAAAAGAGAGGATAATATCATTACTTATAGGAATGGATATTATAGAACTCATATTGATTATTTTTTGATAAAAAACATCATTTTGATTGCAAAGATTATAAAGTTATTATGAGTGAAAATTTAAATAACTAACAATGCTTATTAGTTTTTTACTTTAAGATAAAGTGACAAAATATGTAAAATAAAGTAAATTATTATTCTAGGATTAGATGGAGGCATTTAAAGAGCACAAATAAAAATATATTTGAGAGTAACATTAAAGATCTTAAGATTATGATTGTACATGAGAAAGCTAATGTTACGTTGAAAAAAATTGCTAGTGAAATTAAGAATATTACAAAGGACGTGCTTTGAGTATTAAAAGAAAAACTCTTAATTGTAAAAAAACGTTGGTAGTGGAATCAAAATATATGAAAAAATATAAAAAATAAGAAGCTTGTTACAAAAATTGGTTTAGATATACAAACACAATAAATTTAGAAAAATATAAAAGGGCCTTAAGGAGCAAGGGTGTGAAAATCGGACAGGACAACAAACCGGGAAGAAGAAGAGGTTCATGGTTCGACCAGTCGAACCAGGACATAATAAATAATATTATTATTATAAAAAATTAATAAAATTAATATAATAATGAAATATAATAATAATATAATTTAATATAAACTATTGGTAATTTATGTTACATATTTAGGTATAAATTATAAATATAAATTATATAAAAAACTCATAATAAAAATTAATTATTTATAATATATAATTAAATATAAAAATTTAAATATATAAAAATAAAATATTATTAACTAAAAAAGAAAAATTTAATAAAATAAAATTGAAAGTAAATTTATTCATATTATAAAAATTAATTCTTTATAATATATAATCAAATATATAAAAAATAAATGGATAAAAAATAAAAAATAAATATTATCAACTAAAAAAATAAATTTATTCATATAATTAAAATTAATTGAAAATCCCATTAAAAAGAAAGATGTTTTGCTTTGTATATTTTATACATGAAACCAAATATATATATTTTTTGCTTTGTATGGTTTAATCCCACATCACTTGTGATGTTTTGCTTTGTATAGTTTATATATTTTTTTTGCTTTTACACATGATAGGAGCTCATATGGAGTAATAAACTTTAATATTTATTTAATAAATTTAATATATAATATTTATATTAAATGATTAAGTTTAACATTTATTTAATATTAAATAATTTGTTTAATTTTTTAAATAAAAAATTGAACCAGGCAATTTTAGAAATCGGGACCGATTCGTCGGTTTTTGGTTGAACTGGAAGTTCATGCCGATTTGGTGCACAACTGATTTTCAAGGCTGAAATGGACTGGCCTTCAAACTAGTTCACGGTTGAACCGGTTAGACCGACTAGTCCGGTCTAGTTTTCAAAACCGTACTAAGGAGTCTATGAAAGTAATATGTGATACAAAGGGTTTATCTTTAATGATTTATATTATAGATTAGATACTAAGGAAAGTGAAAGATGTATATATATATATATATATATATATATATATATATATATAAGTTAGCCAAGCAAAGAGATAGAAGAAGTAAGGATTTAGTTCAAGTGAAGTGCATTAAAGATGAGGATCAAAGATTGATTTATTAGAAGAGAATATTCAACAAATGTGTATGAGATATTTCAATAAACGTTTCAATGATGATTATGAGAGTACAATTGAACTTAGTAGCCTTAGTCCCCCCAATGAAAATAAAGATTTTTATTTTTATCATCCTATTAATAAAACTGAAGTAAGAGAGGTTTCAAAGAAAATGAAATGTGAAAAGGTTATGGACCTTATGATATTCCAATAGAGGTATGTAAATGCTTAGGAGATGAACATACCAAATATTTAAATATTATTTTAAGGACTTAAAAGATGGTAGATGAGTGAATAAAGAGTATTTTGATTCCTATTTTTAAGAATAAAGGTGATGCACAAAAGTGTGTGAATTACATAATTATGTTTATGTGTCATACATTAAAACTATGGAAGAGAGTTATTGAGCATAGGTTACAACGTGATACTAATGTTTCTAAAAATCAATTTGGATTCATGCTGGGTAGGTCTACTATGGAAGCTATACATTTATTGTAAGGTTTGATGGAGAAGTATAGAAAGAATAAGGAGGATCTACATATCATATTTATTGATTTAGAGAAAGCATATGATAAAGTTCCAAGAAGTATGTACTTTGAAGAGTTATTGAAAAAAAAAAAGAGTTGAAAATGCTTATTTTCAAATCATTAAGGATATATATGTAGGAGTTACTACTTGTATTCAAACACAAGGTGGTTTGTCCAATTGTTTTCCTATTTCAGTTGGATTACATCAAGGATCAGCTTAAAGCCCATATCTTTTTACTTTAGTCATGGATGTTCTTACTAGTCATTTATAAGAGGATGTACCCAAGTGTATATTTTTTACTAATGATATTTCTCTTGTTGACAAGACTAGAGAGGGAGTTGATGAAAACTTGAATTATGGAGGTCAACCTTATATTCTAAAAGTCTTTTGCTTGAGTAGTCCTAAAAATGAGTACATGGAGTGTAATTGTAGTAGTATTAGATCTAATCAGAGTCAGCTAAATATTCCTAAATTATTCCACACTACACTTATTTATAGGACTCTGAGGGTTACAAGAAAAAATACATGAAAAAGGTACAATGTACAATTTTACACATAATACCTAAAACACATGTAACCCCTTGGTTGGTTGAGGAAGAGCAGGGTCATAGAGCTTTAATGTCCTAACTCTAGGCAAGCTTAGATGTGACGAGTATGCACTAGGTGAGTTTATGGCTAAGTGCTGAGATGAGGGGGCTCACGAGTGGTAGACTTGCTAATGTTGCTGATGACTAGAGTGGGAGATCTCATATCGCCTTAGAAGAGAGAGACAAGTGAAATGTTGTTGTAGGAAGAGAAATCTCTAGACTGGATGGTCGTGTCAAGGTGAGTTAAGAGCCTCATGAGTAGGCAATTTCCTAAAATTGAGATTGTCAAGTTTATAAGAGGATGATGGCTCTGAGAGAGTGAGCGTCTGACCAGGGAGGCGATCTCCGTATGTGGCATGATTTGAGTTACTTGTTTGGCGAGGAATTTTAAATTCACCCTATAAAGGATGAACTTCATGACAGAACGGGCAAGTAGCACCTATTGCGGGTCCCGAGTGAGTTCCTCAAGTGGGCATCTTTTGAGGGCAAGTTCCTTTATTATGACATGCTGACTACTTGTTAAATACTTGTGAAGGCATATGAGAGTATATGCATACCATACACATTCATATGATGCACAACACCACCACTATACAAGATTTTAATATATTAATATTAATATAAATTATAACTATCATGGAAAACACAAACTTATATAATTTGAATATTATGCTAAATAGGTATAATTTCAATTCTAGTATGCATAGAAATCCTAAACACTCCATTTTTTTAGCACTCTTATGAAAACTAGTGTGTACTTTAATGTGGTGTGTGTAACACTAATACCTTAAACAAACATAATTAGGGGGTAAATATATATTTTGCATATAAATCATAAGATATTTCCATGATTTATATAGTCATTGTACCAAATTTTTTTATTAGTATTGATAAATCATTAGAAATTACATCAATCAAGCATGAATCTTGATATAAGCTCATGAATAAGAAATTTTTAGGTTTAACTTCAGGGCCATATAAACTCCAATTTTAGTAAGCTTACAATTAAAATGAATAGTTTGATGAAACATGAAAAAAAAAAAAAAAAAAACCTTAACTTCATCTTAGTCTAAATGAGGCCAAATCAAGCACTTAAAGTGTAGTTGAAAACTTCATGAAACTACCTAAGGGACCAAAAGAATTTTTAATATTTCATGTTTATAGTCAAAATGAGTGTCTTGGCTAGAAAAAAAAAATCATTAAGCCTAACTTAACTCAATTTTAATGGCATTAAGGCTCTTAAATGCCTAAAGCCTAAAGAATATTCTATAATTAATAGAATCAACACGGGCCATCCATGGAGTATTTAGGAATTTTGGCTAAAATTACAAAAAAAAAAAATTACTCTATAAAAATATAACTATACCCCCATTCTTTATATGAAAAAGACCTAAAATTAAAGAGTTTAGATATCTAAATAACTCCGAAATTCTATTCGACAATCACACCAATAATTATCGCAAAAAATAGTTATTGCTTGGTTGTAGCCCTCACCTTTGTCAGCCAATCAATGTAGCCTCACATTTACCCGACTGTCATCATTGACTGATATCGCATAATCATGGACACCCAATGATCATCTCATGCATGCCACCATTTATTGATTATGCTAACATTTATTGGTTGTCTTCCATCTTATGATCATTGTCATCACCATTTACTATTTTATTAGTATTCTCACTACATTTATCAGATATTGAGATACAATCCATTATTTGTAATCTCGTCTTCTTCTTGGTGTAGTGGATTTCTATAATCTTACTTACATAGTAGATTGTTTCAACTAAACTTTTTTCCTTTAGAGTTTTCTATGTAAAAGCTCCAGTGCCTCTTCTAAGCTTCTCATATATTTGGGTGTGAATATGTGTGCATTGGTGATGATGTTAATGTGTTATTATGTGTATTTTGTATGATTTATAATAGGTTTCTTTCTATGATAGCATGTTATTTGCAAATGAAATCAAGCTTCACTTTCAATAATTTGTTTTGCTTTTATGGTTTATAAAAAATAAAGAATGATCATGTAAGGAACTATTTCTCCTTTTCGAAGAACCACACTCATTTTTCAAAATATGAAAAATTTCTATGGAAAAATTCATATTCTTTTTCCAATGGCTAACACTTCCTAAGTTTTTTATGCATTCAACTAATCTCTTTTAGCCACGAGACAAATATTTTCCTACTCATCCAATTCACTAAACTTATACCCTTTTTCCTTATTTCTTTCCTTTTCTGATTGTCTTCTTGCCTTCAAAAAATCTAAGAAATCTCAATTGGAGTTTGTTTGGGGCAATGTTTTTATTGATTTGCTTTCCAAATAACAACCACAATCCCATTTGACTGTAATTTTCTTATTATTTTTTAGATATTTTATAGAAAATAATAATATTTTATGATAAATTTAACTAAATGTGGCAGTTGTAAGAAAGTTGATATCTGATTTTTTTTTTAAGGAAAAAAATCTGTTATATTTATAACTATTTAAAAAAATCAAATTTCGTTGTAACAATTTTACAAAAACCAAAGGGTCTATTTGAGGTTAATTATTGTGTCCGGACACCAAATGCATCCAGAGACCAATAAAAAAGCGCCACGTCAGTCGGCGCTCGGTATTTTTCGGTACCGTTTCCGGACACAATAAAAATTCATAATTGAGGCAGTCACAGTGTTTTTCAAAAGCTTTTGAATAACTGATATGAGGAAAGCAATTTTTTTGATATCTAAATTATGGGTATTATAAATCATTTTAAAATATGGGACATTAATTTTGTTACAGTTATTAATTTTTAAAGTTATTTCAAATCATTTTTAAAAAGCAATAAGAAAGGTATAGGCAAATATGATTTTGATTAATATTTGTATGCAATACTATTTTAAAAAAGTTCTAAAATGACCCTTAATGTACCACAATTTCTTATATATATATATATATATATATATATATATATATATATATATATATATATATATATATATATATATCATTAAATTTTTATTTATTTTGATGTTTAAATAACATCAAAATATATGTACAAAAATATATTTTATTTTAAATTAATTAATATTAATATGATTTTTAAGAATAATTAGAGATTAAATTATTAAATATATAAATTTTAGTTATTAAATATATAAATACATAGCTCCCAACCCACTAAGGTGCTTTTGTCTTTTGTGATTATTGAGATTATTTAAGAAATTTATAGGGGGATTGATATACATAACACTTAAAAAACTCCACAACCTATTAATAGAGTACACTTTATAAAATTTAAATATTAAGTAATAAATCAGATATTTTTTTTAGAACATTTAGGTCTTAAGATCCGACAAAGTGTGTCTAATTCTCCAGGTAGAGGAGCTTTTGGGGGTCCGAACAGGTGCCAAAGATCGGCGCCATACTTTATTGAGATTATCGGGCTCGTTAATGACCGTCCACGCAAGCCGAGCGCGAAAGCCAAAAATAACTTGGAACCCAATCACACGGAAGGCAGAGGCCACATAGGCATTCCCTTGCTATTGAATCCTTCTGCCACAGGAACCTCCGTCCGAGCTTTTCGATACATTTACCCCATTCACTGCGCCAGAAGGTAAGCGGGAATAGTGAGCAGTGCCGAGCGGATCAGCAGAGCACGCCCAGCATATGAGAGGTGCTTCTTTCCCCAAATGTTCGTCTTTTGGGCATATGTCCGCCACCTTAGCTTCCGCATAACCAGCGGAATCCCAAAAGTCGATGAATTAGCAATCGTTGTTTCCACTTCGGGCACCGCTTATTAAAGAGATTGCCGATTTCTATTATCGCCCAAAATAATAGCCGCATTATGCCTGGAAGCCTCCGCGAACACTAGGATAGTACTTTACTTAGGAACAATATCCCAATTGATCACCCCGTTGCTTGAATTAGAGTAATTCAGAGCAGAGAATAAAGAGGTACGGGGATAGCGGACATCCCTGCCGCAGCCCGCTCAAAGCTTGAATCCACGGCGACTGTAATAAGTAGCGAAAAGCGAGGCCGCACAATCAGATATCCACTGGATAATTTTTTCCCACGACACATACGCCTGGGTAGGTCAGCGCCAACATGCCCGCATTATGGAATTTACACATCATCTCCTGTACAATAAGCCCATGCCTAGAGATGGATCTCCCCGGAATACATCAAATATATAAGATTGAAACTCAAAATTTTTTATTTGATAGCCAAAACTCACAACCAACATGTCAAGATGAACTTCATAAATGGATAAATTATTACCTACGGAGTCCAGATGTAGCTCATGAAGATATTATTACTTGCAGAGTCCAGATGCAGAGCTACGTCTAGGGTCCAATCACATAAGAATACATGATTAATACACACTGTGTATTAGTTGCATATTAGCTATGTATTGATAAGTATTAGCTGTGTATTAGCTAGTACATATTGTATACCTATAATAAACAATTAGTACATACTAATACACATTTAATATATAATGTGTATCATAGTACACAATATGTATTTGTTAATACATAGCTAATACATATATACTAATATACTGTTAATATCCACTGAGGTTTTAGGGTGGTTGGTGGGCAAGTACGGTTGGGAACCCCCATCCCGGATTGGAATCCCATCTACTACGATCTCGCCTCTTTAGTGGGGCAAAGCAAGTGTGGGCCCGATGCGGCCTCACTAGGTTCTGCCAAAAGATTAATTACGCAATCAAACACTCGCTTTGAATTGGCAGCAATTAGATAAGCCGTTCTATATATATATATATATATATATATATATATATATATATATATATATATATATATATATATATATATATATATATATATAGTATAATACAAAACTAATATACAATATATATTAATCTTATGTTAACATAACTCTAAGTCGGAAAGCCACACTTAATAATTTCTCTCATAAATGAGATAATTTTAAGAGCTATTTTTCTGAATCCCATAAAATTACATCGATACGGGATTGCCTCTCTTCTTTCGCTCTCTCGCTCCTCTGCAAGCGCTTTGCCACTGCCACCGGCCGTCGATATACTGTATTGCCAGTGAACTTAGATTTATTCAAGGAAATGAAATGTTCTCCATATGCACTTCGCCTAGGCACTCATTTCTTCTAGGGAGATGGAAAGGCAGGAAGCTGCGGGCCTCCTTCATATCCGCCACACGGACGATCGGTGTCGCGCCTTGGCGAATCCCTTGTTCCGTGAACGACAATTCAACTCTCGTATGTTCTTTTTCTGAAATTTTGGCATCGTTCTTCCCATTCTTCTTTTTCGTTAATTTTTTGACTCTTATGGGTGATCAATCCCTTCAGAAAATTTTCTATCTTCTTGCAGCATGATTTCGATCCTTTCAAGGAGCTACTAGAGCTTGAAGTGGATTCACGCCCGAGGTTTGGCCTTTTATGTTCTTCATACTGCAATGATATTTTAGTTTGTCCGGGGAAAATGTTATTCTGGTTGATTATTTTCCATTTTTCATTCCAATGGTTGTGTATCCTGAATTTTGCGGCAGTGCTTCAGAACACGTGAAAAATTTTTCTCATCTACTTCCCTGAAAAGGACTGCTCTTTTTGCAAAGTTTTGTATTCTAAGTTTTTTAGTGGTATAAGTTGAACCCTATTTGAGACTTCCAGGCAAGCAAATATGTGAGAAGGGAATGAAAATTCGATTGGTTCTCGTAATCTCTTAATGAAGTACTATAAAGAAGGCAACCAATTCCATTGTGGAGAAGGTTAAAATATCACGCCCCCTCACTAAACCTTATCTCAACCCTCTTTTAGAAGACGAAAACTAAGTTCAATAGTAGAAGATGAACTACATTAGTTTCAGATCACTGTGAGGGTAGTTAGAACAGTTGTAGTAGTCGATTGTTTATCTAGTGAGTAATTATCTCTCCAGTGTTGCTGCTTGGAGCAACTTATATCAACCATGTTAACTTTTAGACCAGAAGGTTAAGGAAATGAGGTTGATTAAAGCTTTTTTTTTTTTTAATTCAAATTGGGAAGGCTAATTTTTTTTTAACTTCACATTGGAGGTCTGAAGGAGCTTGGAGATCATTTTTGTTTTAATTTGATTGATGACTCTTTTGATATATTAGCTAAAGAACAATTGATTATTTTATCACATTATGTTGATCAGCAATGTCATGCTGTTAAGTGTTCTTTAGATATTGAACCTGTCTTATAGATAAGGTTGAGATTTTCGGCTACATCCTTGACAACTTGACAACTTCTTGTATGATTTACACATTTTATATAGGAAATCGCTTCCTTAAATTAATAGAAAATAAATTGATTTAATAAAATTAATGAATGCTTATTATGAAGCAGGGAAAACTATGAGTCAGAAGCTCTTAATAAAATGTGTCAAGTTTATGGTAAATGATCAATGATGAGGATATTTTATTAGAAATATTAAGATACTTATATAATAACTATAAGATAATTTTTTCGCACTACAAATTAGCTTTTTTTTTTTTCCTAAGACGAAATTGCAATAAACTTTTCAACTGTAATATAGCATGTCCTTGATGGGGACATCAAATCATGGAAAGCATATCAGAGACGTGGCCGACGATCTACGGCCACGATAGCGCCGATCTATTTTTGAGTCCTCATATGTATTAGTTTTATTTATTTTCTTTATGTATTTGTTTTAGTTGCATTTTCCTTTTTTCCTTTAAAGGGTTTGTCATGTGTAAGCCCTAAGGGCTATGTCATCTTTTTTTTTCCCCGCTCATTGTATGAGGCTATATATAGCCCCTTTATGTTTCTTTTGAATGGATGAATGAATTTTAATGAAATTTTTGCACATTGAATTCTTATGAGAGCTTGAGAGTCTTTGGAGAGAAATTCCTTGGAGAGGGAAGCGGATCACCCACCAACCTTGGAAGAGTCCAAGTTTGTGACTAGTTTCTTCTTGTCTTCCACCTCTTTCTCCCTCCCTTCCCTTCTACTCCATGACCCCCTCCAAATTTCCCACCGCCTACTACATTCACCACCCCACCGCCGACCAAGGCCCTTTCCCCACTCCACCTAGCCGCCGGCCATCCATGGTGGTTCCCCTTGATTGGGTGACCCACTTATTTCCTCCACCTCCACCTAACCGTAATCCAAACCCTAGCCTAGCCGCCGGCCTCCCCTTTCTCCCTTGCTTCCAAATTTTCAATTCCCTCATCATTACTTTCCTATCCTAGATTTTCTCTTTTGGAAAGGTTTACAATTTAAATTATTCAAATCAAATTTGAATTTTGAAATGTTTCCTAAAATAGAATCCTCTTTTAGGAAAGTTTCTAAAAATCAAATCCAAATTTAATTTGAATTAGATTGGAATTAAATCCTATGTCCTAATTTGAGAATCTCATTTAAGAAAGTCATAACCCTTGCTTATTTCCCCCAAATTCTCTCCCTCTGCCGTCGGCCCCATGCTTGTCCCCTTCTTAACTAGTTTCCAAACTTCAAGCCTCTCTCTTTGGGAAGACTTCAAAGTTTCTCCCTCTCTCCTAACTGCCCCCTTCCTCTCTCCAAATCCCCATTAAATCCTTCCCAAATTAAAGGATTAATTAGGGGAAAGAATTTATTAATTCTGTCCATTCTTTCTCCCCAAATTCTGAACCAATTTCTTCACCAAGTCTCTTCCTTTGGCCGGCCACCTCGCCCCTTGAATCCTTGAGAGAAAGAAGTTTCTCTCAAGGGGAATCTTCAAGGAGAGCAAGGATGTCGTCTACAACACTTCAACACTACGAAATCGATGCATGGTCGATCCCGATCTTGACTCTGGTTTCGTCTACAACGAACAAGGCTTCGTCAACGTCCTCCGGTCACCTTTCTTCGACGTCAATCCGGAAGTAGGCAATTCCGCCGAGGAGTACTTGGAGCGTATCATCTTCACCTTGTCCGAAGCCATCGAAGAGCAGCTATCCACCGTTCACTGGAAAATCACCACCGTCCCATGTCAAGGGTGAACTTTTCCTCATATTCAATTTTCTCCTAATCTTCTTCTCTTGTAGGTTGTGAATCAAGCACAAGGAATCGTACAAAGCTATTTGTCAATGCTTAGTAAACGTAGGGTATGAGTTTTGACTTTCTATGCTTTCTAATCTCATTGTTAACCTAGGGATGCTATTGAAAATCTTCTTACTTTGCATATGTTGAAATTTTAATTGCTTTTGTGATCTTAAATTCTTAACTTTTAGCGTGTGATTTGGTCTAAGCAAAACCACCTCTCTTTTGCTTTCAATTATCATTTAGTAGCTAACGTTTTTAATTCTTATTTATCTTACGTGAAGAGTGCAACATCTTATTTCATTTAAATCAATACCTAGTCCTACATCAGTCCTATACTTTGTTTGCTAGTGTTTCTTCATCTATTTCCTCCTAAAAATAGAGCAAAAAGCATCACCTATTCTTCTTTCCCATTTCCATGTCACATTTAACACATTTTTTTCAAAAGAGAATATATTGAAAATTAAGCACTACGCATATTGAGGGAAATTTTTAGATCAAGTGTGATTGTTGAGTTTCTTATGCCTTGTTTAAAAGTTTGTTAATTATATTCTGCCACTAGGATATTCTATAGAAAATTGTTTTACATTGCTATTATAATTACTGATTTGTATGGTCGGAGTTAATTATTGACAAAACCAAGGTATTTGCTATTTTAATCATTTTGTTTTCAAAACATTTTTTTTACCTCTCTTCATCATGGAACCTCAATAAAGGTAAAATCATGAATATAGCTAACTATTACAGTGCTTCAAAATTTTTATGTGACCCAAACGACTGAATATATATGCATGATTTGCTCGCAGTGAAATATAGATGCTGCTAAAACATGTTTATAGATTTGCTTTCTCTAATCTATCTAGCATGATTTGCTTTCATAGGAATGTTAGACCATTTACAGAAAAGGTGAGATCATGGTTTGGTCCAAATGGCCAGTACATCAGAGAATTACCCTGTCCAGGTTGTCGGGGAAGGGGTTATACACCATGCCCCGAGTGTGGAGTTGATAGATCAAGACCTGATTGTTTTCAGTGTACTGGAAAGGTACCTTTTTGTGTTTATTTGAGTATTGTAGCCCATGATTGTTGCTTGTTGAACTTGTTATTATATATTGCAGGTTATAATTTAAACAAACTGTTTTGATGATTAGAATAATTCATACATGAGGAATTCTATCAAACAAATATGCACGTCATGTCATATTCTTTGTAATTACTCTTAATAATTTCATAAATATTTACATTTAATAAAATAATATGAAGTTATTGTCTTATATTCAAATCTTCTCTAACTACAATATGCGCATTGCTTTCTATTGAAATGATTTTAAGTTTGATGTTTTGTTTCACAACAATAAATGCGATAAAGATCAATTTTGAATTCATGGCAGGGCATTAAGACATGCCGGCAATGCTTGGGAGAGTGTGTGATCTGGGAAGAGTCATACGATGAGCGACCTTGGGAGAAAGCTCGATCTAGGTGAAACTATGATATGCTTGAATCAAATTTGTGCTATTAGAAGCATATAATTAACGAGTATTATAATGGAAATTCCTACTGCCTTTAGTCTATAATTAAAAGCCAATTTAATTTTTTTTCCTTGCATGATTAATCTCTATCAACTTTGGTCAAATTTCTATTAAATTGTTTTACTTATATCATTCTTGCCATATATATATATATATATATATATATATATATATATATATATATATATATATATATATATATATATATATATATATATATATATATATATATATATAATCAATCAAGTATCTAATTTACAAAAGTCATTTATTTGCAAACTTACCATTAGGTTTGAAATGTCGTCAACTCTTGGAATTCAATCTACCGAAAACTTTAACCTACACGGTCTAACTTGCCTACCCACGTGCTTCTATGAAGTCAACTACAAGTTTTGAACAACCATTATCCTACTATGTGCGGTCGGCTACATGAATCATTTTTTTTTTTTTCATTATGTTCTATTAAAAGTCAAATTCTTATTTAACTCTAATAAAAAATGTCATTTTTAATACTTTCTAATAGTTTTTTCCAAACTACCTCTACCTTTCTTAATCTATGCTAGATTTAATATATAATTCAAATAATAATAAAAAAAGAAATAGCATGATATGCTAATTCTGGGCTAGACAAAAGGTTTACATTCATTAGCATATACATGACTATTATATTACTGATAGGAAGCACTTGTAGAAATCAAAATTAACTTGGCTGAATTTGAATTTCAGCATGGTTCAAAACCAAAAATAAGATGAATTTGGTGGAAACACTAACGAGAAACAATTATATTGATAATAGATGGAAGAAAAACAAGATACAATTGATCCTCAATTGAAGAGGAGGATCCGACTCTCCCAAATCTCTAGACGTCGCTAGAGCCCAAAAAAAATGAAGAACAACTAAATTCAGTAAAATATTCAAAACGCTAATCCTAGGAGGCTGAGTAGAATGTATTGAAGCAAACATTGAAAGGTAGAATGTATTGAAGCAAACATTGAAAGAGCATCTAAGTTAAAAATCAAGCACGGTTTCTGCTTGAAAAAATTCTTTTCATTCTCCTTTGCACCAAGTTGCATGAATAACCAAGTGAGCTCCACTTATTAGGTCATTGTTCTGGGCTTATTCACTTTGATTTCTCGACCCCAAATATCCTGTTTGTGCATCTTGTCTAAATTATAATTATTTGGCTTATTACATCATAAAATGATTTATTGTTGTCTTGGAATGAAACCCTTAGTATGTTGCTCAAAAATTGGAGAAATTATTATGAGTTTGGACATAGCTCTATGTACTGACTTCAATAAAATACTGACATGTGGATATTTAATATTTATATTTATATTTATATTATTTTTCTTGCGACCCGACGACCTGACCCAATCGAGACACTCGTTTTTACCTTTTTAAAAAAGAAATCCGCGAAAGCATCCAAATATTTAGGATTTTGGTGAGCAAAATATCACATTTTACCTACTGAGAAAGAAAAATGAGAAACAAGGGGAAGGAGATGAAATGTGGTATGCAAAACATCCAGGAAGACTTACTACAACTAATCATGGGAGAAAAATTAGGGTTATTATTGGTAAATTTTAAACTCCTCCCAAGTTTTACTATGTTTTATGTAAATATATAATTTTTTAGGGTTTAGGATCTATTCTTCAATTATTTATATGTCGAATGCTGCAAAAAAATATGATTTTAATGTAAATTAGTAAATATATTATTTTTTAGAATTTAGGGTGCATTCTTTAAATTATGTGTATTAGTGAAATTATGTTAGAAATTATTTTTTTTCTAATACACACTGTGTATTGCTATGTACAATATTATATGTAAGCTTATAGCAATACACAAGAAAATTATATTGTAAATGTGTTTATTTTTTGTTAATAAACAATGTTGAGTTGTGTATTGTTGTGTATTGAGCTATGTATTGTTGTGTGTTATTGTGTATTACTATGTATTATTGTGTATTGTTATGTATTCTTGTTAATTGAGCTGTGTATTGCTATTAATTGAGCTGTGTATTGATGTCTATTGAGTTGTGTATTATTATGTATTTAACTGTGTATTATTTTGTATTGGTGTATTGCAATGTATTGTTGTGTATTATTATGTGTTGATTTTTCGATTCTTGACATGTCATGTTCAATATCGATTGCACTATTTGTTGATGATATCTCGTTGTCTATGTTGAATGCAGCATCTCTGTTTTGTAATCCAATAATAAGAGCCATATCATCTACAGTGAATGGTAACTCATGCCCCTTGATATGAAGTATTGTTTTGGCACATCCCATAATGACAACAACATGTATATTAGGGAAACGTTCTGCTGGAAGGCAGGGATCTCCAGAAATTGATGTAGATGTAATTCCTTTAATCTGCCCATGAAATCCTTGCCAAAACCTTTAACCAAACAGCTGCAATTAACTCCACATGTTGATGTTCTGTAACGAAAAGTGATCTTTGGAACATAAATCTGCAACATGTACAGGGGTTTAACAACATTTTGATCATAATATCCATAATAAACAGCTATGCAATACACAATAATACACAACAATATACAACAATACACAGCTAAATACATAGCAATACATAACAATACACTACAATACACATAAATACACAGCGAAATACATAGCAGTACACAATTAAATACACAGCTAAGTACACAACAATATACAACAATACATAGTAATACACAGCTAAATACGCAGTAATACACAACAATACATAATAATACACAATAATACACAATTTGTATTACGGGAAAAAAAATCATGTTTGACATAAATTTTCCATAAACCTTACCCTAACAAATATTTTACATAAATCATTTACAGAACCAATAGCTTTGGCATATCAACATATCCAGTGAAGATAAATCAGACCTTAACTTCAGCGTCTGCACGTAATAATTTCTCCTGGAAGAAGAGAGCAATCCCTGTTCAAAGATGAAGAGCACCTGAACTGAGAAGTTTAAAGGAAACGACGATGAAAAATGAAACAACTCTGAATGGTGGGACTTTTGGAATGCAGGGATTTTAAAATTTTCATGGACTGGGTTAAAATATTTCACCATTGGATTGGGTCAGGTCGTTGGGCTGCACATGTCAACATTTTATTGGAGTCCGGACGTAGAGCTACGTCCGGACTCCGCACGTAATAATTTCTCCAAGAATTATGTGCTAATTTTTTTGTACTTCAATAAATCTTTGAATTTATATAGCGTAGTGTCCTTGATGAACAGCTTTATACTCATTCATATAAGACTCATTGCTTACACAATTGAACATGCTTGAACAAAAATTTAAAAGCTGCTTAGATAAATGAACAAATTTGATTACAATCTCACATGTTCATTTATGATTATGAATATGTTCAGTTATTGTTTAACATATTGTTGGATAATAACTCAATAAAATATAAATTTAATGATGGAGTAATTGCTTATTTGTTAATTATTGTGTAATTATATCAATTTTGTTATATTTTATGCACCTTAAAAATTATGCATATTATTATAAGTATAAGTAAGATGAAAATATCCAACAAATGACAAGATATAGAGATTAAAATATTTTCTTATTAACTTTTGAATTCACCAAATAACTTAATACCGATTAAATTATGTTAATTTTGATTAAAATCTATAAATTCAATTATGCCTAATATTAAGGCTTTATGTGTAAATCATTAATATCATGCTTATTAATAATTAGGATCAATTAAAGCTTGATTATGACTCATATTCAATATGAAAACTGATAAACAAGCTTGAATAAAATTATAAAACTTAGTTTTTGTTTAATATTAACTTGAACACGCTAAGTAAATAAATGAGTGAACTTGAACAAGATAATACTTAACTCGACTCAGTTCGTTTATAGCCCCTGGTCTTAAATTTTTCTGAGGTGGTACAATATGGATACTCTCCATGAACAAGTAATTGTTATTTATAAAACTTCTTTGGTGATTTAAGGCTTAATTTGTATTTATATGTCACACCTATTTTTTCATTCACTTGTCAGCTCTCTCTTTAAAGTGAAAGAAGATGATGAGGTTGACAGACTAGACATAAAGGTGGATGCTGGGAGAAAATCTAGAAGAATATATCGAACACCAACTCCTGAAGTTAGTTTGAAGATCAGCAGATCATTGAGAGTTAGTTGCTTTCTTGAAAATCTTCCCTATGTTTCTTTGGATTTCATATTATAGGTTGTATGTTGCCAATTTAATTGTTTTTATATGAACTAGTCTAACTTCTCCCTTTGAATGACTGGTCTCATGCTATAATGTGCTATGAAAGAGCTACAAAGTTTTTTTTTATTTTTTTTATATTTTTTTTATTTTTAAGAAAGAGCTACAAAGTGCTTGAGTTGAACTCCAAAAAATTTACCCATACATTGTAAAGAGATTACTTATGTCTCATGAATAAAACAAATTTAGGGGAACTCAATTACCCATACATTGTAAAGAGATTACTGGTACTTATACACAGCTCATTCTCTGGTTTTATAATTCTGTAAAACTTAAAACAAAGAACTCATAGAATTAGGATTGCAGCCTTATATAACTTTGCCATTATCATAATTAAAAGGTGAAGTCTTCAAGGATTTGTCAGTAAAGTTGTTTTGCTGCTACACTAATTAGTTTCATGGTGCATCATTATATTTATGTCAACTATCTGAGATTGCAGCTAGCTGTTAAATTTATGCTTAGTTTGATAAAGAGAATTTATATGTTCATTTTTCATCTTACCATCAGAAGTTTGTTTATGTGGTACTTGATTACACAGCTCATTCTCTGGTTTTATAATTCTAGTAAATACTTAAATAGCAAAGAACTCATTAGAATCTAGGATTGCAGCCTTATATAACTTTGCCATTATCATAATTAAAGAGGTGAAGTCTTCAAGGATTTGTGCGCTACAGTAATGCCAGTTGTTTTGCTCAGCATTATATTTGGCTCTCGTTAAACTCTGCTACTTGGAGATTTGTGGGAACCTTTCTCTCATCATGTTTCATTAGTTTCATGGTGCATCAATATAATTATATGCAGGAAGCTTTGGTCAACTATCTGTCACTGGATTTTATTAGTTTTCCATTTATTACTGTTGAATATTACATGAATTAATATTTATATTTTTGATGCAGTCAAAGCTAGCTATTTTATGTTTTCTTTATTTTTCACTTGTGTTTCTAGCTCACTTTCTCCTGGGGATGTTCGTTTCCTGCTATTAGCTCCTCGATTTCCTATTGGCCCTTTGGTTTTTCCTATTGTCTCACTATTTTCCTGCTAGAATTCGGTTTCCCTGTTGCTGGCCCTTCAGTTTCCCTGCTGGCTTGGATTCCCTTCTTTCTTGGTTTCCGTGCTACTGGATGCTTGTCTTTTGCTCCTTGTTGATTCCTATAAATGATGTTTTGATTTCCCTTCATGGTGGCTATTTGATTGAGTTCTATTGGCTGCTTGCATGGCTCATTTAGGAGAGCATTTAATGTATTTTTCCCCTTCCTCTCCAATATAAAGTGGCTGATTTCCTTTTGTGAAAGAAAGAGATTTGATGAATTTTTTTAATGTGAAACCTCTGGATTTTTAGCTTGCAAGCTACCCTCTTCTACCTTTCCTCTACTATTATATCTTGGACTTCTATCTACTTCTTCTCTCCACGGTTTTCATTTCGCTTGTATCCTTCTCGAAACTTTTATAAGTTGCAAAGTATTGTTGTTTCCTGTTTTATTGAAATTTGAAGTGTTATTGTGACCTGTTTTATTAGAAGGGGTAATGTTGTTTTGTTCTATTTAATGTAAATTTAAAGTGGTGTGTTATTATGTTCTATCGGTTTTTATTTTTGTTATATTGAAAGGAAGTTTACAATTTGCATTCCTGGACCCAAGGTTGTTTTTAGGTTGCATCAATTTTGCAATCGTTTTACACAATTTATGGTCATGCTATCTTTGTTTTATTCATTTTACTACTTAATAGTTCTAAATTGAATTTTATCTCTTCTTGTCTCCCTTGTACATATGCTAACTACATCACTATTACCTTGTTTTTAATAAATTCTTTACTGTTTGAATATAATTATTACTCAATTTATTCTTCCTAATTTCATGATTTCAGAGTCTAAATGCTAAAACTGGGCTATTCAGCAAGAGAATGAAGATAATACACCAAGATCCAGTGCTATATGCGCAGAGAGTGGCTGCAATTAAGGTTTTGATCTTTGAATAACTTAACTTCTGTTCTGAAACATTTTTCACATTCTTTCATGTTGCAAAGTTATAGCAGTTACTTATTTTAGTTTGTCTTTACATTTTAAATTTGCTTCGTTAGATTAAATGCCCTTTTATTTTTATTTCATTTCTTGAAAGAAAACAAAAGGAACTCCTGCAGCAAGGAAGCGAGCTTCTGAAATCTCCAAAGCTTACTTTAGTGATCCAGAGAATCGTCTTAAAAGGAGCATGGCAATGAAAGGTTATTATGTTGAAGCTACATTGTTCATCAACAAAAAACAATATGTACGCATGCAGCATCTCTACATACATTTTTGTGATAGCCACATGCATTCAGCATATGAGCTAAACCAGTCATGCATAGAAGCAATATGAATGATTTCTTTTTTCTTTTGCATATGATCCATATTTATGCATAAAACTAGGCCTCATTTGTGGAAAATTTATTTTGTGCATGGTCCGGATGGCGGAGACCAATAAAAATATGTCACGCCACTCAAAAATTATACCGCGCTCGGTACCGTTACCTAAGCGTAACCGGACAGGAAACCGTCCAGTATCCGCACAAAATAATAACTCTCATTTGGGATGGCTTTCTTACTGCTTCTTAAAACAAATTTCTAGTACAAAAGTTTACAAAAGTTTTAATTTTTGTACTAAAAAGTTGATGGGAACATCAGATTTCGACACGTGTATCATCGCCGGAGACGCCGATCGACAGCCATGATTCAGAGTTATTATTTTTGATGTTTTATTCATGTCATTTCTAGCTCATGTTTTCCTTTTGTACCCCTATGAGGGAATTAGTGCTTATTGTAGCCCAAGGGCGTTGTTGTCTTTATGTATGTTATTTCCAGTTAGCCTATATAAGGGCTTTATCATTGTATTTGAGACTATTGCTTAATGAATGAAAAATTTCTTCATTTGTTCTCTTTGTGAGTGCATGAAAGATCTATTGGTGAGTTCTTCTAGTGAGATCTCTTAGTGAGTTCTCTAATTTTTTCTTTTCTTTTAATCACCCTCTCATTATCGCAAGAAAGCCCCACAAATTTTCCCTTCCCCTCACCCTACCCCCCCCCCCCCCCCCCCCCCCCCCCCCCCTTGGGTTTCCCGCCGCCGGCCACCTTCCCCACCACGGCCGACCACCTCGCCGCCGGCCACCTTTCCTCCCCACCTCCCCTCCCTATGCCGCCCCAGCTCCTTTCATGAAATTGAATTTTAGAATTCAATTTCTTTCCAAATTGGGAAATTCCAATTTAGGAAAGTTTTAAAATTTTGATGTATGAGATGAAATTTTCCTAGTCATCGTCTCAATTTGGAATCCTCCGCCACCTCACCAAACCCCCTCCTCCTCCTTAATGCCGCCGGCCCCCCTCTTCATGGGCCCCATTAATGGCGCCATTAAACCCCCTCTCTTAATTTGAAATTCTAATCTTAAGCTCATAAAATTCCCTCCAATTTCCCACAAAACTGAAATTATTTCAGTTTTATTCTTAACCTAGCTCCTCTATTGATGCCGCCGGCCCCCCCTCTTGGCTTTCAAATTTTGAATTCTCAATTAATGTCTTCAATGCACTTAATTGGAAATTCAAACCACTAATCCCTCCTCTCCTAATTCCCCCCAAAACTAAAATTACTTCAGTTTTATTGCATAACACACATCTCTCTCTCCCTCCCCATCTCCAACGCCGGCCCCCTCTCTCTCCTCTCCAACCCGCCGCCCATCTCTCCCTCCCATTGGAGATTATCCCGTGGCGACTGGCGACCACCCTTTCTCTTCTTCAAGGATGCATGGAGGAACCCGAGTGGAACTTCGGGTTTGAGTACGACAACCACGGAAGGGTTAACATCCTCAGATCACCGTTCTTCGACGTCAGCTTTGACTTTGACGACACCGTCGAAGAATACTTGGATCGGATCCTACCTACACTAGTGGATTCCATCGACGACCACTTTTCCTTCTACACGTGGATCATTAAAGGCCGCTTTCTCGCACCACCTCCACATCCAGCGCCTTCCTCTCCTTTCCTACGGATCTACGGCACCGTCTCCCTCGAAGTGGTCTCGTCACTTGTGTGGTTATTCTTCTCCCAACGAACCTAGAAGTAGGAGCATGAGCGTGGCCTCAAAGTGAGACGATCGCTTTGTTAACCGCCGGATTCTAGTTGACCATTCATTTTCATTACTTGTTATTGATGTTGTTATTTTATAAATCTTGTAAACTTAGTTGGAGCTACTTGCCTAGACGTTGTTAACTTCTAAGATCTTCTTTGAATCGTTAAATTAGAGAAGCATTGAATTGTATTATCATTACTTTAACAAACTTCTATTAACTTCTAAGAAACAATCCCTGGTTTCACATAAAAAGTTGTTTTAAAAGCAGTAAGAAAGCCTCCCTAAACGAAGCGTAAATCATCATTTGCATATTTGTGTTTATATCTTTCTTTGGCATAGAATGGCAAACAATTTAGGGGATGCTTAAAACAAAATATAACTACAAGAGATCCCAAATGGCGCCTGATTATCATTCATTTTGACGTTTTGTCGATCCTGTAGGAGTAAAGTTCTACTGCAGCCACTGTGGGGAGGAAGGACATAGAAAACACTATTGTCAAGTACTAAGGGGGACTTCAAGTGAGATGAGGTCCAGGTGTTCGTTGTGCGGGGCAAGGGGACATAACCTTCGCACGTGTGGAAGATCAACAATGAAAAAGGAACAAAGCCGGCAAAGCAAGCCTTGTAAGGTGGAAGAAGGTAACTCTGGTAAGGCTAAGAGGAGTTACTCCTGCAAGTTGTGCTTCGGAAAGGGGCATAATAGTAGAACTTGCCCTGCTAGGAAAGTTAGTGGAGAAATAAGCACAAAGGTTGTAATTGCCTGAACAAGTGACTATAAAGCAGGGGTGTATGAAGCTATTTGTGAGCGAGTTTGAGCTCGACTCAATAAATGGCTCATGAACTGAGCTAACAAGTCAAGTTTGAGCTGACCCTGACTCGACTCGATAACTGGCAAGTAGGCTCGTTTAAAAAATATTAATAAAAGTTGCACTTAAAATATATTAACATTTATAATTTTAAGTGCAAAGTTAAAAATATTTTAAAATTTTATCTCTTTTTCTTTGTTAAGTTATTTTTTATTATTTTGCTACTTCTTTCTCTAATTTTTTATTATTTTAAATTATAATAATTGTTGGAATCATAATTATTTTCTCTCTTTCATTCTAAACGAGCTAGCTCGTGAGCTGTAAAATAAAACTTGAGCTTGAACTCGAACTGGATTAATTAATCAAGCTCAAGACAAACGTGACTCAAGCTCAGCTCGACTCGTTTACATTACTACTATAAATGATATATTTTACTTTACCAAAGATTAATTTAGAAAATTTTATTAATTTTTAATGTAAAACATACTATGATTATTGTTTGGTTTACTGTTTCAGCTATTGTAATCAATTTTAGAGTTAGATCTTGAAGAATCTGAACAGTTGTAAAGAACAATGAGAACAGAAAAAAAAAAAATTGCCTTGGATATCCTTGTTAGTTTTTTGGTCCGGATGGAGTTTAAAATTCTTAGATTTTGATTAAAATTAATATAATTGATATATCATAAGAAAAATTATCTTGATTGAGCATGAATCTTGAGGTAAATTTATATTAAAAACATTCAAATTTAAATTCAGGATCAGATGAACTTTGATTTCAGCAAACTTATAGTCAAACTAAACGCCTCGAAAAGATGAATCCAAAGACACCAAATTCGACTCAATTCAAGCCCAAATGGGGACCCCAAGCATATTTCGAAGGTTTAAATCATAAATTAGATGATCAAATGATCACTAAATGTGATATGCTTATAGTTGAATCGAGTGGCTTGACGAGACGAATCCAACAAGCCCAAGATTATTAAATTCTCACATCATTAATACACTCAAATACTCGATAAACGGTCTATGATCAAGGGAGTTGATATTGGTCATCTATTGGAAACACTCTCAACTTGTTCTTGATCCTCTCCTTATTTATTGGTTATATCATTCCTAAAAAATATAAATAGCCTTCAATCTTCACATGTGTTGACCTCGTTTTTGTCTTGATTCGCCCTTGAGCACCTTTGATCGAGTTGATCGGGCCTCGTCGAGCTCGACTCAACCCGAATCAACATTGATCCGAGTTTGGTTTTATTATTTTTATTTTATTATTATTATTATTATTATTATTATTATTATTATTATTATTATTATCGAATTAGTTTGATCGAGTTGGGTCGGATTTGAACTAATCTGAATTGGACTGAATTGAACCCAATGTAGACCTGATTTCAACCCAATAGGCCAAATTCAATTTCAATTGAATCATACTTGACTTTCTACTACATTTGAATTTGTTTTCTAAATCCGGAAACGCAATCGGCGGTCTCGATCTTCCCGAAATTTGGACTCTGCCGCGGCGGCAGTGCTCAGTCCCGTGATCTCTCTCGACTGGTGTAGAGAAAAGCTCCAGCCGTAGTTTTGACTAGGGCATTCGCTCCTGCCCTCTCTCACGCCCGATCTCTACCTCTCCCGCCTCCCTCGGTTCGCAGAAGGCCAGAGCCCAGAGAAACCAAAACACCCGAACTCTCTCTCTCGGGATCTCTCCTTCTCACACCCGCTCTCCCTCTCCCATTTTCTCTGTTAGCGACAGACCCGAAGGCCGAAGCCTCTTCACACTCCCGCCTCCACTTGTTCGCATAAGCCAGGAGGTCGAAGGACGTCTCCCCCCCTCTCTCGATTTTCGAAAATCTCAGACGAGTCGAACTCTCTCCGTCTTCCTCCCGTTTCTCCCTCTCTCGGCTTCATACACCTGGACCGAACCCACGACTACCCTCTCCGGACCAAAACTGATGCCTCGCTCCCGTCCGAAGCCACCCAGGTCTCAACTTCCTCTGCACCCGACGCCGACGTCCCTCCATTTCTCCGCTCCATCTCTGTTGCTCGCGAACTCCAAGATCGAACCAAAGCCCAGCTTCCGCTTCTCCTTTGTTTGGAACTCAAACCGAGCTAGGACTGAAGTCTCGTCGCTTCTCTTGCGTGGAAGCTGACGACACCCTTTCTCCCTTGGCAAGGTAATCTCTTCCCCCTATCTTTATTATTCTTTCATCCCTTCTTCTTCCTTTATTTTTATTTTTTTTTCTTCTTCTTGTTCTTTATTTCCTCCTTCCTCTTCATTCTTTCTTTTTGTTCTCTTTTCTATTTCTTTTATTTATGTATGAATCATTTCGTTACTCTTGTGGCTTATTCTCTTAATTACTTTTTCAATGTTCATGTGTGAATGAATTATTTCTGTTATCCCTCTCATAAGCGTTGGTGATGCCTCTTGATAGTAAGTTAGGATAATACCTTTGAGAATATGATGAAGGAGGATGAGTATTTGCTTTAACGTTGAATGCTATTTATTGTTGCAGTTTATGCCTTTGCTATCCATAAGTTGAATTTCATTGCAAGAATATGAGATATGTGGCAAATTCTCAAAGCCTTAGCCTTATATTCCTCTTAGTTTACATATCGCATACAAAATATTTGATGAAATGTCTCAAACAAAAAAAAAGGGGATTCATGATGGTTTTTCTCACATTGAAATCTTATTTAGTGGTTTGTTGATATGAAAGCTTTCCTTTAGTGCATCATCTACAAGATTGTCAATAAAAAAATCTGAAAGGTGATGTTCGCATACATCTTATTGTTCCAAGTTAGTGTTGAATTATTTCAAAGAAGCCTTGAAAAAAAAAAAATGCATGATGTCGATTTGATTTAAAAAAATATATATACTTCAAAAAGATCGTACAATGACTTTATTAATGTTAATTGGAGGTCCACTTGGTGAAGAATAATCTATGTTTTCGATGATATATTTGTATACGATCATAGATACGAAGCTTGGTGATGAGATTAAGTAGCTTCATATATTCTAAATTTAAATGAGTAGATTTATAAGTTCAAAATAAAGGTATTTGGTTTGTGGAGAATGAAAAATACTTAAGGGAGAAATAAATTTATTTTTCTTTCTTGGATCTATCGAATGATTTTTCTCCAAATGCTAGTTTTTGTGTACATGTATAAACGTGAGTATTGTTTGGGAGAGCTAAGAAAAATCATGTTAAGCTTATTCTTTAATATTGTTATTGGGAAAGGATTGAGATTCTTGTCATGGTTGGTGATCTATTTCCATAAGAATCTTGCCTATATGTTGCACCACTGTTATGAGCCACAATCAAATCATGTGATCAAATGCATAATTCTTTCGTGGTGCCTAAGTGACGTTCGCATGTATTATAACTTCAAGAAAGATGTTTAGGAAGCATGTTTAGTATCATTTATATAGCATCTTATTTATATCATTTATGATCGATTGAGGAAATTTGTGCATAACGATATACTTAGTATTGTTTCTTAGTTAAAAAAAAAAAAGTGATATTGGCGTATACATCTCATGAGTCAATTTCCATTTGTCTGTCAAGGCACTACAATGCAAATGTACTGTTAATTTTATTATCTTATCTAAATGAAATTATTATAAATATATTTTCGGTAAAAAAAGAAATAGCAAAAAAAAAAAAAATTAACTTGATTTTTGACATAATGATTATAGTTAATTTGTGCAGAAATTTCATATATTGATTCGGTCAAAATGAGATTTATGCATGCAAATATTTATTCAAACTCACTCTTTTTAAACCTTAAAAAAAAAAATCGCTCGAAATCGCGTCCGAACTTATTTAAAGAAATAGGTGTATCGTTCTTTTATTAGTCGTTGTTTTCTCATTATATTTGACATGAACTTATTTAAGGAAATACTACAACATTAGTCTTTGTCAAACCTTCTTCTATTCTCCTTTCTTGAATTTAATGTTATATTAAATAATAGATTGAAATGACTATCTCGTTCCAATTAGCCTTCTTGTAAGAACATTATGGATGTGGTTTTCCTGTAAGGAAATTTTGAATTGAATTTTCTCCTAAGCATGTTTGAACTAAATCTTTTTGTGAGAATGGAGTAGTTATATATTAAGATAATCTCGTTATTATTATTATTATTATTATTTTTAATTATCTTCATTTAAGAAATAAATAGTGATCGACGAGGTGAATCTCTCTTTTTGTTATCTTGAATCAATAAAACTAGCATCTTTGTTAACCCTCCAAACCTTAAGGTGGCTGATTAATTCCATGAACCCAGTCGGACGCACTTATTCTTGTTTTAATTGTTGTTGTACATCTAATTGCCAAAGATTTATGTAGAGTTGTTGGGGTGTTGATATATACATTTGAATGATGATATTAATATATTTAATACAAGCATGCATCATTACAATGAGAATATGCTTTGTACCATGGTCATTATATATAGTTTATGGTTGTATCGAATTTGTACAGTTTTATACTTTGGTGATGTATGTATATGTGTTGTCAATAAAGAAATGAATATGACAAATTGCATGCTTATTGTTATTGTAAATATACCACATTCTTTTACTTTGCATCTAACATATACACATTGAAAATGAAGCAATGAACGAAAATGGCTTCAGGTAATGTTATTTGTATATCATGAATATCTTTATTTTCTTCTAAATTGTTCGCTTCTAAAGTCAATATAAAAAAATATAGTTTATATAGCGTTGCACGATGTCTAGAAGGGCTAGAAAAACACCTCCTTTCGTTCCTCTATAACATTAGTGACATCTAAGGACAAAAATTAAGGATCGAGTCTTAGATAACATAGACTTAGGGTGCATGTTCCTTATAGGATACAGACATCAGAACATAGAAAATTTAGTGACACTATTTCCTAGGTTTAGCGTGCCTTAATCTGTTAATAACCGAACAATCGAATCAATCATAATCCAGCTTCTAAAAATGTATCAAAACATTTTATTCTTAATCCAACCTTAATTAACGAATATAACTACTAAACTATAAAATTCAAACCAAATTTAACTGATCCCTTAAACAACCCCTAACCAACTTAAAAGTCTTAAAAGATGTAGACTAAATTAGGAGATTAAACCTAAACTAAAATTCCCCAACATAAAAGAATTATAAAATCAAAGCTTTAATCAAACCAACTTATAATTAACAACACACTTAGTTTAAAATACCTTTAATATTAAGTCAAGTGAATCAAAACCTAACATAAACTAAATGAATCATAAATAATTTATCAAGAGATTTCATTACAACTAAAAGTCTAATAACTCATCTAAAATCCATCAAACTCTTAAAACAATCTTTTAAAATAAATCAACAAACCTCTTAATACAACTATATCAACTTGGTTTTTAGGATGGACTATTCCGGGCTGCGGGGCTAAGTGTCCTAAGGAGGCCTGGTTCCTCGAGCCTGGTGGCACAACGCCACGAACCAGTTGATAGCAAACTTAATTAATCTAACCCCTTAATTGATAATAAACCACATAATTCATCTTTCTTTCTAATTTGTAACCATTGAATAATTCAATCAAATCCTAAAATAAAATCTCTTAAATCAATCTTTTAAAATCAGTCAACAAACCCCTTAATATATAACAATCACTCCAAAGATGAAGTTTATTGGATGGACTACTCCGAGCTGCGGGGCTAAGTGTCCTAAGGAGGCCTGGTTCCTCGAGCATGGTGGCACAACGCCACGAATGAATTCGATGGAGTGACAAAACTTTAAACTTAATTGATTATTAATGATTTGAATCAAACATCAATCGATAATAAATCACCTAATATACCTTTCTTTTCTAATTTATAACCAATTAAAATAATTCAACAAAAATTGGTTGCCATTGGGTAACCCAGGCCTACGAGGCTATTAAGTTAGCCCCAAGGAGGGTGAAATAAACCTCACGGCCTCGGTGTGAAACAAAGGTGGTAATCAATCAAATACTAAAAGTAAAATCTCTAAAATCAATCCTAAAATACTAATATTTAAATTTAAATTAAAATTTCTCTTTTAACCTTTAACAAATCAAATGAAAGCAATCATAATTAAACTTCCATACATAGGACCCATCCAAAACTATACAACATACACAAACTTAGATTGATTTGCTAGGACACAACTACTAGCTTTAGGTTAGGCCAATGTCTTTCTTTTGTTGTTCAGTGTTTACTACGTACACATGCTCTATAAATGCAATTATTAAATTTTCTGTTAGCTTTATTCAATTTCTTGTTAGTTATATCTTTGTTATTTATCTGCATTTCTTTTCTGAACGGCATCTACGCTCATATATATGTTTCTCTGTTATCTTTTCTTGCGAGGTACATTGGAGCTTAATGATCGGGAGCTAAACGGGACCGTTTGCTTATAAGCTTTTAAGTGGCAGCGCCACATACAGTCAGGTATAATTTCTGCAGCTTGCAAAAATAAATCTTTAGTTATATATCGAACTGCTTCACATCACACACTGCTTGTTAGTAGGTATTCTAGTATGTTTAGGTAGCCAGCCTTAGGCTAGTTCACATGACGAAGCTTTGGCCCTATAGGTCAAAGCTTGCCTCCCTTCTGTGAGCCCTAGAGACCATTAGGGTCATTTAGGCCTGTAGAGTAGGCCACCTACTTGTGCCATTGGGCATCGTCGTTTTCCCACACGAAGTGGGTATCGCTAGGATTTTGGCCTTCTGGTTTTGGGTACGATACCCCCCCTTTTTCTTTCTTTTTTTCTGTGAGCCTTAGAGACCATTAGGGTCATTTAGGCCTGTAGAGTAGGCCACCTATTTGTGCCAGTGGACACCGTTTGAATGATTTTCTGTGCGGGTACCTTGCCTGGAGGGCATCCTTAGGGTGTGTTTATTTATTTTTTATGTACTCTGAATGTCATGCATGCATTTGTTTTTACACACTTTACCTCACATTATGCTTCACTTACATACATGCATCACATCAATAGATTTAGGGATATTTCATATCTGTTTCATGCATCATACATGGCGCTAGGTACAATCTTTTGCATATTGTAGAGTCATTGATTGAAATCTTTTAAACTATTAATCATTGAATCTTTAGGATAGAGCCTTCCCATCTTGCATACATATAGGGCGATTGGTTGTGCTTAGGATTTTAGCTGGCTTCCTTTTTCAGGCAAGGAATAAGTCCAGATTGCATTAGCCAGGTCGTAGGTGTTAATATCGTATGTACGATATTACATCTTCTATAGATTTAGGGCTAAGGTGAGGGGTACGAGTGTACTTCTATACACCTTAATGGTGGGTGAGTTCTCCATTCTTTCGGAGGCTATAAATCCTACCCATCCGCGTCACACAGATGACGCCACTTCCTTCTTTCTCTCATGCATGTTTGAATGCTTGACCTCTTTCTTTTCTCCAGTTTTTCTCTTCTTCGAGCCGGCCGAATGATTGACTGAACCCCGTGTGTTGATCGAACCAAATTGGGACATTCCCCTTTGATTAGGAAAGCCTAGAATTTGCCCTTGCACTAAACCCATTTTGAGAAGATAATCTAACATCTTTAATCAAGAGTTTTCCTAAGTCAAGGCTTAGGATGTAATTAACTACGGGGGCTTGCGCCCGTAGGAAACCGATCCCCACAATCAAATAAACCTCATTCGAGCTGATGTATCGAATGGGGGAAATCTCGTGAATTTAGGGTTATAGATATTATTATCCATCGAGGTGCGTAGGTGAAAACTCGCTATCCTCCATGGTTAATCGTATCTATAACTCCATCTGCTCTTCCATCGGCCTGCTTGTGCCGAGCGTAAAGGCCTACGACCATTTTGTCCCACGGGATAGTGTGATCGTACCCTTTGCATTCGAACCACACGAGCGGAATCCTTTCGGAGACCCACAACATGAAGAGAGAGAAAGCAAGGAAGAGAATGAAGAGAAATCATAATTCTATTGCCATCAACCATCGTCGAACTTTTTGTTGAATTTATGCCCGGCCATCGACTGTCTCCAGACATCCGCCCGACCACCAACTATAGTCGGACTTTTGCTCGGCCTCCAACTAATGCCGAATTTACGTTCGGCCACCAACTGTCGCATGACTTTCGCTCGAATACAGGATTTCGTCGGACTTCCACTAACTTATGCCTAATTTACGCCCAGCCATCGACTGTCACCGGACTTATGCATGGCCACCATTCGTCGCCGGACTTCTGCCCGGCCACCACCTGTCATCCGACTACGATCTTTCCTACTTTCGTCTCCTATCGACGATCGTCCTTCTGACCACCTGCACCCAACTACAGTCTTTTCAATCTCTGTCGCATAACTATGTTCCTTCCAACTACCATCACCCAACTATGGTCTTTACAACCTCTATCGCCCACCGATAACGGTCCTTCCGACCACCTTCATCCGACTATATTATTCTATGTCATTCGACTACAGTCTTTCTTACCACCACCGCCCGACTATGATCTTTTCGACCTCTATCGCCCACCTACTACGGTACTTCCGATCACTGTCGCTCGACTACAGTCTTTCAGACCTCCGTCGCCCGACTACCATCTTGCCGACCACCATTGTCCGACTATAGTCATGTCGACCAAACGAATATATCAACAATGATTTTTCCAACTCTCATCATGTAATGCACTCTATATGATGTATATTTGCTACATCGAGCCAAGGCCTTCTCCTCAAGGAATTGTTAGAATAGTTGCTATTTGAATGCTTTACATTTTTGCAACTTATGTAGTTTTGATGATTCCAACATTATTGTTCAAATGTGTAGTTATCTCCTAACAATTTTAGAAGATTTGTATTTGCTCTTGTGTGTACTAACATTTCAGGAAAATCAAACTCCAGACTACGATAACTTCAAATAAAATTCAACATGAGAGACTTTGTTAACTTGAAGTTTGCATTTTTTTCTTTGAATTAATTTTGAAAGGGAGTGATTGTAATTAAGTGAATAAAAACATACACACACACATAAGGAGATCATAAAATTTTATACTGATCGTACTGGACGATATCCTATCGTACGGGACGATTAGACAGTTATCTCCTATTGGGCACATGGAACGAATAGGAACTTGCTCGAAATTTTTTTTTTCTAAGTCCTATTCGTCCAGGAAGAAATTATCAAATTAATTATCGTACAGGATGATTGGTTCTCTGTAAAATTTTCGTCCAGACGAAAATAAATTATCGTCCGTGGCGATTGGTCCTCTGAAATATTTTCGTCTAGACGAAATAAATAATCGTCCAGGACGATCGGGTCTCTGGAAAATTTTCGTCCATACGAAAATAAATTATCGTCCGTGGCGATTGGTCCTCTGAAATATTTTCGTCCAGACGAAATAAATAATCGTCCAGGACGATCGGGTCTATGGAAAATTTTCGTCCAGACGAGCATATTCTCGTCCAAACGATTAACCGACTTAGAACAATTTTCAGCAGTTTCTAGAACCGACCTAGTAATAACCGTTCGTACTGGACGAACCTAGTTCGTACAGGATGATCATCTGTACGAAGACATTTCGTACACATATTCAAATAGGGTCGTTTCAGATCGTTTAAGTAAAATCGTCCAGGACGATCCGGGATCGTACAGGACGATCCATGCGTACAGAATTGAAAAATTGCAGTTTTTGGGCGGTTTTTCTTGTCTTTTATATAAATAGTCCAAATTAGACTGCCACCCAATCTTTTTGTCATTTGATCTTCGTGCCTCTTGAGAGAATAGCCAAGGAGAGAGTGGAAGAGAGCATTCAAAAGAGGATTCCTACCACTGGAGCGAGAAGGCTTCACTTGGATTTCAAAGGTAAGAGTCTCTACTTGTGAATTTGGATTACTTCACTCTTTTCCTTCTTCCTTCTAGATTCTTGTGAGAAGATCAGTCAAGGAGATCCGGTTCTCTGCCGACACTTGGAGAGTGTGAACAGCCGAAAGGTTCTCTGCCTACACTTGGAGAGTGTGAACAGCCGAAAGGTTCTCTGCCTACACTTGGAGAGTGTGAACAGCCATAGGGTTCTCTGCCCACACTAGGAGAGTGTAAAAGGACGACGGTTCTCTGCCGCACCGGGTAGTGGTGAAAAGAGTGTGTTGTAAAGGCTTCTCCGCCTTGCTGTGGGTGCTAAAGGAGAGTCACTATTGGTTTTAGTGCAATACTCAGATGGTGCCTCTGAGGAGTGGATGTAGGTCTGGTTATAGACCGAACCACTATAAATCTGGTGTCATTTACTTTATTGTTTTTACGTTTCCGCACTTTAAATTTCAGTTTTAACAACTCTGTGGTTGAAAAATATTTTTCTACAAACTTTAAAAGAAATTTTTATTTCGGTTCAACTTAATCTTCAAAGAGGGTTTAAAATTTTTTAAACTACCAATTCACCCCCCTCTTGGTAGCCGTGGGACATTTACTTAGGCTTAACAACCTAATTACTGGACTCAACAGAAATGTCCTCATTTGTAATCAACTATAAGTACTAGTGGATTTATTTAAAATGGTTAAGGCCACGTGACTTTTCCCCCATTTTAGGGGTTTCCACGTAAAATTTTTTTGTCTCTCTTATGAACTCTACACCCCTCTCTTTTATCTGATTGTGTGTTAGATCTTTATATAAAGCTAGGACGTTAAACTTTATATTTCTCCAATGTCATTAATATTTTAGTCCGCAACAGTTAGACGTCGTTTGTGGGAATGTCATTCCTAATTGGAGGGCAACTTTTTGCTCCTATTTCGAAAGGTTGTTCATGTCATTGTTTTGACATTAGTCATTGATGCATCAATTTTATATTTGCTTGTATTTAAACAAATATTTCAATATATCATTCATCCTCACCTCCAAATTTTAAACTATTTCCCCAATGGGAATAGAAATAAAGAAAATTGTAATAAATAAAATAAAACTAAGAAAAATATAAAATAAACATTTATGACTCATAAAATCACAATTGAACAATAAACTAAATAAATATTTCATTTAACAACACATCTTCACACCCAAATTAAATAAATCTCTTAATTGAACTAAAACATAAAAAAGTTATTAAAAATTCAATAAAAATTAGAAAAATATGAAACAAACTTCTACGAACACATAAAATTATAACAAACAATAGTATAGATTAAGTAAAATATTAATAGAACAAAAAATAATTTTGTTTAACCCATCTAAAAGTTAAATAAATATGTAAAATAGCTAAGATTTGAATAAAATGATACTCCAAAAAAAATAAACTTACTTAAAATTAAATATTAAATTCATAAAATAATAATTGGGTCGAGCACCCACACAACATAACACACACGAGCTTACCTGTCTTTTCTTTGCTTTCTTGCATTTTGTATTTATTTTATCTTCTTACTATGTTGTAAATGTTAAGTTATTATTTGCAAACATAAATTCCAAAAACAAAATGGAACTCAAAAAGAAACTCTTAGCTAGGAAGTAAAATAGCTGACAAAAGAACATCGACTGATATTTTAAACCCCATAATTTATATAAATTAAAATTATTTGATTTCCACTTAAAATTTAAATTGATGTGCTACGAAAACTTGCATGATTATTTAGGACAGCCTGATGATTGGGTCTCGTTAGTCTTAAAAAATTCTTTTACGCAAAACAAAAATAAAATATTCCCTAAATAACATAGAAAGATAAACTATTAGAAGGATGTGGATGGTGCTCGACCAACCATAACATGTTGCTTCTAATCCTTATTAAGGTATCTTCTCGCTTGAGGATTTTGGGTGTACCGCCTGACATATTAGGGCGTAGTTACTTCTTAAGAGAGGTCGACTCCATAGATAAAACCTATTTTTAAGCCTTTCAATAATTTCAAATTACATAATTTTTTATATAACCAGCATGCATCGCATTAACAATCCACCAAAAAAAAATATTAATTGTATTTAAAACTAAAAGCATGATCTACCATTTATTTCTGAAAGAGCTTTTAATTTTTACCAATCTCATTTTAAAATTTCAAAAATTTAAAATCCTTGCCTTAAATTTTGAAATCCTAAAACATATTCGCCGCTATTTTAATTAAGAGTATTCTCAGAATATTCATCTCTTTTGAGATGTATTAATCATAGGGGATTACTCTTATGGGAAACTTATTCTTATAGAATAAAATAATCTCTTTCTTGTTATCATAAGGTAGGGAATGATCTCCATGAACGCACTTTTCAAATCCCATTTTTGTTTTCAAATGCCTTTTTAAAAGCGTTATTATCATTTCCCCATATGGTACAACATTCTTCTTGGTAGTTTATTTTAGAGATTAAATATTTTTTAAAACTCATTCTTATCTTCAAATCATTTATAGAATAACTTAACACGATTACTTTAAAATTGTATTAGCTTAGAAGCATAATATATCATTCATAGTTCGGGACTATTTAGGATTTATGTCAATCTCATTTCTAAATAAATAGCAGCTAACATATCTTTCATAAATACTTGAGTCATGATTTTAAATCGATTAGGAGTTGTAACTAGCAATCTCACTCCTAGCAGGAGTATAAGTTCAGAAGAGCCAGGCATTCCCAAAACTTCCTTACAAAGAGTCAAAGATATAAGACCCATTTCATTATTATGCACATTATTAGAATTTATTTGAATCACTAGTCTATAATAGTTAACCAATCTTCCAGGTTTCGAGGCAGACTCAAAATCGTAAGTCTTTACCCTTTCGAGAACACAATTCCAGCTTATTAATAAAACATCAACTTAAACAATAAACTCTATCTTAAATTGTAAACTCTAGCATATGGCAGGCTGAGGTTGCCTCTGAGCTTCTCAAAATCTGTTCTGCTCTACTTTTCTCCTTTTACTCACTAATAAGAATTGTTTAAATGTTGCACTTTTTCCTTCAAAAATTTCAATTTATTCTCTAATTCTCTACATTGTAATCAAAGGGTGTGAAATAAATGCTTAAACTGAGTCTCTTAAGAGCTCCTCTTTTAATATATAATTAATCATATGAGCTTACCCTTACGAAGTGAGAACTCCATATTAAAATAAATTTTGTTTTATTCTAATAGGAAAAAATAACTTGGAATGTGGATATTCTTTTCAAACACATTTCTTTTTTTTAAATACCTTTATGAAATGTCATTATTTTCATCCAAGATAGTACGATATTCTCTTTATTGTGTTAAATCTTGGAAATGACACATTTTGAAAAATCCATTCTTACTTTTAGATCCTTTTTAGAATATTATGTTAGTCTCTTGAGATGATTTAATATTTTTTTGTTGCATTTGATGGTAGGAATGGTCAAATTCTTAAAACTTATTTTCCTTTAAGATGATATTTTATTCGTTGAATTGTGTTTAATTACAAAAATCATATTTTCTAAAACCCTATTTTGATATTAAATCTATTTCAAAATATAGTGTTCGTCTCTCGAAATGATACATCATTCTTAATACAATATTTGATCTCAAACTATGAAAGCACAAAAAATATGCGTAACATTTATTTCTCAATAGATGGGTCAGCTAACAAGTAAGAGAGGCACTTGGATCATACAACCTATGGAGACAAGGGGAGAGAATGATCAGGTTAGTGTGCGAATCTATTGGTAGAAAATGAGTTAAAGGACATGTTATGAGTGCAACATGGGGAGACAAGAGGAAAGAGTGATGAGAGTGTGCAATTCCGTCATTAAAAAATGAGTTAAAGGGTATCAGTGCGGGTTATAAGGTTGGCCTTCTATATGAATGCCTACTCAAATGATGCTGAAGAGGGAGCAGAGGATGGGTCAATCTTCTATAAGAATACCTGCTCGAATTAAGAGATGCATGGGCAACAAATTTAGGATGGAGATGGCCGATGATTATAATGTTATATAATTTGTTATGGTATGTTAATCTAGTTTTTATACTTGCACTTAGGTTTTGCTTGAGATGGATTCTCACATTTGTAATGCTAGGGCTTTTTACCAATTGTCTAATGGAATTGGGAAAACTGATGCAGGCTTTGTCTTGGGCACTAGAAAGCTTCTGCTTAAGGTTTGTAAATGTTTTCTTCTTGCCAAACATTTTACACAATTTCTATGTGATCATCTACTCAACAATTATTATTTCAGTGTAAAATCTATAAGCTTTTCTAAGAACTAAATAAATAATATATTATATAGTGAACTTTCATATGTATAATAATTCATCTTTTAATTAAGTAGCATATTACAATATGACGTACCCTTATAAGTTTGTAGTTAAATTAAAACTATAAGGGATTTACATACATAGCACCTAAATGTTATATTTGCTTTTTAAATAGCTAAATCTTACTCAGCACCTCAAATATACCATCTTATCTACCCTACTCTTCTCGCGTTGATTCCTTCGTCAACTCCAACACAGCATATGGAGCAAAACTTGGTGAAGGTAGTATCTTGTGTTGAGATAGTTGCTACTTAGTTCTTGTTTGTTCATATTCTTGCAACTTGTATGGTTTTTATAATTTCAATTATTATTATTTTTATTATTATTTCTCCTAACATGTTTTAAAAGAATTGTTTTGCTCTTGTGGATACTAACATTTTAGAAAAATTATACTATGGATTGTTGAATACTTCAAATTAAGATCAGTTTAGAGTTTATTGTAATTGAAGTCTGTATTTTTCATTTTATTAAGTCTGAGAGAGTGTGATTGTAATTGAGTAACTAATCACACACATACTAGAGGAGAGTTTAAAATCTAATTTTTTTTTCAATTAATCGTATTGCATGATATCCATTCGTACAAGACGATATGATCAGTTATTTTCCCCTTCAAGCAATTAAACGAACATATTAGAGAAAACAATTTTAAGTATGGATCGTACTGTATGATATACCATTCGTACATACCTTCTAGAGTACGAATTGGAAGGGTCCCTTTTCATACCGACTTTTGTCCAGACAAACCTGAAGAATTTTTGAACGGTTCGTACCATACGATGTTGTCATTGTACGTACGCTGTCCAGGGTACAAATTAGATGGAACCCTTTTTCATCCAAATGAACCTGAAAATTTTTGTAATTGATCGTGCTGTACGAAGTCGTCGTCGTACGTACGTCATACAGGGTACAAAATTATGGGGTCCCTTTTTGTCCTGACTAAGATGAAAAATTTTATAATTGTTCGTACCAAACTAATTTGGTTCGTCCCGGACGATCATCATGTACGAAATAATTTTGTACCAATTCACAATTGGTTCATATATAATAGTTTTTGAACTGTTCATATGTATGAACATACGATAGTACTGTATGATCGTGTATGCTCAAAATTAAAACTTTTAGTTTTCTGTACGGTTTTTTGTGTCTTTTGATATAAAATATCCACTAAAACTAACGTGAAAAAGTCTTGTCTTCATGAATTTTCAAGGGCAATTGAAAGAGAGAGTGTGAGAGAGTATTCGAGAGAGATTTTTTACGAGTGGAGTGTGAAGGGTTCACAAAGTTACTCAAAGGTAATGATCTCTTTGAGATTTTGGTTATCACTCTTCTTCTTATCTTTCTTGTCGCTTGTGAGAAGATCTTTGAAGACCATCTGGTTCTCTACCAACACGTAGAGGGTGTGAAAGGATGATGGTTTTCTGTCAACGCTTGAAGAGTGTGAACAGACGACAGTTCTCTTCTGACACTTGGAGGGTGTGAAAGGACAACAGTTCTCTGCCACACCGGGGATTGGTGGAAGAGATGTTTTGTAAAGGCTTATCCACCTTGCTGTGGGAGCAAAAAGAGAGACACTTTAATAATAGTGTAATACCTGAAGAGGGAGTCTTCACGGAGTAGATGTAGATCGTATCTGATCGAACCACTATAAATCTTTTTGTCTTTTTAATTTTTGCAAGTTATTTGTTGTGGTTGAAAAGTTCTTTTAAAAATTTAAATTAACATGCTACAAAATTTCAATCTATTTTATATCTAAAAATCTAAGAAAATTTTAAATTACTAACTCACCCCCCTCTTGATTAGCCTTGGGATAATAGCTTAGGTTTAACAACCTATACGGATTCAACTAGGTAAGGAGTGGACAAAGCTCAACAAAGCAGCCACAATCATGTCATGAGCTCAACAATGTCAGTGATAATGGGGGAGGATGGAGGTGAGAGGGGGAGGATCAAAAGAGGGATTCAATGAAGGTTTTATGCTATAGTGATTTATTATTGAGGAGCAAGTGTGTGTTTGCATGGGGGTGGGGGGCTGGAGTCCGAGAGTTGATGGAAGAATCAGTGTGGTAAGAGTGAATTAGGTTAGATTCATAACATAGTATTATATTTAATGTTTGAAAATTGAAAATAGATTGAAGTGCTATGTAAGAAAATGAGAAGTATCTCTTTCTTATCTATGTGTGTGCTAGATCTTCATAAAAGCCTCAGACATTAAATTGACATTTTGTTTACCACTGTGAATGTTCCGATGCATGTCAAGTTGAATTTTGTAAATCATGTAAATTTGGAATTAATAAATCCTAAGGTGGTTAAATTTCAAAATCTATTTGGTTAACATAATTTATTTCTAGTTAAATCATGATAAACTATTTTGTAACTTATTTTAGAACTTATGCCTACTAATTCAAATAAAATTTTAATAATAATTATTGATATATCATAAAAAAATTACCATGATTGGGCATGAATCTCGAGGCAAAATCAAGTTGGAAACTTCAAAAATTAAATTCGGGACCATATGAACTCCAATTTCAGCAAAGTAATAGTCGAACTGAACGTCTCAGAAATATAAACCCAACGGCACTAAATTCAACCCAATCTAAACTCAGATGGGTCCAAATCAAAGACCCGGAGCTCATTTGGAAAGTTCAAACCATAATTTGGATTGCCAAACAATTTCCAAATGTGACATGCCTATAGTCGAATCGAGCGGCTCAATGACATTAATCCAACGAGACTAAGATCGCCCAAAATATGATATCATATAAACAATCCATGATTAAGGGAATCAACATCAGCCGTCCATTCAAATAATACCCAATTTACCCTTGATCTTCCTATTATTTACTAGCCATGACACTCTTAGAAAACTATAAATAGACCCCTCATTTCTCTTTTTTGGGAGGGGAGGGGGGAGGAGGGATGAAGGAAAGTAAGGAAGAGAGACCTCTTGCCATCAGACTCCTCGACGACCACAGAACTTCCACCTGGTCGCCAACTAATGTCGCACTTCTACCTTACCTCTGACTGATGCCAAACTTTTGTTAAACCACCGATTGACGTGAGATTTACATATGGTTGTCAATTGACACGGGACTTCTTTTTGGCCACCAACTGGCGGCAGACTTCTTCATGTCCTCCAATTGACATAAAATTTTACTCGTCTACCAACTAACGTCAAACATCTTCCCAACCACCAACTAATGCTGAACTTCTACCCCGCCACTAACTACGGTCCTTATGACCTTCATCCTCAGACAACAATCCTTCCGACCTCTATCACCCATCAACTACGATCTTTCTAACCTCCATCATTGGACAATTGTCTTTCCGACCTTTGTCGCTCGCCGACTATGATCCAACTGACCTCTATTGCCGTACAATGGTCTTTATGACCTCCATCGCCATACAACTATCTTTTCGATCTCTGTCATCTGCTGACTACGGTCCTTCCAACCTCCATCATTAGACATCATTCTTTTTTACCTCTGTCAACTACCGACTATGGTCCTTCTGACCTCCATCTTTTAAATATGGTCATTTCGATCTCCATTACCTGACAACTATCTTTCCGAGCTCCGTCACTTACAGACTACGGTCTTTCTGACCTCCATTGCCTGACAATGGTCCTTTCAACCTCTATCGCCAAACTATAATCTTTCCAACCTCCGTCGCCCGTCAACTACAACCTGTTTGACCTTTGTCGCCAGATAATGATCCTTTCGGCCTCCGTTGCTCATCGAATATGATATTGCCAACCAAAGTCACCCAAATACAATATTTCTAACCTCTGTCACTAGCCGACTATAGTCATGCCGGCCAAACGAGCATATCAATTACGATTCTTCCAATTTTTACCATATAATGTATTGTATATGGTGTATATTTGTTACATCATGCCAAGGCTTCCCTCAAATGAAAGTCTTCATTTGTAATCAACCAAAAATACTACTGGATTCATTCAAACTAGGACAGGCCCTGTGGTTTATCCCATATTCAAGGTTTTCTATGTAAAAATCTTAGTGTCTCTTTTAAATTATGCACCCTCTATTTTATCTAAATGTGTATTGGATCTTTGTGCAAAGCTAATATGTTAAACTATATATTTCTCTATCGCCATGAATATTCTAATTTGGTGGCGTCTGTGGGAACATCGTTCATGACTAGGTGGGCAACTATTGCTCCAATCTTGAAAGAATGTTCATGTCAACATCCTAACATCAATCATTATTGTATCAATTTTATGGGAATTAAATGCATATTGGGGGAAAAATTTGGTTGTAGCTGTAATCAAGAAGATTCCTCCAACACATATAATATCCAAGATAATATATTCATAAACTATTTCTCATAAAGCTTATAGCAAATGCAAGGAAACTTCTAATCTATTATAAGTTTTATATAGCCCCTGCTAAGACTTTTAATCCTTGGGTAATGTTTCAATCTCAACCTCAAAAAGGTAGTAATGGTCTAAGGATAGACCATTCTTCATCTTTGATTTGGGATACACACGACACTTGCCCCTCCCAATCAAGGATGATCAATCCCAAAGAGATTCGATCTGATCTCTTCCCCTTATGTTAACATCATCGAGCAGTGCTCTAATATACAACCTCATATAGGTCATATATCATTGGTGGATTCTCTCGACCTCTTCCATATATGTTTATTTTATTGAGTAATACTCTGACATACAATCTCAAATAAGTCATACATCATTGGTGGATTCTATCGACCTCTTTCATATATGTTAATGTTATTGAGCATTGCTCTGATATATAACCTCAGATAGGCCATACATCCTTAATGGATTCTCTCGACTTCTTCCATACATGTTACATCACGAGCAATGTTCTGACACACAAATTTGGATAGGTCATGCATATTGGGTGGATTCTCTCGACCTCTTCCATATATGTTAACGTCATTCGAGCAACGCTATGACTACAATCTCAGATATGTCTTACATCATTGGTGGATTCTCTGGACCTCTTTCACATAGGTTAACATCATCGAGTAACAATTTGACATACAATCTCGGATAAATCATACATCTTTGGTGGATTCCTTAGATCTCTTTCATGTAGGTTAAGGTCATCGAACAATGCTTTGACAAATAACCTCGGATAGTTCATACATCCTTCGTGGATTTTTGGGGTTAAAAGTGTTTTGAAAAGGGGCTTTTGAAATTTTAGTTTTCTTTGAAAATTTTAATTCAAAATTTTTGCCTTAAAATTGAACATGCTACTACGAACGATATATAACTTCGGGAGGCGATGACATCATTTCTAATGTGTTCTGATCAGATAATGAAGCTAAAAATTTCATCTAGGCTATAATAGTTAAAGTCAATGAAGGATGACATATAACCCTGAGGGGTTAACATGGCATTTTATGAACCATCTAACTATAATAGCGGGATAGGAGATTATTAATTTTATATCTATGGCCTTGATTAAAAATGATATATCATTCCAAGTAAAGAATAATCTATTTATTTATCGATCGTCTAAATATGATGATAATGATCATTGTTGATTTAACATTCCTAAAGAAGGCTAATTGAGTTTCAAAATTTGATTTTGTTTTTAAAAAGATGGGTGTGAATTCTAAATCTCTTACGAGCACAAGCCATCGTAGTTAATTATATCTTAGGAAATCGAGATCTCCTACAAATACTCTTTATTAAAATAACGACAAAATTTCTATTTAGAGATTTTTTAGGAGTGATATCAAAGAAGGTGAATTTGGAATTTCGACCAAAATTGGATCAAATTTTGAATACTTATTTTTTGAGCCAACAGAGGGGTAAGAGACACTTTGAGATTCTGAAATAATTTAGAAGTCTCCCGTTCTAATCTAAGTCTTGGACTTTAAATTTTTTATTAAGAAAATCTTTAATTTGAGATGAATAATTTATTAAAAATTTGGGACTATATTTTTTAAGGTTGGGGTCTTATAATTTAGAACCTGCCTCGGATCCTAAATCTAAATTGGACACTGGACCATAGTAGACCAAACCTAGCTAATGCAATGCAAAACCTTGACCTATCTCGACCTGAATTGGAGAGCCATCTAACCACCTAGTTGATTTAAAACCCATAAGTCCAATCATTTTTATGAAAGAGTAATAGGGATATTATTTAAAAATTTTGAGAATCAGAACCGACATTTAGATCGGATTCTGATTGGACCCTTGACTTATATAGGTTGAAAATACTTGAAGCAAATGCAATTAAAGTTTTAGATACTTTTTTAAATTGATTTCTAATGTAATGCATGTTGATCGACTCGATAAATGAGTAAAATGATATATAACAATTTTAAAAAAGACTTAAAAATTATTTTTCTCTAGAGAATGCACAATATCCCCTTGATAAATCTCCATCCTTAAGGCCAAGTGGTCTACTAGAACCCGCAGATGAGGAGGTGCCTAACAAGTAGGAGAAGTAAAAAAAAATGATTAGGCTGACTCATGGCGGTCCCGGGCTTATTTCTTAGATCGTTAGTTTTTATGTTTGCCTAAATGATTTAATTAATTTGAAGTATAAAAAGTTAGTAATTATATATATTTAAATATTTAATATAAATATAATAATTATTTATATTTAACTTTAAAATTATGTATGATTATATATATACATGAATTTTATTTATTTTTTGTCTCAAAATTCTTATAATTATAAAATTTAAATGTTAGATTGCCATCATTATTATATTAATTTTTAATAATATTATTATTTATTTCTTTATCCTATTCGACCCCGATTTGAGCGGTCGTGAACCTCTCTTCTTTCGACTCGTTGCCATATTTGATTTTCACAATCTTGATAAAATTATATATATATATATATATATATATATATATATATATATATATATATATATATATATATATATCACTATTTTTATTAAGTATCAATTTAATATATTTCAAATATATCACCTTTATTATATTGCTAAATGTTGCGTCCAGGAGTATTTGCAGCGGTAGAGGAATATAAAATTAATGTCTTAACATTGTACAAAAATCCAGCACGCAATCAAATAAGAGAGAGTGTGTAGCATTCACATGAGACACCAAGATTTTTACGTGGAAAACCCCTGAAAAGGGGGAAAAACCACGGGGTCTTGCCCAATTTGAATGAATCCACTAGTATTGTAGTCAATTACAAATGAGGCCCTTCCTTTAAGGAAGGCATGGGTTTGATGTACATTACATGTTGGGAATACAAAGAGTCACAGTTGACGTATTTGCTTTGTTGGAAGGACTATAGTCGGCGGACGACGTAAGTCAGGAGGACCGTAGTCAGCTGGCGACGGAGGTCGGAAGGACTGTAGTCGGCGGGCGACGTAAGTCAGGAGAACCGTAGTCGACTAGTGACGGAGGTTGAAAGGGCAGTGTTTGATGATGAAGGTCAGAAGGAAGACGTCAGGGAGAAGTCTAGCATTGGGAAGAAATCCATCTTCGAATAAACGTCCAGCAAAAGTCCGATAACCGATAGAAGTCCGGTGTCGGGTAGAAACTTGGCAAAGAGTGAAGGTCCGACTTCAGGTAGGAGTCCGACGTTTATTGGTGGACGAGGAGAACTCATGGATCACTTGAGCGGAGTTTTGGCGTCAGGAGAGAACTCTGTCGTTAATTGTGAAGAATTTCAGCATCACATGGAAGTTGGGCAGAATTCCGGTGTTCTCTCGAATATCCCGCAGAATCCTGATGTGTTTGGGCGGCGGGAAGAACTCCGGTAGTGGTTGAGGAGGTGCTGATTCTCCTTCCCCTTCTCTTCTTCTTCTCTTCTTCTTCTTCTCTTCTCTTTGCTTGCCCCTCTCTTGTGTAGAAAGAGTCACGATGGGAGGCTATCTTCTAAATAGATAACCCGTGATAGAAAGAGATCAATTGTTGCTTGTATGCGAGGGTAATTTGAGAAGATCTGACGTCAATAGTATCAGGGAGGAGAGTTAGTAGACGGGGAGAATTTTGATGTTGTTTGAGCGAAAGTCAGTCGGTTATGGATGACGAGCTGAAGCCCATTAGCAGTTACGATCGAGTATAGAGCTAAAGGAGAGAGTTCGAGGGTGTGTTGTAAGTATCAGTCAAGCGAGAAATCGATGATGGTCGATATGAAGTGAAAGATCGCCAGTAAATATCAGACAAATGACGGAATGATGGTAAGAGTCCAGTGGCATTTTGCCCATGCAATATGCATCCATACTGAAGTGTACCGACAACAGATATCACTAAGTCAAGGGGCCGAAGCAGTGTGTTATTTTAGTGGTCTGACAACACACGTATAGTGCAAACTGAGTTGAGGCTTGATGAAGATCAAATTGTAATCTTTATTGTTGCTTGAAGTACAATCTTGTAATATAACTCCAATGATATTGTATATGAAGTTGAGATTATTATATGAGGGTGATGCTTGTTTTTCATTTGAAATGAACTCGTCATCCAAAGAAAACTAAGTTGTTTCACGCCTCTTTGAGATATGCTTTGAATGTGCCTTTCGTGCTCTTTGAGGTTTTTCTAGTCTTCCAGAATTTTATATTCATATGTGGAAGAGAGCAAGAGAATCCACTAAATATGTAAGACCTATTTGAGGTTGTATGTCAGAGCCCTGCTCGATAACATTAACATGTGTGGAAGAGGTCGAGAGAATCCACCAAGGATGTATGACCTATCAAAGGTTGTATGTCAGAGCCCTGCTCTATGATGTTAACCTGTATGGAAGAGGTCGGGAGAATCCACCAAGGATGTAAGACCTATCCGAGGTTATATGTCGGAGCCTTTGCTTGATGACGTTAACATATATGGAAGAGGTCGAGAGAATCCACTGAGGATGTAAGACATATCCTAGGTTGTATATTAGAGCCTTGCTCGATGACGTTAACCTATGTGGAAGAGGTCGGGAGAATCCACCAAGGATGTAAGACCTATCCAAGGTTGTATGTCAGAGCCCTGCTCGATGACGTTAACCTGTGCAGAAGAGGTCGTGAGAATCCATCAAGGATGTGAGACCTATCCGAGGTTGTATGTCAGAGCATTTGCTCGACGACGTTAACCTGTGTGGAAGAGGTCGAGAGAATCCACCAAGGATGTAAGACCTATCTGAGGTTGTATGTTAGAGCCCTGCTCGATGACATTAACATGTATGGAAGAGGTCGAGAGAATCCACCATGGATGTAAGACCTATCCAAGGTTATATGTCAGAGCCCTGCTCTATGACGTTAACCTGTGTGAAAGAGGTCGGGAAAATCCACCAAGGATGTAAGACCTATTCGAGGTTGTATGTTAGAGCCTTTGCTCGATGACGTTAACATGTATAAAAGAGTTCGAGAGAATCCACCGATGATGTAAGACCTATCCGAGGTTATATGTTAGAGCCCTGCTCGATGATGTTAACCCGTGTGGAAGAGGTCGGGAGAATCCACCAAGGATGTAAGACCTATCCAAGGTTGTATGTCAGAGCCCCGCTCGATGATGTTAACATGTGTGGAAGAGGTCGAGAGAATCCACCAAGGATGTGAGACCTATCCGAGGTTGTGTGTCAGAGCCTTTGCTCGACGACTTTAACCTGTGTAGAAGAGGTCGAGAGAATCCACCAAGGATGTGAGACCTATCCGAAGTTGTATGTCGGAGCCTTTGCTTGATGACGTTAACCTGTGTGGAAGAGGTCGAATCGGATCTCCCTTGGGATTGATTTTGCCTTGATTGAGATGGGGCGAAAGTCACGTGTATCCCAAATCAAAGGTAAAGAATGGTCTATCTTTAAACCGTTACTGCCTTTTTGAGGTTGAGATTAAGACCTTACCCAAGGAGTAGAAGTCCAGTATGGAACTATACGTGGCTTGAAATTTATCGGAAGCTTCTTTGCATTTGCCGAGAGTTTCCTTAAATATTGTGTTGGTTTTAGAAATCTTGGAGGGATCTTCTTGACTAAAATTATAGTCAAATTTTCCCCACAGTCTGGATCTAATTTCCATGAAATTGATGAAGCAATGGATGAAGTTAGGAAGATGAAATGAATGACCTTTTGAGGTTGGAGCAAAAATTTCCCCTAGTCGGGAATCACTTTCACACAGACGGCGCCAAACTGTTGCACCCAGGAGTATTCGTGGCGGTAAAGAAATATAAAATTAATTTCTTAGCATTATACAAAAATCCGGCACACAATCAAATAAGAGAGAGTGTATAGCATTCAATGAGACACCAAGATTTTTATGTGAAAAACCCTGGGGAAAAACCACGGGGCCTGGCCCAATTTGAATGAATCCATTAGTATTGTAGTCAATTACAAATGAGGCCCTTCCTTTGAGGAAGCCATGGGTTTGATGTACATTATATGAAGTACATTACATGTTGGGAATACAAAGAGTCACTGTTAACGTATTCGCTTTGTTGGAAGGACTGTAGTGGGCGGACGACGTTAGTCAGGAGGACCGTAGTCAGCTGGCGACGGAGGTCGGAAGGACTGTAGTCGGCGGGCGACGTAAGTCAGGAGAACCGTAGTCGACTAGCGACAGAGGTTGAAAGGACTGTGTCTGACGATGAAGGTCAGAAGAACGACGTCAGGGAGAAGTCTAAAAATAGGAAGAAATCCATCTTCGAATAAATGTCTAACGAAAGTCCAATAACCGGTAGAAGTCCAGTGTCGGATCAAAACTTGGCAAAGAGTGAAGGTCCGGCTTTGGGTAGGAGTCCGACGTCTGTTGGTGGACGAGGAGAACTCCGGCATCACTTGAGCGGAGTTTTGGCGTCAAGAGGGAACTCTGTCGTGAATTGGGAAGAATTTCAGCATCACATGGAAGTTGGGTAGAATTCCGGCTCTCCCGAATATCCCGCAGAATCCCGATGTGTTTGGGCGGCGAGAAGAATTTCGGCGGTGGTCGAGGAGGAGCTGATTCTCCTTCCCCTTCTCTTCTTCTTATCTTCTTCTTCTTCTCTTCTCTTTTCTTGTGTCCTCCCTTATAATTTATCGGAAGCTTCCTTATATTTGCCGAGAGTTTCCTTAAATATTGTGTTGGTTTTAGAAATCTTGGAGGGATATTCTTGACTAAAATTATAGTCAAATTTGCCCCCCAGTCCGGATCTAATTTCCATGAAATTAATGAAGCAATGACTGAAGTCAGGAAGTTGAAATGAATGACCTTTTGAGGTTGGAGCGAAAATTGTCCCCTAGTCGGGAATCACTTTCACACAAACGGCGCCAAATTGTTGCACCCAGAAGTATTCGTGGTGGTAGAGAAATATAAAATTAATTTCTTAGCATTGTACAAAAATCCGGCACACAATCAGATAAGAGAGAGTGTGTAGCATTCAATGAGACACCAAGATTTTTATGTGAAAAACCCCTAAAAAGGGGGAAAAACCATGGGGCCTGGCCCAGTTTGAATGAATCCACTAGTATTGTAGTCAATTACAAATGAGGACCTTCCTTTGAGGAAGGCATGGGTTTGATGTACATTATATGAAGTACATTACATGTTGGGAATACAAAGAGTCACTGTTAACGTATTCGCTTTGTTGGAAGGACTGTAGTCGGCGGACGACGTAAGTAGGAGGACCGTAGTTAACTGGCGACGGAGGTCGGAAGGACTTTAGTCAGCGGGCGACGTAAGTCAGGAGAACCGTAGTCGGCTGCCGACGGAGGTTGAAAGGATTGTGTCTGACGATGAAGGTCAGAAGGACGGATTCAGGGAGAAGTCTAACAATGGGAAGAAATCCGTCTTCGAATAAATGTTTAACGAAAGTCCAATAACCGGTAGAAGTCCGGAGTCGGATCGAAACTTGGCAAAGAGTGAAGGTCCGGCGTCGGGTAGGAGTCCGACGTCTGTTGGTGCACGAGGAGAACTCCGACATCACTTGAGCGGAGTTTTGGCGTCAGGAGGGAACTCTGTCGTTAATTTGGAAGAATTTCAGCATCACATGGAAGTTGGGCAGAATTCCGGCGTTCTCCCGAATATCCCACAGAATCCCAATGTGTTTGGGCGGCGGGAAGAATTCTGGCGGTGGTCGAGGAAGAGCTGATTCTCCTTCCCCTTCTCTTCTTCTTCTCTTCTTCTTCTTCTTCTCTTCTCTTTTCTTGCGTCCTTCCTTATAATTTATCGAAAGCTTCCTTGCATTTGCCAAGAGTTTCCTTAAATATTGTGTTGGTTTTAGAAATCTTGGAGGGATCTTCTTGACTAAAATTATAGTCAAATTTGCCCCCCAGTCCGGATCTAATTTCCATGAAATTGATGAAGCAATGGCTGAAGTCAGGAAGTTGAAATGAATGACCTTTTGAGGTTGGAGCAAAAATTGCCCCCTAGTCGGGAATCACTTTCACACAGATGGTGCCAAACTGTTGCACCCAGAAGTATTCGTGGCGGTAGAGAAATATAAAATTAATTTCTTAGCATTGTACAAAAATCCGGCGCACAATCAGATAAGAGAGAGTGTGTAGCATTCAATGAGCACCAAGATTTTTATGTGAAAAACTCCTGAAAAGGGGGAAAAACTACGGGGCTTGGTCCAGTTTGAATGAATCCACTAGTATTGCAGTCAATTACAAATGAGGCCCTTCCTTTGAGGAAGGCATGGGTTTGATGTACATTATATGAAGTACATTACATGTTGGGAATACAAAGAGTCACTGTTGGCGTATTCGCTTTGTTGGAAGGATTGTAGTCGGCGGACGACGTAAGTCAGGAAGACCGTAGTCAGCTGGCGACGGAGGTCGGAAGGACTGTAGTCGGCGGGCGACGTAAGTCAGGAGAACCGTGGTCGGCTGGCGACGGAGGTTGAAAGGACTGTGTCTGACGATGAAGGTCAGAAGGACGGCGTCAGGGAGAAGTCTAACAATGGGAAGAAATCCATCTTCGAATAAATGTCTAACGAAAGTCCAATAACCGGTAGAAGTCCGGTGTAGGATGGAAACTTGGCAAAGAGTGAAGGTCCGGCGTCGGGTAGGAGTCCGACATCTATTGGTGGACGAGGATAACTCCGACATCACTTGAGCGGAGTTTTGGCGTCAGGAGAGAACTCTGTCGTTAATTGGGAAGAATTTCAGTATCACATGGAAGTTGGGCAGAATTTCGGCGTTCTCCCGAATATCCCGCCAGAATCTCGATGTGTTTGGGCGGCGGGAAGAATTCCGGCGGTGGCCGAGGAGGAGCTGATTCTCCTTCCCCTTATCTTCTTCTTATTTTCTTCTTCTTCCCTTCTCTTTTCTGCGTCCTCCCTTGTGAAGAATGAGGGCTCTATTTATAGATTTTTTGGAGTGACATAGCTTGTAAATAGGCGTGAGATCAGGGTCAAATAGGGAGTGGTCGAATGGATGGCTGATATTGAATCCCTTGATCATACACCGTTTGTCAGATATTTGAAGATCTTAATGATGCCTTAATTCGACGATCTTGGGCTCGTTAGATTTGTCTCGTCGAGCCACTCGATTCGATTATAAGCTCGTCAAATTCGGAGACCGTTTGATAACTTAAATTGTGATACAAACTTTCCAACAGCACTTCGGGTGCTCGATTTGGGCTCATTTGGGCTCGTATTGAGTTGAATTTGGTGTTGATAGGTTCGTATTTTTTGAGACGCTCTGTTTGACTATAAGTTTGCAGAAATCGGAGTTCAGATGCTCTCGGTTTAATTTTTGAAGTTTTCAACTTGATTTTTGCCTCGAGATTCGTGATCGATCAAGGCAATTTTTGCATGACGTATCACTAAATAATTATTTGAATCATAATTATATAATTTTTTTCATAAACTCAAATTCATAAAATTAAATTCAAATTAGAGCTCAAACAATTAATTCGTTAAGCTATAATTAAAAATAAAAATAACTCTTACCCATCCATACTCATTTACTTGTTTAGGGTTTGTGGTTTAAGGCTTAGGGCCTTAAGCTCCTCGCCACTCCGCCTTTTTTTCGCCTCTATACTCTTTCGCCGCCGCCTCTCTTGTTCTGTTCTCTGCTGGACTCCATTTTTTCCAGCAATCTCTGTTACTCCTCTTGTTGTTCTCTGCTGGACTCTATTTTTTCCAGCAATCTCTGTTACTCCTCTTGTTGTTCTACACATTCAAAACCTCTCTTTATTTTTCCTTACCCTGTTGATTTCGATATGAACTTGAGAAGAGACGTAATACCTTTTCTCCGTGGTTTGTCTACGAGTAAAGGAAGTTGGAGATGCACGACCGGATCCTGGTGCGAGTTGGAGCTTTCTGGATTCTCAGAGACCAGCAAAAGTTATATAAGATTTTCCTGTCGAAAGATTTGTTTTCCCTTCTTTGTTTATATTTCTTTTTAATTCCAGTTTATGTCCAAAGAGGAGGAAGAAAGGCTCTTGAATTTTGTAGGTGATTTCAATAATAATCAATTAGTCGAAGTATTTTCAAGAGATGCTTGGGTCTGGTTGGTAAAAAGAAATTTTGTTTTTTTGGTCCTTAATAACTTTTTCTCATGTCAAGTGTTCCATACCTGTTTGATTCCACACAAGCACTTTTCTTCTTCTGCTTAATAACACAATGTCATTTTGCGCCTTCGCTGATGTAGCAACAACAAGAATAATCCTTGCAGTCTATAGCCGAGCAATGAGGTTTAAACAAAAATTTCCTTGAATATGAACCTCTTAGTTGCTTTTCTTTTGGGTTTTTTATTTTAATTCTTGATCATAAACTAACATTTCTTAGTAGAATTACTTTTTTTAATTTAATTACTCATAGTATCTTAGAATGCTAAATAGAAGTTTGATCCCTTATTGTTTTTACATATTGTTCGTTGTATTGGTAACAGATGAATGTTCAACATTGTTTCTCTTTGAATTTCAATGTTTGTACCTAACATTTACACTACATAACAAGATTTTTTTTTCTAGTGAATTAGTCATCATATTCTAGTATTTAATGATGCTTGATTCATATCCTTCACTCTACATATTGCTTACTGTAAACCCTTTACTTTTCATGCATATATCACACCATCTATTAAACTGACATCTAATACTCCTTTATCATCACAAGCCCATTGACCTCGTATTTGGCGAGGCAAAATCAACTCGCGATCCCTTCTTGAAAATCAAAATCAAACTGTAATTCGATTAATTCAGGTTGATATGGTCACACGAATTAAATGTAACAACATCTAATCAACTCGCTTGATTCACACACTTGATCCCTTCGAACTCAATAAAAAATAAGAAGGGGGAAAATAGAATGATAATTAGCTTTTATTAGAAATTTCTTGGGTATAAGTATGGCTGTTTGGACGACACACTCACACACTCGATCTCTTTGATCGAACCAAATACATAAACTCCCTCTCTCTCTCTCTCTCATTCGAATAGTTCAAACGTAAGAAGCTCCTCATCGACCCTCTCTTCGCACGCAAGAAGCTCCAGATTGACCCTCTCTTGTAGGCAAGAAATTCCTTTGGCCTTCACACACTCTCTTTTCTTCCCTTCCTCACTCACACGCAGGAGGCGCATCTCCTGACCGGTTTCCCTCATGCACAAGCCGAGCACCTCTCGCATGTGGGTATCATTATCATCTTCTTCTTCTTTCTCTTTCTGGTCTTTAAAATCTGATAGTATATTGATCAGTGGATCGAAATAACCATTGCATTTGAATCAAGATTTCTTTTATGGATGAGCGATTGCATTGTTTTTGCTTTATTTTTTCGGTTGGTGCTTGGCTTATTGTGCTTTTCTCTATCTTGTTCTTTTTGGGAAAGACAATCTCAGGGATTATCATTGGATGTGAGGTTCATTCTTGTGTAATGAGATTTTATTCTTTGCAAGTTTTTGCTATAGGCATGGAAATCATATACATCTATCATATTTTGTCTTTGAAAGATGGTTATTGCAATGTATAGACAGCTCTTTATTTTCTTGTTCTCTGAATTTTGGTATCTGCAAAATCCTCTTTAGGATTAGTGAGTTCCGCTGTTTTGGTTATTGACCTTTTTCATCAAATAAAGCAACCGGAATTTTAAATCCACTACATTTGAAATACTTTGCATTCCTTTTTCTATTAAGCATATAGCCCTTTAGTGTTTTCTAAAAGCTCCTTATTAGAATCCTTAATAAATCTTAAATACCCTAAAAATTTCTCTTGAGGAACCCCAAAGCCTAAGTCTTAATTTCTACATAAACCCTTTTGGCAATTTAGCTCCACATAAAGCCTAAGTCTACAATATCCATTTAGTTTCATCTACCTCTCAAATAAGGTGGCCAAAGTCATGGTCATTGTTGCATCCCTTTCTGTAACAAATATGGCTCTTCTAGCACAATTATCATTAGTTCAGACTAATCATGTAGAATAAAATAATCATTTGACATGAATTAAGAATTGAGAAATCCAACTTGTCTAATGCATGTTTTGAACATTAGCTTTTTGTCTAAACTGAAATCTGCATAATATTGTTATTATTTGTGGCTTTTGGGAATAAAAAGAAAGAAAAAATATGCTAATATGATTTTAGTTGGTAAATAAGCTTAATGCATCTTTTCTATTTGTTGTACTGATTTTTTGAATTGTATTTTCTATCAAGCAATTTTCTGTTAATCTTCTTTGTTTCTGATGTAGGACTACAATGCTTAAAGTAATTTGATAATAACTTGCACGACTTATTGATTAGAATATTAATGATTAGAACTTTTAGCAAATAAAAATAACAAAATAAAACGTAAGAGCGGTCACTTCCATTTAGGCTAAGTTGCACAATAAGAGTTTTGAATTATCAGAATAATAAAGAAAATCAACGTCATGCAAATATAATAGCTTTCAACGAAAAATCCCTAATCTAACAATAAGATTAGAAACAAATGAAGTGCACTCAATCCTTACGTTTATTAAGCTCGACAGAGTTTGGTGAGCAAGATCCTCGTGAATCTATCAAATCACAAGAGCAAGTTAGACAATGAAAATACACGAAAAGAAAGATTGGCAAACCCTTATCATGGTTGAGTTGTGATTCTCCACTGAACGGTGCCGAGTTGTTCTTCAATAGCCTCAACCAGGGTGTCCCTCTACATACTCTTCTACGGTATTGTCGATGCGCGGGTTGACGTCGAAAAGGTAGAGTGAAGAATGCAAACAAATCCTTGTTTGTCGTAGGATCGGCCGTAATCACGTTCCGGATCGGCCATGCATGTCCTTGAGATTAAGATGTGATGAAGATCATTGAGGCTTCCCTCGAAGACTCCTCTTGATATGGAGGAGGTAAGCTAGAGAAATCAAGAGGGAAAAGGAGAATAGGCGGCCGGCCAAGGGTGAGGGCTAGTGGGAGATATTTGGTTCAGATTTTGGGAGGGGGAGATGGGGGGAAATCTAATTCAATACTTCCTAATTATCTCCTTAATTGAAAATAATTAAAGGAAGATAAAGAGCAAGAGGGGGTTGCGGCAAGAGAGGGTGGGGTGGGGTGGATTTACTTCAAAGTGGAGGAGTTCCTTTATTGGAAGTAAATTAAATAGGTGGGGCTAGGGAAGGATTTGGCCAAAGGGAAGAAGGGAGATTTGAATTGTTTCCAAAGTGGAAATTTGGTTTTAGGAAACAATTCCGGCGGCATTAAAGGCTTGAGGGAGTGATTAAGGAAGCTTTTAATGCTTCCTTAAATTAAGGACTTAAATTTAGGATGAGATATTTCATCCTAAATTAATTTAAATTCAAAGACAAGGGTTTGGAAAGTTTCCTAAAATAAGAAAAATAATTTAGGTAACTTTTCAAATTCAAATAAGTTTGAATTTTGAAAATTCTTGAGTTACCTAAAATTACCAAGTCCAAATTAGGAAAAGGAATCAATGTGAACAATGATGGAAGAGAGGAGGGGGTGGGATAGGGCCAGCGACATGATGGGCTTGAAGGGGAATTTCGGTGGGAGGAGGGGAGAGGGTTCAGTGAAGGTGAAAGCTTGGCCGTGAGTGGGGAAGTGGAAGGTAGGACCGGTGGTGGTGGTGGGGAAACGGAAGGGGAAAGATAACAAGTAAAACCACAAACCCGACTTGTCTAGGTTGGTGGGTGATGCATAATCCTCCCTCTCCTAGAGATCTCACTCCGATTTCTCAAGCTTACGCAAAAACTCAAAATTTGTGGAATTTTTTTTAATCATTCATTAACTTGAAAAGAAGAACAATAGGGCTATAAATAGCCTCATACAAAGACTCACAAAATAAAAGGACAACAATGCCCCTAAGGCTTACATACGACCTCCCTTAATAAAAGGGTAAAACAGGAAAGCTAGAAACACATAAATAATAAAAAGCCACATAACATAATAAAGAAAAACAAATACATGAAATGACTCATAAATACATAGACTCGATCGTGTCCGTAGATTGACGGCCATGCCTCTGATATACTTTCTATGCTCTGATGTCCCATCAGTTTCATAGTGTTGTTTATATAAAAAATTTCTTCAATATTGTGTTATTATGTTATTATGTGATTTTATGCATCTATATCTTAGTGTTTATTTAAATGAGTTGCCAACATTATAGTTTTGCAGTTGCTTTGATGGGTTTTGTTTGTTCCCCCTTTATAACTCTTTTGTGAATTAAGTTAATTGGCTTGGTAATAGTACATTTTCTCATGTTGAAGCAACATATGTGCAATCCTATCCTAAAATAGTAGAAGATTGTTTGGATTTCCAATAGATACGTGATAGGGGCATGAACTTGTTTGAATTTGCATCACATTTATGAATATCTTCATTATATTTGCTTTTCATGTGAACGCTTAGAAAAACTCTTCTGGTTTAATTCTACTAGAAAATAAGCGTTTTGTTTTTGGTGGAACTTGTCGCGAATGGTTTAAAAAAAAACATATATGTTTGGCATTTTGTTTTTAAAATATTATTTTTATTTTTGCAAATAAATATATATTTTTTAAAATGCTCATAAGAATTTTAGATGTTTGGAGTTTTTTTAAAGATCAATATCATCACCTCATTGTTCGCTGCCTTTACCTTACTGGAGAGCTCTACCACCACCACATAAATAAACAAAAACATATTTTAAGATGCTAAACATGTTTTATTTCTGAAAAAAACAGAAGCAAAATTAGAAACAAACAAAAAAATAAAAGTGATCCCAAACCACCCACAGTTTTTTGATGATTGTATTTATTTTTCTTTGTTGGAGTTATACCAACTTAATTATGCCCGAGGCCGAGCGCTTCCACCTTGAGCAATGGTGTGGCGTGGTATTCCACGGGAGAGGTTAATATTGTGGCACACAAATGTGTGTTGGGCATACATTAAATATGGCTTTCTTGGCCTCTTTGCTATGATAAGCAATTGTTAGGACCAGGGTTGAGCCAAATATTTCTCATTTATTCACCCTTTTGCTTCCCTAACTGTTTTCTGTTGTTTAATCATCCTTTTGGTATGTCAATTTAATTGCAATATTAGATGAGCTTGTTTAATTTAAATGTCAATCTTTCAGGTGACTAAAATTAATCTTTTTTTTGTCATTTTGGTATTCAATCTGTCATTATTTTTTCAATAGACAAGATCATTTTGGAGAAATACCTTTCTTAGCTATCAAATCTTTTGAAAATCATCTTATGCAGAAAGCCAGAGATTGGTTAAGGCATTTTAAGAGGAAGTGAAAAGACTTTCTCTGGCATTTGAAGAACAGGTACGATTATTAGATATTGAATTTAAAACATTATTCCTATCAATGAAAAAAGAGAACTTCTATGTGCATTTAAAATAGTCATTTATGATGTTCTAATACTTCTTAATATTGCAAACACATAAAGAACACATGCACTTTTCTGATATGTGCTTGATATATGTGGGACGTGTCATTTACCTTTTCAATTTAAAAGAAAAAAAAACTGACACATTTGCCTGACAAATATGTCATGGATAAAAAATTTTAATTTTAAAATATATTATAAAATTGCATAAATAATTTTAGTTATTTATTCTTTTTTATTTTGAAATGCATTATTTAAATAACTAAATTGCAATTTAACATTATTTTTATTTTCCTTATTTCACTCTATTTTTCAATGGTTTTTTAAGAATATATTTTTATATTTTTTAAGAAAATAATAAATTTTAGTAATTTATAATGTTATGTGATTATTTATTTTTTCAATTGAGTTTAAAGGTTTTTAATAAATTTAAATATATTTCTTATTTTATGTGCAATGAAAATAAATGTATTATTTTATGATTTATTTCACTTTATTTTATTTTATTTGCATAATTATTATAATTTTTCTTAATGTTAAGATACAACATTATAATATCATGTATAATACGTGTCTATTTTGTGTTTTCAATAATAAATACATCTTATATCAGCATATTGTCCTGTTGCAGAGATGTGATATTTTTATGTTTACACTGCTATTCTTTGTTAGAACTGTAACTATCAGTCGCTACATTCACCTTTAGACTAATGAGGCAGTTCTTCCGCTATCAACTGCCTCTGCTTCTCTTATATCTAATTTCCTTAAAATATATATATATATATATATATATATATATATATATATATATATATATATATATATATATATATATATTAAATTATTTATTTTTGTATCATTAATATGTTCTTATTTATTAAAATTAGATTAACAAATAGTTAAACTATGTATTTATATGTGTAATACAATCAAATTAATTAGAATTTTGCGAAGTAATGATGTTGAAAGTTGATAATTTTTGTGTCATTGAAGTTATTTTTATGTTAAACTACATTTCTAAGCGCCTCAATAAAGATTAATGGAATATCACTTTTAAATGATGTGATTAGCATCTAATATGACACAACGTAATGACACATAAAAAAACTATCATTTAGACGCCAATGTTATCATCAAAACCACATTTAAATGCATCTTCAAAAGTGTTTCTTGCTTTAGTTGTATGTGTTTCAATAAACTCCTATACTGACATATCTAATGAGAGTGTTGAATGCTATAGAGAGAAACATAGTACGTGAATGGTATTCGCTGTCTCACTGAACATATAACATGTATATGTTTACGTGTATCTTAGTACAATATTATAGAGAACTTCTTTTCATTTAATAAATTTGAAACCTAAAATATAACTCCATTGAGAAATCATCGTTAATTCCATCATTTTTCCTGGTTGTAAGTAATAGCGAATAGGATAGTTGAAGAGATGGAGGAAGAAGCATTTTACTTGAATATCCAACGATTTAAAAACCGGACCGGACCGGCCGGTTCAACCGGTTGAACCGGGAACCGGTCAGGCTGTCGGTCCAGGTCAATCATTAGAATCGGTCTGCATTCAAACCGGTCAAAAACCGGTTCAAATAACGGTTGAACCGCTGAACCGCCGGACCGTAACCGTTTGGAAGAACCGGCCGGTTTCAAACTTCATGATTTTTGGCCGTTCATCGCAAATCTAGCGGCTGAAAAAAATTTTTGTTCGAATATGATGAGGCGAAGCCTCTTTTAAGCGCAGCTTCTTTCTCCCTTTCTCGCGAACCCTACCTAGCCGAGACGGAGAGGCGACTGGCGAACGAACGCGTGAGAGCCTCGGCTGAGAACGACTTGGAGAGACGAACGACGGGGATAGACGGACGAACGACGCCTTCTTTCGTGCCATCTCTATTTCCCAGGTATCTTTGTATTCTCGGCTTCTCCAGTTCTCTGTTCTCCCTCTTTCCATTTTGTTTTCTATGTGAACAACTCATGCATTCCTCTTCCCAGATCTTATCTGTTCGACATTATACCAGAAGTATGATTGCTGCTAGGATTTTAGTAAATACCCGTTGGATTTTGCTTATTCCACAAAGCATCATATCTCCAGCTTTTTTTCATGTTGCTTTCTTTCTTTTTTGATTTTATTATTTTAGCTATTGAAGTTTGAACATAGTACTCTAAAATGGATGCACAAACAACTTCGACTCAAACTATGCGTGAGAAGCATGATATAGCTTGGAGTCATTGTACTGAAAGTAAAGGACCAGATGGAAAAAACAATTTAGATGCCTCCATTATGGGATTACTTATAAAGGTGGAGGAATTAATAGTATAAAGCAACATTTAGCAGGAATCAGAGGTAACATAGCTTCGTGCAAGAAAGTCCCACATGACGTTCGTTACCAGATGCAAGAAAATTTGAAAGAAATAGGCAAGAAAAAACAACAAGCCGAAGAGGAGTTAGAGCAGAACACAGCTGTGTTTGTGGATGAATGTATGGAAGAAGAAAGAGGCTCTTCATCACTTCCCAAATCACAATCCTCTGATGCACACCATGGAGGCATTGATAGAGGAAAGAGAAAGCTAGATAACATAGAAATTTTTTTTGCACCAAGAACTAAAGCAGGTTCTCAGCCATCATTGAAAAGTGTAATGACATCCAAAGAAGCCTTTCACCGTGCTGATTTAGCTGTTGCGCGGTGGTTTTATGACAGTTGCATCCCATTGAATGCCATAAACTCTAATTTTGCTCAAAAGGCAATTGATGCTATAGCTGCAATTGGACCTGGATATAAATAGCCTTCATACTACAAATTGAGAGTTAATCTTCTACGAGATTGTAAAGAGGAATGCAAGTTGTTGATTGATTCATACAAACGATCTTGGTCAGAAATAGGTTGCATACTCATGGCTGATGGTTGGATAGATAACAGGAATAAAACCTTGATTAATTTTCTTGTGTACTGTCCAGGGATTTAGAGATATAACTTTTGATGCTTCAAATCTAGGAGATGATTTCTATATTTTTCTTTTGTGGAATTAATTAAGAGAAACACCCTAAACTCTATATATGTATTATGAATGTGTTTTTCTTTTTCTTTCACGATGCACCCATGTTTTGAATGTTTTTGTGCTTGACATATTTGTGACAGATTGTAGTTTTATACTTTTATTCAAGGTTATGAATTCCTGTTGGCATATCTTTAGAGATTAATTAAAGATTTTTTGTTTGTATTTAAAGATATGCTTCTGGCAAAACCAAGCAACACTACAAAAATCCAAATCGTATTATAGAAGATTTCTTCCTCAAAACCCAACACTTGACAAAAGGTATGCATTCAAAAAGTTCTTATTTGATTAGTTATTTACTTATTTATAAAATATTTATTTATATTTTATTATTTTATTGACTTATTTAATGTCACATTTATATTGTGTGTTATTTTTTTTATGTTTTATAAATTTAATTGATGCAATACTTAATGTTATTTGATGAGTTGAATATGAAAAATGAAATGTAGCTAGAGTGAAGTTATTAGAGGAAAATGTCTAATTCATTTTATAAATTTTATAATATTAATATATTATTATTTATTACGTCATCCGGTTCGACCGGTCGAACCGGTCGAACCGTGAACTTCTCCTTCTTTCGGTTCGCTGTTCGGTCCGGTTTTCAAAACCTTGTGAATATCTTCAAATGTGGGGAAACTAAGTCATCCATTTGTATGTGTTGTTTCACATGGTTAGTTTCCAATTGCAGCAAGTATTTGCAGCTATACCTTGCTTTTAGCAACCTCCTTGAGGAATACAAGCAGGATGGAAAACATCCTTTTATATGTGCATGTGCAATAGAAATCTCTCTACAATTTAGTAGAAAACATGACATCTTAAATTACATCCCATCTGTGTTAATTAATTTCAACTTGCTTTTTGAGAATGCCAGTAGGCTAGAAATTGCTTAACTGCACAGTCCTGCTACGTAATATGCTGGGAATAGCCAGAAGAAAATAAAAGAACCAGAGCAAAAACTTCTTAATCAATAATATGCCATCATACCTAAAAGAAAATATTTTGAGCACTCTAGGATGGAGGAATCAAATGTCCAAACAATAAACTTTTCAATCACTTATTGTAAATTTCATGGAAATTGTGTACAAAAGAAACAAAATTAATGCTTACATAATTTGGAATGAGCTTTGGCTTGAATGAAGGTTATGAACTGCCATGCAAAAGACCTTGGAAAAAGTCCTGAAAATGAATACAGTACAAACATTTAAACAAAGCTTATGTTATATCATATTTTTCTGGAGCTTCTACTAACATAAAATTTCTGTATTCAACTCAAATGTCATCCAGATAGATCCTCAATTAAGTTAAGCAATGATTTATACTATTAAGGGTAAGGGTGACTAGAAAAATTAAGTTTCCATGAAGAATTTACTTTAATGTGAAAGCATTAGGTTGTTCATCTTACCAGATTTTAATTTAATATATCAATTGAAAGTCAGAGGTATAGATTTTGTTTTGATGCTTGAAGCCTTGAAGGTGATGTTCATAAACTAGAACTAAGATATTTTTCTTTCTTGATCTAGAGGAAAACCTTATTACAGCTGAAATAATATATAAACCTTGATCATTTATCAAAATTTGCTTGTGTAAGATTGATGATCCTACTTTTCAAGCTTCAGGATAGTTCATCTTTAAGATTACAGGCAAAGCTCAATTGGATGTGTTGGTGCTTTTGATGTGTATAAATAATGATTAAGGCTTCATTTCGAACGGCTTTCTCATTGCTTCTTAAAACAATTTTTCAGTACAAAAATTAAATTTTTTGTACTAAAAAACTATTTTAAGAAGCAGTGAGAAAGCTGTCCCAAATGAAGCCTAAATTTATTGTAGCCACTTAAGTTTCCTCTGCTTGCTCATATGATGTTAATGCTATTGGCAATCAGTTCTTATTAAGAAAGCTGTTTTAAGGATGAATCTTGCTTATTTTGGCAGTGTTTGATCGTGGTCTTTAGGAACCATTTGAACACATTAAGCATAGTGAAATATTTATACAAGGAAGAACAACTACATTAACTCTGATTGCAACGTCTCAACAGGAACCTCCATTTTAGTCTTCTGGTGAAGCTAGAGGGCAGGATTCAACTGCATCGATGGCGCAGCTTTGGATGCCACTACGTTCACCTACACCAAGAACGTTACACATGAATACAAGTATTTCTCCGGTCACTGTCATATTTAGGAAACTCATCACTCTCATGCATAGGAACCATCAAAAGATTCCCTCACAGATTGCTACAAGAAAGTTGTGATATATCACTACTACAACAACAACAACTAGTCTTTGTCCCACTACGTGGGGTCGGCTATATGAATCCTTTTTCGCCATTATCTTTTTAAAAGTCAAATTCTCATTTAAATCTAATAAAGAAAGATCATTTCTAATATTTTATAACCAAGTATTTTTAGGTCTACCTCTACCATAAGTTAATCTAATACTTGAACTTTCTTAACCGAGTCATCAGAAGGCCTCCATTTAATGTGACCAAACCATCTAAGGTGACTCTCTCTAATCTTATCTTCCATTGGAGCTACTCTAACCTTTTCAAGTATATGCTCATTTCGTTTCCTATCTCTATGGGTAAAGCATCCACCTAGGCATCCTCATCTATGAAACACTTAACTTAGTATTATGCTTATCTTTTAATGGCCAACATTCGGCACAATAAAGCATTGCAGGTCTCACCACCATCTTATAGAATTTTCACTTAATTTTGATGGAGACTTTTCTATCGCACAATAAGCCCAATGCATCCCTCCACTTCAACCATCCAACTTGAATTTTGCTGATAATATCCCCATATATTTCACCATCCCTCTGAATAATAGATCCAAAATATCTAAAATGTGTACTCTTATTAATGACTTGATCGCCCAAAGTCACAATCTTCTCACTAGGGCTATTGCTACTAAAATTACGCTATATATATTCAGTTTTAGATCTACTCAAGCGAAAACCTTTAGACTCTAAGGTTGACCTCCATAATTCAAGTTTACCTTCAACTCTCTCTAGTTATATCAACCATAATATCATTAGCAAAAAGCATACACCAAGTTACGTCCTTTTGCAAATGTCTAGTATGAATATTCATGACTAAAGCAAAAAGATATGCTCTTAAGGCGGATCCTTGATGTAAATCCAACCGAAATAGGAAAATACTTGATCAAACCATCTAGTGTTTGAACACAAGTAATATCTCCTGCATACATATCTTTAATGATTTGAATATAAGTGTTATTAACTCTTTTCTTTTCAAGAATTCTCCATAGTACTTATATGAGAACTTTATTATATGCTCCTGTATACATGCTAGTTCAATTATTTTATCTATTAAACAAAAAAATATAGACTTTTATTCTCCACTTTATTAACTGTTAACAACTGGTGGGTGATTAATGACCCACTTTTATGTTGGAGAATATAACACGTCAGAAAGGTAATATTATTGATTCCATTATGCTGCATGTCAAGCTCTTTTTAAAAGTCTTATGTCTCGTCTGATATTGGAGCTTTGCCAGGACGATGACTTAGTCCTGCATCTTCGGCTTTGAGCGACGGGTGGTCCTATGTGTCAGGGATTGTATCATCAGAGCGTTGAGAGGCCATTTCTTCGTCGTCAGGAAATAACTGGGTCATCTGCTCCCAATAAGCTTTTTGAAGACGAACTTTAATTTGCTCAGGGGATTCATGGGAATAACGTTGTTTAAACATTTTTTTGTAGATTTTTCAAAGAAAATTCTGCAACAGAAGGTTGTCGTTGAGTTTTGATAAGGTTATTTTGGATTACCTTATCAATATGCTTCTTTTTATCACCAACTATAATGGCGGACCACCATTTAACAAAAAAATTGCGTATGAGACATTTAATATTTAAGGAGTCTTGATTAAATTCAAGATTCCAAGATCATATCCAGTGAATTTGTGCTTGGGCAAAAAAGAAAAATTCACCCATTATGTCTATAAAATCTTCAGTTTTCATGACTTGAAGATGGGGAGATGAATCAACCCAAATATTATAACTGGCTTGTAGTTTGGGTGGTAAAATAGGAATAATTGCTCCTTTATATTCTCACCATTTATAAAATCAAGAGGATATATGGTTGTTTAATATTTTGGGATTAAGAATGAACATTCAGGAATGAGAATGAGTAGGATTTAGCACATAAAATGTTTTGTGCATGGCTTGAATGTATGTCCAATAATTAAAAGAACAAGTTTTAATATTAACATTAGGTAATGGAATATCAAATTTTTGGATTTGAAAAGGGGTGATCCCTCAATTTTTAGGATGAATTATGCTGAGAATGTTAGCTCGGCTATATGTTACATTACGTTTATCGTCGTAATGATGTTGAACTTCGATGCATTGAAGATAAACGAGAATAGCTTCATAAGTTTCTCGGTCGTAAGTGGAGTCTTGAAGAAATGGATTAGTATTCAAATATTTTTTGAAGATAAGCCAAGGGGAGGTTATATCGTTATCTTTAATATTTAGGTGTAAAATGTGCTAAACACTCATTTTGAGCATGAGTTTAAATATTTCGGATGTTTGTTGGGCCATTGATTGGGCTTTTCAGAATTGATTTTTTCGGAAGTTTTTTCCGGCTAATTGGGCTCTTTTACCCCATATAGATAAGTTTTTAAGGGTACCATTTTTGGAGGAGTAAATTCTCCTCGTCCGCGGCCTGCTGGACCACGTCCTCTACCACAGAGATTGCCGCGGAGAGTTGGCCATTCTTGTCCTTGATGTGGGACGGATGGTGATGAGCACCCTTTTGGGGTGCGCCACCCCTCATTGTACATGTTAGGTTGTAGTTCCTGTAAGATATTCACATGTTAAAAAATCTAATAAAGAGTTATCTTTACCTTTAATAAATTCTATAGAAAAATAAAAAATTGCTAGTTGGGTTTGCCAGGTAGCAAATATTTATTTTGATGCTAGATTTTAACATATTTTTGTAAAATAAATTTTGTAGAAGAGCAGTCGATGCGAAGAATAAAAGTAGTATTTAGTAAATCGTATTGGAATTTACTGATAGATTTAACAATAATCAACATTTCCTTTTTAATGGTAGCGTATTTAGTTTGAGTAGGATTTCATAATCCTGAGGTAAAACAAACTAATTATTCTTTTTTTGTTGAAGGATTTTGTTGTTTAAGTATACTTCTATATCCTAAGTTGGAGGCATCAGTTTCCACAATTTTTAAATAAGTAAGATTTGTTAAATTAATACAAGAAAGATTTTTAACATGATATTTAATAATTTGTACTGCTTTTGTACGGAGAGTTTTTTCGAAGTCTCTTAAACAAGGGTGCAGCATCCTTGTAAAGGTTGTGATAAACAGCATCCTTGTAAAGGTTGTGATAAAAATCAGATACATAATTAATGTTTAAAATTGCGTATTCTGGTATTGAGGCGTTTTTCATTCGTGAGGCGAGGCGTAAGCCTCAAGGCGTTTTGAGGCGTAAGCCTCAAAATCAAAAGATTGCGTAAACATAAAATAATAAATTTTTATATACTAATGAGTGAATAATATAAAATATAAAAAAGCATAAGATATGAAGTAAAATCAAAATATCTCAATAATAAGACAACATGAAATATAGTTCAACTCAAAATTCTATCTTTCCCAAATCCCAGTATTCTTTTCATTAACATATAATTCCAATTTCTAAAAATAAATAGCAATGACATATCACATAAGAACTCATAAGTCATCAGCACTGTCATCACCAAGGGGTTCTTCATTTGAATCATCATTATGATGAACTGCTCTCTCCCCTTCCTCCTCTCCTATAGAGTCCAATGTCGTGCATTTACTTCAAGATTTATGTAAGTTTTAATATATATAGCGTGAGGCGTAAGCCTCATGTCAGTGAGGCGAGGCGGGCCTTAAGCCGGGCCTCGACCAAGTTGAGGCGCAAGCCTGATAACAAAAACTCGAGGCGTAAGCATCGAGGCTTTTTTTACTGGAATTGCGCAAAGGCGGGCCTCAAGGTGAGCCTCATATTGCGCAATTTTAAACCATGCATAATTTAAAGAACAAAGAATTCGTTGAAGCTGTTTTCTATCTAATATTTTATTAGAAAATTTATTTGCAAACTCCATACTCCTGTGGATAGGAGTTATAGTATCATTTTTTATATTATGATTTAAAAATCATATTTCAGTTTGAAAATTTTTTATTTTAGGTTTCGATATTACCAAAATATTTTGTCTAGCTAACCAAATAAAGGTTTGTAGATGTTTAAAGTGTTCATCTATATGTTTTGAAAAGACCAAAACATCATCGATATAGACGAGAATGTATTTATTGTATGCATTAAAATTTTTATTCATGATTTTTTGAAATTCAGATGAAGCATTTTTTAGTACAAAGGGCATTACGTTTCATTCGTATTACCTGAATGGTACTGTAAAAGCAGTCTTATAACGATCTTCTTTAATCTGAATTTGCCAATATCCAGATTTTAAGTCAAATTTTGAAAATAGATTAGCTTGTGCTAATCGATTAAGAAGATCTCGTTTATTAAGAATGAAATATCTTATCCATTTTAAGACTTTATTTAATATTTTGTAGTTTATTACAAGACGGGGTTTTCCTCGTTCTTTTTTTGCTGCATTTATAACATAAAATGAGTACAACTCCAAGGGGAGCTTGATTTTTTAATGATTTATTTTTATAAAAGGTCGGTAATTTCTTTATGACAAAAGTCTAAATATTCTTTGTTCATTTGTGAGAGATGAGATTTTGTAGGTATTTGACTTTCGTCAAATCCATCAATATAAGGAAGACTGACACAGTGAGTCTTTATTTTCCATAAGCTAATAAGATTATCACCACTAACGGTAGTCTTAATATATTTTTCTAGTTCAAAATATTTTGTTTAATTTCAAATTTTTGCAGTTGGCTAGTTAGTTCAGCTATTTGAATTTCTTTAGTTAAATAGTTTATATGTAATTGTTTTCCTTTGAATTTATTCTTTTCATTTAGTATGATCTCTTTAGGATCTGTAATAAATCTACATTTGAGAGGAGGATCGCAACAATGAGATACGATACCTTTAATATTAGTAGTTATTGGCATAATGTTAAATAGGAATGGAGTTCCTAGTATAATATGTTGAGATATATTTTTTATTAATAAAAATGAGATTTTAATACAGCAGTCTTGTTGGCATACTACTGTTTCAGATAGTCTATATTTACTTTGTATACTATCTCCACTAGCTGAAGTTAGTTTTTTCAAAATATTTTGATGGAATTAGTCATTTTTGGACACAATTCATGTCTGCACTGCTGTCTACTAAAGCAGTAAGATTTGGCAGTACTAATGATTTTTGGATTACTAATGTTATAGAGATAAACCATTTATGGATAATGGCCTTTTGTAAGGAATTAATAAGAGTGTTGTTCTCATTATTCTCATTGTTTTGTGATTCATTATTCTGTGATTCGTTGAGTTCGTCAAGATCAGGTTGATTTAAAATCTGTTCTAATTTAAGATTCGTTATTGTTGCAGATAATTTATCTTGTTCTGATTTAATTAATTGAACTTCCATTTCGGTATCAGAGCCATGCGTGAGTAATTTACTCTGGTTGGTAAGTTTGTATTTCTCCTGCTACATGGGGGAGACAGGGTTCATCCTATAAAACTTTATTTAATAATCTTAAGACAGGTTTACTAAATTGAATTGCATACTGGTATTGAACTTTGACAGTAAATCCCTCAGAATAGGGTCGTTAGTCCTGGATAGTTCATGTTTTTGTGCAAAACATATTAGTATACGTATCTTATATTATTAAATTGTTTCTAGTTGCCTCTTCTATTTATCAGTTGCAATACACACTTACCAACAGATTTATCATATGGTTTCTTCTTCTTCATCCACATCCATTCTTCAAAAGGGTAAAATACCCTCTTTTCGCGACATCAAAAACGCAGAATTAATACAATATCCTCTCAACGAATAGGATTTAAATAAATGGTCTCTACCCAAAGTAGATAAAAATCTAATCTATCGAATTGTTACCTTTGATTTCAAAGGTAAAACTACTATAAAAATGGTAGAACAGTCAATAACGATTGACTCAACAGATAAAACAATTTTTCTATTATCTTATGATGATCTAAGATCATATATGCAAGATTACAAATATCTGCATATTGGATTAATCCAAATAACATTCAAGCCTCTAACATTAAGAGGACTTAATGCTTCCATCCTTTCATGTTTAAGAGATGGACGATGCCTTAATTGGGCACAATCATTAATATATGTTATGGAAACCAGTCTGTGTCATGGACCAGTTTATTTCAACACCTTTCCAAATCTAAGTCTATCGTTATCAGATGTTCATCTATTTGAGGCATTAAAATTACATCTTCAACTCCATGGATATAATTTTTTCCCTGGGTCTGAAACTATAGCGCTAATTTATAGAATTCACTTTAAGGTAATAAACACCTTAAGTCCACAAATTAAAACGGTAGTTCAACCCAATAGTCGAACTACATTAATCGAAACAAATTTATTAGCCTCGAATATAACTATTAATCGAGTAATTAAATGGAATGAGGTAACATATCTAGACCAATTGATATTACCTCAAGTAATTACACCTCAACCAGTCATAAATCAAGATATAGATCAAATAATTTAAACATTCAATAACAATGTCGAAGTGCGCTTTAATCCACGAAGATCTGTTAATCTTCCAAGAATCTCTATTCCCTCGACATCAGGTGAAGACGTCCAAACTTCTAAATCTAATGAATCTGAAATATATTCTAGTCCAGGATTAATATTAAATCGAAATAGAATATTACATCCAGTTAGGGATAATCAAGAATTTAGATCCCCAACTCCCTTCGAAATGCAATTTTAATAATGTACGGTTAGAATACAGTGTTAAGAGAGACGGTCATCCGTCATTATATGTTATCAAAATTCGAATCATTTCGAAATTGGTATAGAAAAATGTTCTCAGAACAAAAACGAATACAATTCTCTGATCAGTATTTCTTAGCTCTAAAATATCTAAATAAAAATGGAAGGACTATAATAACATTTGCCTTTTGGTTTGTTAATAACATAACTTCTAATATTATAATGATTAAAGGACAATCGTCAAAACCTGACGTTGTAATGGTACCCTTTGGAAATATTCCATCAGACCCATAAGCCATTAGAGAATTGAACATTAATTAAACAGCTCAATTTTGCTAATAGCACCCTACAAACTATAACTTCCTATTTAGAACTTTTGATAAAAAATTAGATCTAATAAAAGCTAAATTAGATCAGTCAACAATAGAATCCTCAAATATTATCAATAAACTGCTTATAACAAAACCAGACATAAAGCTTCCTCCAATTAAAATTAAATTAGATGAAGATTTTAACATCTCAGAAGTTATAAAACAAATTAAATCACAAAAAATAATCATCTTAGATGAAGAAGTATATTTTTCTGTTTCGGAAGAAGATCAAATAGAGGCTTCTTCAAGCGAATATGATATTGATAAATTGGAAGACCAATTTAAGTATTCAAATTTGAATTTTAATCCAAATATACCATTGACATTAAATAAGTTAAAACATCCTAAAAAATTCTTAGGCAAATATTATTACCAAAGACCACTGCCTCTGAATCTTTTTATATGAAGAATATCTAATGGAACCTATGATCCACGACAGTTAATGAATAAAATTC